>OZ024801.1:17971975-18372266 GCA_964017045.1 Omphiscola glabra
GTAAGACCAATACAAGACAGGGGCCCCATGTTCTATTTTTCCAATATGAGCTATATAAATATAATTTCAAACCGTATGCGCTCCTACACCATTCATGCGATTGCAACAAAACTTTTTTGAAAGGTTGTCCATAAGGTCGCGCATGTTAATAAGTAATTACAATACTTTTAAAATATTCCGTTTTCAACCGTTGGTCCCAAATTCTTTTTTTTCTTATATGAGCTTTGTACAAAATAATTTCTGTATGTGCTCCTATACCATTTATCTGAATGCGATAAAACTTTAGTAAAATGTTTTTCCCACGTCCGCAAAGCTTTTCAAATTATTACAACCGTTTAAAATATTCAGTTTTTAGCCAAGGGCCCTATGTTCTATTTTTCCTATATGAGCTATACAAATAAAATTTCAAACAGAGCTAATGTGTGGATGGATATATTTTTAATCAAATACAAATAGCGACATTAAGTTGTGTGTGTGACATAGTAAGTAGGTTTCTGAATTAATTACAACACTTTTAAATAATCCATTTTTGGCCGTTGGCCCCAAAATCGTTATTTTTCTTATATGAGCTTTGTAAAAAATAATATCCGTATGCGCTCCTATACCATTTATCTGAATGCGATACAACTTCAGTAATATGTTTCTCTTTTTTTAATTTTGTGATTTAATAAGTAGGTTTCTGAAGTAATACAACAATTCTACAATATTCCGTTTGTGGCCGGGGGCCTTAATTCGTTTTCCACCCTTATATTATCTATATAATTATCGTATGCATTCCTATACCATTCATCCGATTGCGATAAAAACTTTGGTGAATTGATATGCGCGCTCCCGCAAATGTTTCTAAATTAGAACAACATTTTACAATAATTCCTTAAATTCGTTTTGTTTTCTTTAACAAACTTTATCAAAATAATTTCAAACAGAGCTATCAACTCAACCACCCTTGAACAAATGCCAACAGACATCAATTTGTAGCAAGAGCAGAGAAAACACGTTTTTGCATGTTTAGTGTAGAGAGCATTTTTGTTGTTTCTATAAATAAGCTTGAATTTTGTGACGTATTTTAGAATCGGATATAGCTTTGTAAATGTGTTGTGATTTTGAATAGCAATGATGTAGTAATACATCTATTATATAACAATGATCTATGCTGACCGTAACTCCAAAGAAGTGATACGATTTAAATACGTTCCCATTTTTTAAAACAATCATAGTTATCTTCTATTATTTTAAGGAACTCGAATCAATGGTAATGCGAAAAATATATTATATATTCGCTTTAATTTTAATAAAATTTTAAGTATTAATAATATAAATTACAAATAAATTTTAAGTAACAACTAAGGAACTATTTTAAACATTTTATATGTGGTTGAAAGTTATGAAAATTAATAAAACAAATTATAATCAAAGAATTACACTGTAATCACATTTATCGGGGAAACCAAACATCTGTTGATTTTAGTGCATTTTTAAAATACGTTCCAAATATTGCGTAATAAAAGTAAAAATAATTTGTTTTAAATAATAACGCAAATGACGTCAGAACTCCAATTGTCTATTTATTCAATGCAAAAATTTATCTGATTTAATAACCGCGCCTAATAAAATTGATAATGTATTTCCCCCTTCATAAAAGTAAAATTAATAAATATAATAGATTGCTTTTTAAATTGCTACAATTTAAAAAATGAAATACAATTTTTGCTTTTTATTTTTAACGTTTAATAAATTTTTACTTTTATTCTTTCCAAAAATATAAATTTATGAAATTTATAAATTAGTAAAAAAAAAAACAAAAAAAAACCTAACCTTTAAATATACTTTTAATACGAAAATGCCGTTTAATGCAATCAGTGCAGCGAAACTACATATCCAAATAGCATCCACTAATGCACTTATCACTCATTTAAATAAGAACAAAGCATTTGAAATGCAAACAAATTGTTTTAGCGTAAGTAAGTGGATTACAATCCCGTGGATAATTTTATTAATTTCTTTAAAACTCTGTTTGGGGGAGGGGGAAGTTGTAATTCAATAGTTTAATTTGCACATGGCAGCACACTATACGTCTCAAAATGAATTTGACAAATAATTTGCCTTCTTAGGTACATATATATGAGGGTTAGGAAATAGGGTGTGTACAATTTTATATCTTTAAATCCAATGATATTACTGTTGTGAAAAATAGATGCTATATTCTCATTTTACGAATTAAGAAAATCAATGACGTTAACACAACATAAGTACATTTACAAAAGTATATCCATGAATATCAAAACCCATTCATGTTACAAAGAATTACCAGTTTTGGACCGGGGCCCTATAGTAGTTTTTCTTTCTAATATGAGCTATTTAAATATAATTTCCGTATGAGTTCCTATAGTATTCATCTGAATGCGATAAACTTTCAGTGAGTTGTTGTGTGCAGGCCCGCATTAGGTTTCTAAAGAAGTGCAAATCTTTTACAATATTCCTCTTTGGGTCGGGGGCCTTAAAATCTTTTTTTTTTCTTATATGAGCTATGTAAATATAACGTCAAGCAGAGCTATTGCATAAGTGGGTGGAATTACATTAAATATACACTGTGACATTTCATTTTGTATATGTGACTTAATAAATAGGTTTCTGATTTAGTACAAATATTTCACAATATTACTTTTGGGGCCGGGGGCCCTAAATTTGTTTATATGTAATAAATGAGCCATATAAATATAATTTCAAACATAGCTATTGCATGGGGGGATCAATCGCTATAAGTTTTGGGACTAAATTTGGAAAATCCATGCTTCCCACACGGACAGCTGCGTGTGGTCTGCTGACACTTCTTAAAACCTAATTAATTCGAATACGCACCAGACGGTGTTTATTAGAAGAACTTACAAAAAAATTATTAAAACACGGACACATTATTTCGATGAGTGGCATTGCAACGCATGCCGGGTACTCGCTAGTATAAAATATATATATATATATATGTATTTAAATATATTACATATTTTGTAGAGCAATATGTATCATAACCTGATTCAGTTAAACATGTAAAACTTTTGATTTTTAATAGATATTTAATATATTTTAAAAAATTATTTAAGACTTAACAATAGCAGATACAAAGTAAAGCTATAGTCCTTTCATTATTACCCCGGCAAAATCGGGTTTATCTTCTAGTTCTATCAGAGATGAGATTGAAATTGATGGGCTACATTTTTTTGGTTTAAAAATAGAAGCGCTTGAAAACTAAATTGAAACCCTAAACAGCAAGACTGAAATGGCGGTATCTCCAAATCTTTACGAGAATGTTTATATAGTTTTTATGATCACGAATCTTTTCTTTTTAAATTTGTGTGTATGTGTGTGTGAAAAATATATTTATCACTCCGAAATTGTTAAAAATCCAGGTCTAGCAATGACATTAGTAGTACAAACACAATGTTAACATCGTATTCGACTTTTGTAAATATATTGGAAATTGTAATTAAAATGTTAAATCTGTTTAAAAATGTAAACTACTACGGTCTGTGGTTCTCCCAAATATATTAATTGTTTTTATCATTTATTTGAAAGGTATTTATGCTATAGATGCATATACAAGAAAATTTAGTATCCTGTATCTCATCCCCGTCATACTAATGACAATAGTTTACAAGCAGAAGGAATACTGTTGCAGTTTCCTGCTATTTGTCTTGTATCTAGGGACAGCGATCATCTGTCCTGTTCTAATGAAAGGCATTTCATGTTCTGTAAACCGATATTCACCGTGTTGACGTGTTTGTCGCAAGACTCAAGTAGTTATCTAGCTCAATACACACGGGTCAATGCAAACACGGATTTTCTATTTGTTTTCTCTCCAGCAATTGCATTTTGTATTAGTTTCAAGACCATCTGCTTTTACCTGCTAAAAAATTGTACATAATAAATGTAATTTAAAAATATTAGCTAAAACCATTATTTTGTAAAGGAAATTCAAAATTCCAATAAAAACGATATCAATATTATCAAGACCGTGAGGAATTGAGCAGTGCAATATGTAAATGAACTGGAGGAATGTATTTTTTAAAATTTACAAATATTTAGAGTTGATGGAGAAATTAGTACTGTGCTTTGATTTGCAAGCCGATATCTAGCGAATCCTTGATGTTGCAAAGGAAGTGAAGACATTTTATGGACATTCCATTTTTTTCCCCTTATCACCACAAACCATTAGTTGAAAATCCCTTTGACGTGTGTCATGAATGTGAGTATAAACATTATGAATCATAAATTGTTTGTAACTTTTTCATTGATGCTACCATGGGAGTCTAAAAACTTCCCGCAAGTTAGCCGTTAACAACAGACCCACTTCATGTATGGAACTTGTTGAAAAAATTGCATGCGGGGCTCACTGTACACCGAATTTATGAGTTGAGGCTGAGTTAGGTTAATTTCACCGCTTGTATTTGGCCAATGGTAGCTATCACCACAGCTTATTTTAAAGTATTGATTGATACTTCTGATGAAAATAAACTCGTGTGAGGATATCGGCATCTTCCAAATTTCAAAGTAAAAAAACAAAATGGAGAAAGTTGCATGGTTCTTATAGTATACCTAACATTACCTACGAACAGTAAAATAATTTGAAAGGTAAGTATTTATCTACACTTACTTTATCTCTGTCATCGTGATGTACCATGATATGAAAGCCTAAAGCAGTATTTTTTCACTGATAAAATATTATATTTAAAAAAGTATGTCCATATTTTAAAAAATGCACGAAATAATTATACTTATAATTCCATAAGAAAATAATTTCGCATCTGAAGCATCCATACATTGTCTTTGCACTAAAGGACTCGGTGAATCAATTATTACACAACCTTGTGCAAAACATCTAAAAATAACGTTAAAGTTTGTTATTTATTGCTCAGCGAATCGATTGCACCAGATCGATTATTATAACAAAGAAGGAAGATGAAGATCCACTGCAGGTAGAGCAAACAGTAGGGGGGGGGGTGCTGAATGGATAAAAAACGGTCATCACGCAATGGAACGGCAATGGAAGGGAAATTATCCGAGGTCTTGTGCATTGAATCTGCTCGTTACAAATGTCGGCAGGAATAATCGAGGATACGCTTCAGTAGAGCTTTTTGTTTTCTTGAAGTGTCCGCGTTTAGCTCTACAGTTCTGGATCTAAATAATTTAGCTTTGGTTACTCATTAACTAATTAGATAGAAAATTCAGTAAATAATAGTTCTTGCTTTTAAATTACGACAAATGATTTTCATCTCTTAAGGATGTGATTCTTTCAAACTTTTAAAGTTTGTTTTAACATTAATCATTTCGAAAGAGGAACAATGAAAAAAATGCATTGATTTTTAAAATTATTTTTAAATGAACATGAGAAGATTTTTATGATAATGAAAAACATGATATGATGAGTGTTCAAATTATGTGTTTAAAAAAAAATAAGTACGAATAATGAGACCAAAATACGTCAACAAAATTATTTTAAAATGTAAGACATTGCAGCCATGAGTATGACATAGAAACCAATTGTTTTTTTTTTAAAAGAATACATCTCACCACCCAAATGTGTTCATTTGATAAAATCATATGTTTTTGTTAACGATATGAATGTTGAACTAGCGAAGGCCATGCCCATCGCTTCCTACACCATCATTACAATTTTATTTCTGTTTGCGCTGTGGCCGATGAATGAAGTACAAGGTCAGACTTACCAAGAGACCGTATCCTTGCACGCAGATCTACTCAGTAGTGAGAAATACAACACAGAGGTCAGACCCGTCAAAGATCAGTCAAAGATCATACAGGTCTACGTGAGATTTGCTCTTCTTTCTATTGTTGAGGTCAACGATGTGGCGCAGAGCTTCGTCTCTTACGGTATCATCCAGTTTGATTGGCTGGACGAAGTAAGTACATGTAACATTCAGTTTGATTGGCTAGACGAATTAAGAACATGTATCATTCAGTTTGATTGGTTAAAAGAAGTAAGTTATGTATATTAGTTTGATTTGCTAAACGAAGTAAGTTATGTATATTAGTTTGATTGGCCAGATGAAGTAAGTTATGTATATTAGTTTGATTGGCTAGACGAAGTAAGTTATGTATATTAGTTTGATTGGCTAGACGAAGTAAGTAAATGAGTTTATATTTATTCGTTTTACTTGCTAGACGAAATAAATATACAATTTTATATGACAATATAAGATCTTGAAAGATTATTAGATTCAAGTTGAGTGGCTAGATGAATTACATATATAAGTAAATATATGATAATTTTAACCTTGATCGATTATTAGATTCAGTTTGATATGAAAACTTATGTGAAAGATTGGTACAATTTAATAAGAAGGATATACGACTTCTGCACGAAGATAGGTTGGCCACTCAAGGGTGCTCAACCAAATTTTAAATCTAATCAAAACTAAATTAAATTAATAAATTAAATTGAAGACAATATCAATACCGAGGTATACAATTAAGTCAAAACGAAGAAGCGCATGTTATGTCATTACAGCGGCACTCTATTCACATAGTTTTTTGGTCCAAGTATGTATTCATTGAATTGTCTCTTCAGCTTTTAGTCTGGGACCCGTCCAGTTACGGTGGTCAGACCGTCATCCACCCTCTGCCAGAGAAGATCTGGAGACCTCGAGTTGTACTGGTCAACACACTGGAGGAGAGAGATCTGTTTGACGATGACAAAGCGTATTTATACATTTTGCCACTATTACGTTTTTAACATTAACTTTTTGGTAAATACCAAAACTAATGAAGATTGGCTTTACTGGTCCTGAAAACAAAGAAGCATTTTTACCGTTAGACAACAGGAAATTTAAGATACAAATAAGCAAGTAATAACAAGTCAATGGTTATCAAATTAAATGAAATAATTCAATGCAATTAAGACTTATTGATTTAAAGAAACATCAAGAATGAATACCCCCGCTCTCATGTTTGATGTAAAATTCTCTTTTTAAATTGATTAGGGACATGGATACTCATCTAGTTAATGTAGCCGTTAATAAGCCATATCCTTATTTGTAGCAATGTTTTGATATTTAAAAATAAAATCTTTAAAGGTTATTAAAACATGGATATTTGTTTTGGAAATGTATGGTATTTCAAAAAACTACACACCGTGTCCTATCTTTGCCAAGCTGTAGTTAATGGCTACATATTTTATCTTCACACTTGCAGCCCTGTATTCATACGTAATGGAGGCGATGCGATGTGGGCCCCTGGCGGTCTGTTCCCTGCTTCATGTGAGCTGAAGATGACCAAGTACCCGTACGACAAACATGTCTGCTCCATAAAGGTACGCGTGTAACATGTATTTAAAAAAGTAGGCGTTGAACATTAATACCTTTTTTTTAAAACTGTATGTCTCTTGTCTCTTGTCTCATGTCTCATGTCTCATGTCTCATGTCTCTTCTCTTGTCTCTTGTCTCTTGTCTCATGTCTCTTGTCTCATGTCTCATGTCTCTTCTCTTGTCTCATGTACATTGTCTATTGTCTCTTGCTTCATGTCTCTTGTCTCTTGTCTCAAGTCTCTTGTCTCTTGCTTCATGTCTCTTGTCTTATGTTTCTTGTCACTTGCTTCATGTCTCTTGCCTCATGTCTCTTGCCTCATGTCTCTTGTCTCTTGCTTCATTTCTCGTGTCTCTTTTCTCCTGTCTCTTGTCTCATGTCTCCTGTCTCTTGTCTCATGTCTCCTGTCTCTTGTCTCATGTCTCATGTCTCTTGTCTCATGTCTCATGTATCTTGTCTATTGTCTCTTGCTTCATGTCTCTTGTCTCAAGTCTCTTGTCTCTTGCTTCATGTCTCTTGTCTTATGTTTCTTGTCACTTGCTTCATGTCTCTTGCCTCATGTCTCTTGTCTCTTGCCTCATGTCTCTTGTCTCATGTCTATTGTCTCTTGCTTCATTTCTCTTGTCTCATGTCTTTTTCCTATTGTCCTCGCTTCTGCATCCAATATTTCTCGAAAATTCAAGGGACACACCATTAGTAAGAAGATGGACGCACCAAAGATCTCAAAGTTTTTTATGTGCCAACGTGACGCCCCATGAAAGTAAATGTCTCAAAAGACGTCCTTTGACATGGTGATCACTTCTATAAATTTTAACTCCGTAGATTTTTAAGCATACATTTCATTCCTCAGATAACGCCTAATAAAATTGCTTTGGTTTGCGGAAAGATAACAAACTGAAATGAGGTATAAATGAGTCCCAAAAAGAGTCTTTGAAAATTATGAAAAATTGTTGGAAATTTGATTTACCCATTTGTTAATTCACAAAGATAAATTTTCGAGGGAACAAAAATGACTCGAGTGAATGGGGAGGCTACAACTTTCATCTAATCAGAAAACCTTTGAACATTTAGGGAGTGGGTTTTTAATTATTCCTGCCTTTTTATCTTAATTTATTACAGAAATTGGCTACTAAAATATTTTTCTTAACATACACAATGTGTTCTTGTTTTCATGAGCTGGCCGCCATGACGCTGTCCTTAGAAGAGTTGCAATTCGTGACGCCCTCTTTCAAGGTGAGCACACACTTCTTCTCCACACATTCTGAGTGGGACCTGCAGGAAGCTCGTATTTATGTGGATAACTACAGCACCGAGGCGGTGGACCTTTCAGGCTTTGAGGTCAGTGTGCATTCATTAATGGAGTAAGGTTGGTGTGCATTCATGAATGGAGTAAGGTTGGTGTGCATTCATGAATGGCGTAAGGTTGGTGTGCATTCATGAATGGCGTAAGGTTGGTGTGCATTCATGAATGGCGTAAGGTTGGTGTGCATTCATGAATGGCGTAAGGTTGATGTGCATTCATGAATGGAGTAAGGTTGGTGTGCATTCATGAAGGGAGTAAGGTTGGTGTGCATTAATGAAGGGAGTAAGGTTTGTGTGCATTCATGAATGGAGTAAGGTTGGTGTGCATTCATGATCGTAGCAAAGACAACGGAATGAACGAAATGCATAAATAAAGGGGAACAATTATAAGAGACATTATGATCTTATCTGAGAAAAAGAGATACAATGACAAGAAAGCAAGAGAGAGAGACAGAGAGAGAGAGACAGAGAGAGAGAGACAGAGAGAAGGAGAGGGGAGAGAAAAGAAAGAGGGGAGAGAGAAAGAGAAAGAATGGGGGGGGGAGAGAGAAAGGGGGGAGAGAGAAAGAGAGAGGAGAGAGAGAAAGATAGAGAGAAAGAGGGAGAGAGAGAGAAGGGAGAGAGAAAGAGAGAGGGGAGAGAGAAAGAGGGAGAGAGAGCGTGTGAGAGAGAGAGAGAGAGACAGGAGGAAACAACATTAAAAAAGTAATAATACATAGAAAGACAGAATGAGATGGCTGGTAAACCGCCGTGAAATAAGCTCAACACCAACAGAAGAAACTTCTCCAGAAAATACGAATCCTTTAGTTATTATAACTTACTACATATTGAAATAAAGATGATACAATTTAAGTAGAATCGTTTTTTAAAAAAATCTGTATGTATCATTTATATATATATGGTCTGAAATGCAATAGGAGAGTAGACTACCTTTAAAACAGTATATTGCTTTATTGCAAAGCCATATAAAAATAAACAGGAAAATATCAGTATCATTCAGGTTGAAAGCAATAAGTTGGCATGTTGAAAATCTCCCCCATAGACAACGACGAGGCCATGACAGGCAGTTCCGGCTCATACCAGCGAGAAGCCAGTATAGGATCTGCTCATTCCTGCCAAAGACAATCAGGGACTGGAACAAGCTTCCAAAAGGAACAGTTGAGGCGACCAACACTTGACTCATTTGCGTCTATTGCCTCAGGCCTTCCAACCCCCAGTGCATGATACCCTCACTCAGTTACTCTTGTAACCAGTGAAATATCAGCATTAACACCAGGCACAGAGACATTGCAAATGCCACCTAGATTCATAGGAGCCATAATGATCAATAAATTGATCGTGGGCCCTTCATATATAGAAGAAGAAGAAGATAAGTTCGCATGTTGAAAATCTTCTGTTGCCTCATCGGGGTGCAAATAAGCACAAAAAACCCCAACGGATTTAACATGTAAGAAAAACGCCCATTAAAATGGGAGAGACACCAGCACGCCCATTCAGTAACCAGTATAGACAGATAATTATTTGGAAAGTGGAAGGACAATAAAAAAAAAAGAAAAGGAAGGAAGAAAGACAAGGAACATAAAAGAAAGAAAATGAAAAAAAAAAGCCCATTTAACTTTCGAACAAAAGTCTAATCACTGGCCTTCTATGGACATCAGCGGAGTGGCAGAGAACTGGTTACTTGCAGTCAAGCCAATTACTGGTGTCTTAAAGTTTTCGGGGCAGTAGTGGAGCTTTGAAGTTGTGATATCAGTCTGCCGGGGAAGAACACGTTCTAAGACCCCTTTACGGCATCAAAACAAGGACAATTTTTTTTCGACTGCTATTATCACCACCGTTTTAAGATCTTTGTTTTTGTTTGATTGTAATAATTTAAGTTAAAATGGACGTCCGACTACGGGAATGATGTTTTTTTTTTGTTGGTTTTTCCACAGGTGAGGTTCACCATAGAGCGCAGGTCCACATTTCTGCTCATCAACATTATTTTACCAGTAATATTTCTCTCATTTCTGAACATTCTTGTATTCGTCATCCCCGTGGAATCTGGGCAGAAAATTAACTACGGTAAGTGTTTAAAGCAATAGCTAGCCATTAAAAAAAATGTAATTTTGTTAAGACAAAAAAGTTGCTGTGCTGGTAAAGATACCCTAAAACAAATTATTACAACTCCCTTATCAACCGCCATAACCACCCCCCCCCCTCCTTTTTCTGCCTTCAGCCGTTCCTTTATGAAAGGCCGAGGATTTAATACTGAATTTATGGCATGAGCTGATGTTTATGGCTCATAATCTGTGAGAAGAGGTTTAGCAACGTCCACATGAAAGACCAGTGCGTGCAGTAGCTTTGGCTGGTACAAATGACACGACGGCTGAACTGTTTAGGACGAGAGCTTTGGGTGGTACAAATAACACGACGGCTGAACTGAGTAGGACGAGAGCTTTGGCTGGTACAAATGACACGACAGCTGAACTGAGTAGGACGAGAGCTTTGGGTGGTACAAATTACACGACAACTGAACTGAGTAGGACGAGAGATTTGGCTGGTACAAATAACAAGACGGCTGAACTGAGTAGGACGAGAGATTTGGCTGGTACAAATGACACAACGGCTGAACTGAGTAGGACGAGAGCTTTGGGTGGTACAAATTACACGACAACTGAACTGAGTAGGACGAGAGTTTTGGCTGGTACAAATAACACGACAACTGAAATGAGTAGGATATGAGGAAAAGAAAAAAACAACGAAAAAGGTGGGGGGGGGGGGAAATAATGACGTTGAGTTCTTCTTCAATATATGTAAAATACTTCAACTGACATCAATGGAAATGCATTGTTACAATCTGACAAGATAAAGCCGTCGACTGATATTAACGATACCAGGGAGAGATCAAGCTGGTCAAGAATGTGGTTTGTGAACAAGGCACGTCTCTCAGAAAAATTAATAAATCACTGTACAATGCTCACCATCCCCAGGTATAACCGTCCTGTTAGCGTTCATCATGTCTCTAGCATTCTCTGAATACCTTACTCGAAATCCCCAGGTAAAACCGTCCTGCTAGCTTTCGTCATGTTTATACCATTCTCTGAATACCTTGTTCACCATCCCCAGGTATAACCGTCCTGCTCGCACTCGTCATGTTTCTAAGCATGGTGAGCAGCATGCTGCCCAAATCATCCATCTCAATGGCAACGGTCATTGTATACCTATTCATCCTGCTGATCTTGTCCATGCTGTCCGTCATAGAAAACATTCTCATTGTCTTCCTATTCCATCTGGATGAAGTAAGTCCATGCTTCATTAACTGTTTTGTCATATCTGTGACAAGTGATGCTTTAATGATAGCAGGAACCCCCTGCACAAATTCTATCTTGCATATTCTGGTATAAGTTGTTTAAATTAAAAGCATGGAATGTAATCGAATATTTTACTAGCCATATTCTGGTATAAGTTTTTTAAATTAAAAGCATGGAATGTAATCGAATATTTTACTAGCCATATTTTGGTATAAGTTTTTTAAATTAAAAGCATGGAATTTAATCGAATATTTTACTAGCCATATTTTGGTATAAGTTTTTTAAATTAAAAGCATGGAATGTAATCGAATATTTTACCAGCCATATTTTGGTATAAGTTTTTTAAATTAAAAGCATGGAATGTAATCGAATATTTTACTAGCCATATTTTGGTATAAGTTTTTTAAATTAAAACATGGAATGTAATCGAATATTTTACTAGCCATATTTTGGTATAAGTTGTTTAAATTAAAAGCATGGAATTTAATCGAATATTTTACTAGCCATATTTTGGTATAAGTTTTTTAAATTAAAAGCATGGAATGTAATCGAATATTTTACTAGCCAAATTTTGGTATAAGTTTTTTAAATTAAAAGCATGGAATGTAATCGAATATTTTACTAGCCATATTTTGGTATAAGTTGTTTAAATTAAAAGCATGGAATGTAATCGAATATTTTACTAGCCATATTTTGGTATAAGTTTCTTAAATTAAAACATGGAATGTAATCGAATATTTTACTAGCCATATTTTGGTATAAGTTTTTTAAATTAAAAGCATGGAATGTAATCGAATATTTTACTAGCCATATTTTGGTATAAGTTTTTTAAATTAAAAGCATGGAATGTAATTGAATATTTTACTAGCCTTATTTTGGTATAAGTTTTTTAAATTAAAACATGGAATGTAATCGAATATTTTACTAGCCATATTTTGGTATAAGTTGTTTAAATTAAAAGCATGGAATGTAATCGAATATTTTACTAGCCATATTTTGGTATAAGTTTTTTAAATTAAAAGCATGGAATGTAATCGAATATTTTACTAGCCATATTTTGGTATAAGTTTTTTAAATTAAAAGCATGGAATGTAATCGAATATTTTACTAGCCATAGTTTGGTATAAGTTTTTTAAATTAAAAGCATGGAATGTAATCGAATATTTTACTAGCCATATTTTGGTATAAGTTTTTTAAATTAAAAGCATGGAATGTAATCGAATATTTTACTAGCCATATTTTGGTATAAGTTGTTTAAATTAAAAGCATGGAATGTAATCGAATATTTTACTAGCCATATTTTGGTATAAGTTTTTTAAATTAAAAGCATGGAATGTAATCGAATATTTTACTAGCCATATTTTGGTATAAAATTTTTAAATTAAAACATGGAATGTAATCGAATATTTTACTAGCCATATTTTGTATAAGTTGTTTAAATTAAAAGCATGGAATGTAATCGAATATTTTACTAGCCATATTTTGGTATAAGTTGTTTAAATTAAAAGCATGGAATGTAATCGAATATTTTACTAGCCATATTTTGGTATAAGTTTTTTAAATTAAAAGCATGGAATGTAATCGAATATTTTACTAGCCATATTTTGGTATAAGTTGTTTAAATTAAAAGCATGGAATGTAATCGAATATTTTACTAGCCATATTTTGGTATAAGTTTTTTAAATTAAAAGCATGGAATGTAATCGAATATTTTACTAGCCATATTTTGGTATAAGTTTTTTAAATTAAAAGCATGGAATGTAATCGAATATTTTACTAGCCATATTTTGGTATAAGTTTTTTAAATTAAAAGCATGGAATGTAATCGAATATTTTACTAGCCATATTTTGGTATAAGTTTTTTAAATTAAAAGCATGGAATGTAAACGAATATTTTACTAGCCATATTTTGGTATAAGTTTTTTAAATTAAACGCATGGAATGTAATCGAATATTTTACTAGCCATATTTTGGTATAAGTTTTTTAAATTAAAAGCATGGAATGTAATCGAATATTTTACTAGCCATATTTTGGTATAAGTTTTTTAAATTAAAAGCATGGAATGTAATCGAATATTTTACTAGCCATATTTTGGTATAAGTTTTTTAAATTAAAAGCATGGAATGTAATCGAATATTTTACTAGCCATATTTTGGTATAAGTTTTTTAAATTAAAAGCATGGAATGTAATCGAATATTTTACTAGCCATATTTTGGTATAAGTTTTTTAAATTAAAAGCATGGAATGTAATCGAATATTTTACTAGCCATATTTTGGTATAAGTTTTTTAAATTAAAAGCATGGAATGTAATCGAATATTTTACTAGCCATATTTTGGTATAAGTTTTTTAAATTAAAAGCATGGAATGTAATCGAATATTTTACTAGCCATATTTTGGTATAAGTTTTTAAATTAAAACATGGAATGTAATCGAATATTTTACTAGCCATATTTTGGTATAAGTTTTTTAAATTAAAAGCATGGAATGTAATCGAATATTTTACTAGCCATATTTTGGTATAAGTTTTTTAAATTAAAAGCATGGAATGTAATCGAATTATTTACCAGCCATATTTTGGTATAAGTTTTTTAAATTAAAAGCATGGAATGTAATCGAATATTTTACTAGCCATATTTTGGTATAAGTTTTTTAAATTAAAAGCATGGAATGTAATCGAATATTTTACTAGCCATATTTTGGTATAAGTTTTTTAAATTAAAACATGGAATGGAATCGAATATTTTACTAGCCATATTTTGGTATAAGTTGTTTAAATTTAAAGCATGGAATGTAATCGAATATTTTACTAGCCATATTTTGGTATAAGTTTTTTAAATTAAAAGCATGGAATGTAATCGAATATTTTACTAGCCATATTTTGGTATAAGTTTTTTAAATTAAAAGCATGGAATGTAATCGAATATTTTACTAGCAAAATTTTGGTATAAGTTGTTTAAATTAAAAGCATGGAATGTAATCGAATATTTTACTAGCCATATTTTGGTATAAGTTTTTTAAATTAAAACATGGAATGTAATCGAATATTTTACTAGCCATATTTTGGTATAAGTTTTTTAAATTAAAACATGGAATGTAATCGAATATTTTACTAGCCATATTTTGGTATAAGTTTTTTAAATTAAAAGCATGGAATGTAATCGAATATTTTACTAGCCATATTTTGTATAAGTTTTTTAAATTAAAAGCATGGAATGTAAACGAATATTTTACTAGCCATATTTTGGTATAAGTTTTTTAAATTAAAAGCATGGAATGTAATCGAATATTTTACTAGCCATATTTTGGTATAAGTTTTTTAAATTAAAAGCATGGAATGTAATCGAGTATTTTACTAGCCATATTTTGGTATAAGTTTTTTAAATTAAAAGCATGGAATGTAATCGAATATTTTACTAGCCATATTTTGGTATAAGTTTTTTAAATTAAAAGCATGGAATGTAATCGAATATTTTACTAGCCATATTTTGGTATAAGTTGTTTAAATTAAAAGCATGGAATGTAATCGTATATTTTACTAGCCATATTTTGGTATAAGTTGTTTAAATTAAAAGCATGGAATGTAATCGAATATTTTACTAGCCATATTTTGGTATAAGTTGTTTAAATTAAAAGCATGGAATGTAATCGAATATTTTACTAGCCATATTTTGGTATAAGTTGTTTAAATTAAAAGCATGGAATGTAATCGAATATTTTACTAGCCATATTTTGGTATAAGTTGTTTAAATTAAAAGCATGGAATGTAATCGAATATTTTACTAGCCATATTTTGGTATAAGTTGTTTAAATTAAAAGCATGGAATGTAATCGAATATTTTACTAGCCATATTTTGGTATAAGTTGTTTAAATTAAAAGCATGGAATGTAATCGAATATTTTACTAGCCATATTTTGGTATAAGTTGTTTAAATTAAAAGCATGGAATGTAATCGAATATTTTACTAGCCATATTTTGGTATAAGTTGTTTAAATTAAAAGCATGGAATGTAATCGAATGTAAAAAAAAAATTAACATTTTATTAAGGCTACAATTAAAAATAAAATAAAATAACGACGTAATTAAATTTGATATTTGCCATATTGTATTATTTCCAGACCGAAGATAATCACAGACCATGTCGGATAGGCGAATCCGTGAACAAACAACATGATAATGCTACCCACGGCCATGTCAACGCAAGTACACCGCATAAGATGAACGGACGCATTGAAGGTGCTGCTCACTTTGATTTACTTGCATCAACTTCCGGCAAGGGAAATAATACGGAGAATGTGAACCGAAAGCTTAAAAATATAAAATACGTGAGACTTGGGAAGTACATAGACGCCGTCTCATTTATTGTCTTTTTTCTGGTATGGTTTGGTCTAACACTGGGACTCATGGCTACTATTTCTTGTTATTGATGGTTTCGTCTAACACTGGGACTCATGACTACTATTTCTTGTTTGGTCTAACACTGGGACTCATGACTACTATTTCTTGTTTGGTCTAACACTGGGACTCATGGCTACTATTTCTTGTTATTGATGGTTTGGTCTAACACTGGGACTCATGACTACTATTTCTTGTTTGGTCTAACACTGGGACTCATGACTACTATTTCTTGTTTGGTCTAACACTGGGACTCATGGCTACTATTTCTTGTTATTGATGGTTTGGTCTAACACTGGGACTCATGACTACTATTTCTTGTTTGGTCTAACACTGGGACTCATGACTACTATTTCTTGTTTGGTCTAGCACTGGGACTCATGGCTACTATTTCTTGTTATTGATGGTTTGGTCTAACACTGGGACTCATGACTACTATTTCTTGTTTGGTCTAACACTGGGACTCATGACTACTATTTCTTGTTTGGTCTAACACTGGGACTCATGACTACTATTTCTTGTTTGGTCTAACACTGGGACTCATGACTACTATTCCTTGTTTGGTCTAACACTGGGACTCATGACTACTATTTCTTGTGTTTGATGTTTTCCTTTCCTTTACTTGTGAAGAATTGTTTACTTGCAATTGAACTTAATGATATTATTTTTATTCTTTTATTTTTATATGTATATATATTTTAAAATAGTTTTTGTCGAATGATCACCATCAAGAAAATATACACCATGAATAAAATAAAACATATTGTTAAATCCTTACTAACTGAGCTTATGTTTGTGGCTGGATGGCAAAATTTTCGGACAGCTAATTGACCCGCTTCCCGTCAAGCTGTCGAGCTGAAACTTGGCACACAACTCGAAGTTATTATAAATGATTTTAAAATTACTTTAAAAGGGCGATATGAAATACCAACATTCTAATACACAACATTTCATACAAGTTCTCTTCTTATAATTAGTTATTTGACACAGAGGAGATTGCGACTGCATTCTGACACCAAGCCGTAACACTTTTATATTTGCGTGTTGTTTTTTTCCCACGCGAACAGTTAACAATGATCCAAAACTAATCTTCAGCCTATTGAGTTTATCGTTTGCTGTGTGTGTACCAGCAATGTTAATTGTAACATTGAAGTTGTATTATTATAAGTACTGTCTCTTGTTCTTCTTAGTTGCATATCATTTTTGTATCTTTATCTCGTACTTCTGCGCATGACATATTAATATATTTAACTTCCTGTTAATCCTAAATTGTGAAAACAATACATTATACGAAACAATTCATCATGTTTATATTTGAGCTGTTACAGTATAACAAAAAACGCTGCTCCCATTTGATAACTACAATCACTTTCGCGGTGTTGTTTCATTTTCAACCACCCCCTCCCCCGTTACATTTTATTTCCCACAGTGAGTGTATAAATAGGTTGAACTGCGGTGAATGAAGGAGCCCTGATGTATTATTTATAGCGGTAAAATAAACCCCTTTTCGTGCATTAATCAAAGCAAGTGGTGTCAAAACTAAATTATTTGGTTATCAACTAAATTACTTAATAAATATAGTAGCTTTATTGAAGTATCTTTCATCGGTGAAAAAAAAAATTACCATACTGAATAGATTGTGCAACCCAGCTTTTGACCACAGAGATTGGTAGCTCGCAAATCTTCGCATGGGCATATTCGTGAGTGAATTTGTTTTGAAAACGTGAATTATTTCCAAACGCACACATAGACTAGACCATGACATCTTGTTTGTATATAATAACCTTTATCAAGTGCCGCTCAGCCACACTGTCATCAACAAGTTTAACGACTCGCATCTAACAACATGAACACATGACGTAATATATATATATATAAAAATAATTAATTTTAAAAATGTTTTTAATTTATTTTTAAAACTTCCCCCCCCCACCTTTTTTCTTTAAAGAAAATAATAATTTGACTTTACAAATTCAGTCTTTACTTCAATTTTACATACTTCACATGATGCATACGTTTTGTGACCTATATTTTAATGTTGGTTTTTCTTCTTCTTTTTTTTAAACTTTAACCTATGAAGATATGCTTGCTTGCCAAATTCAATCCTGACTAGTAGTCACCCCCCCCCGCCCCCCCCCCCCCACCTGAGAACGACACAGCCCGCTAAGAGAGTCATTGATTTTGTAACACGTCATCGATAAGCCTACATTTGAATCTATATGTGACGTTGATTCAAAATAATTAACATATAGATTACATATTGTACGGGGTGATAATACCATACAGAGACACTGGGGTAGAGTAACTCGCATGTTGTAAGAATCGATCTGAAGCTCGTGCCGTTCAAATAAATAAACACTTACTGAATTTTTTAAAAAAATGTTGTTAATCAAAGACTATGTGGTATTTTTTTTCTGTAAATTATTATTGTCATTGTCAAGTGATTCAGTTCAATCGATGAGATTTACTTCAACTAGTAACGTTTTAGGGAACATCATTCCTGGCTTAAACAGCTCTGAAATCAAGGTTCATCACGATTGGGGGGCGGGGGCGGGGGGGGGGGTAGAGATACCATTTTAAATAAGTCTTTATTTTGGCGGGAATAAGCATCATATATTCAACTATAAAAATCTGTTATACCAAGTAATTGCTTTAGAATGAACATTAATCTAAGATAAACTTTTTTTCAAATTTAAGGCCAGGACATTTAAAACCAGGACATTTAAAACCAGGACATTTAAAACCAGGACATTTAAAATCGTATTGGTGACTGGGTGCCCAGCATGAAACTAGTTGTATTGTTACACGGAGAAAAGCTGTACTGTGCTGGTTACAATTCACGACTAACCCGAGGCAAATGTAAGACAAGAGCAGCAATGTACCAGTCAAAACAGAACGAAGGGTCACCAACACTTTAATTGTACACGTCAACGTTCAGAGATTCGTCAGCTAAAGTAAGCACAGACCTGGGGGGACGGGGGTGGGGGACTAGGGTTGTGGGAGGGGGGGCGTTCAATACATTCAATAGACAAACGATTTACTGTTACACCTGCTATGGTGTATTAGGGCGCCGGTCTATCACAATCGATACCCATGGGGATTACGATCGGCTTCAAGCGTTGATTTAAATGTACCAGCAATCCTATAGTACCATGACGCCATGGTTCGCCTCTCAATGCTTCAGTTCTCTGTACGTCATGCTGTACGTTTCGGTGTCTCGGAATGACGGCGGTCATTAACCGTGGAGTCGCCCATTACGTTTTCACAGCCGTAAACTGACGCCTTGTCCGTCGATGTGTCGTCATGGCAAATACAACAACACAGGAACACACGCAAAGGTATTATTTCAACTCCTGAACGGCGCAATCGAATTCTTAAAGTGATTGAACGACACGTTTTTGTTTCAGTCCGCTCTTTAAGTATGTGCTTAGATAAAAAGAGTCACTTCATTTGTGGATTACGTTCACCAGTGAAGAGCTAAGTAGCTCTATGAGATGTTTTGATGTCTAATAGATTGTGAACTAACTATTTTTAAATCGTCTCAAATTTGAACTTTAGATATGGATAAACGCATCAAGTGGAATGGACGATGAGCTCATAATTTTAATAGCTGTCATTATTTTGCACCACTGAACTTTGAGTGGTGTTCAAACTAAATTATTTGGTTATCAATTCAGGATTTCACTAATTTTACGCGCCAGATTAAACAAGCCTGCGCCAGAAAAAACAGTTGTAACAGAGATGTTACGTAATAAACATATAAAGAGATATTTGCAAAAACATTCCCCCATAATATGAATGAACCACCTCGTTAACTCCAGTAAATGATGCATCTGGCTGATGATGCGCCTGGCTGATGATGCACCTGACTGATGACGCACCTGGCTGATGATGCACCTGACTGATGATGTGCCTGGCTGATGATGCACCTGGCTGATGACGCACCTGGCTGATGACGCACCTGGCTGATGATGCACCTGGCTGATGATGTACCTGGCTGATGACGCACCTGTCTGATGATGCACCTGGCTGATGACGCGCCTGGCTGATGATGCACCTGGCTGATGATGCACCTGGCTGCACTTATTAAATATGTATCACATTTACAGTGATTAGGATACCATTTATGAAAAAACGTAAAAACATTCAAACAATGGAAATGTGACTGTTGAATTAAGGTTTTCGCATTTTCGTTTAAAAAGAGCAAATTCTGGGTTGAAAATGTAAACATTATTTGTTAAGTAACGTGAAATAGTATCTTTAAATTCTTAATTGTCATAAAGCTATTCTTGATATAAGGATTTGCTATAAAACTAGAGTACTGGAGTAAATGTTAAACTAACACGACGGTCCTAAATGGTGAGCACGGATAATACAATGGCTACGAGAAAAATATCTACCAGCGTTTTGACTTGGCTCCTGCTGTTAGGATTGAGCTGCCCCAGTCAAAGTCAAAACTACTCTCAAACCAATTCAATTTTCAAGGATAAGTTGGACCCCGTTATCTACAACACAGAGGTGAGGCCCCTGGTGGACCAGTCAAAGGTCATCTCCGTTCACGTCAGCTTTGAAGTGGTGTCCATCATTGACATCGATGATGTCACTCAGAGTTTCACTGTCAATGGCTTCCTCGGTATCTCGTGGAACGATGAGGTAAGAGTTTCACTGTCAATGGCTTCCTCGGTATCTCGTGGAACGATGAGGTAAGAGTTTCACTGTCAATGGCTTCCTTGGCTTCTCTTGGACAGATGAGGTAAGAGTTTTACTGTCAATGGCTTCCTCGGTTTCTCGTGGAACGATGAGGTAAGAGTTTCACTTTCAATGGCTTCCTTGGCTTCTCTTGGACTGATGAGGTAAGAGTTTTACTGTCAATGGCTTCCTCGGTTTCTCGTGGAACGATGAGGTAAGAGTTTCACTTTATAATGGCTTCCTTGGCTTCTCTTGGACAGATGAGGTAAGAGTTTCACTGTCAATGGCTTCCTCGGCTTCTCGTGGAACGATGAGGTAAGAGTTTCACTGTAATGGCTTCCTTGCCTTCTCTTGGACAGATGATGTAAGAGTTTCACTGTCAATGTCTTCCTTGGCTTCTCTTGGACAGTTGAAGTAAGAGTTTTACTGTCAATGACTTCCTCGGTTTCTCGTGGAACGATGGGGTAAGAGTTTTACTGTCAATGGCTTCCTTGGCTTCTCTTGGACAGATGAGGTAAGAGTTTTACTGTTAATGGCTTCCTCGGTTTCTCGTGGAAAGATGGGGTAAGAGTTTTACTGTCGATGGATTTCTTGGCTTCTCGTGGAACGATGAGGTAACAGCGGGTAACATAGCATGTAACATCAGGTTACATAGCAGGTAGCATGGCATGTAACATAGAAGGTAACTCTTACTTCAATTTACTTATTTTTTTTTTAATGTCTAAAACTGTAACATTTTTGCTTTGAGATTAAAGATGACGACAATTGAACACGCCGTTCATGATTTGTAGGCCTAAGTTCAAACACTAGACAGAATATACATTAATACAAAACTAGGCACGTTAAAAGTAAATTAGACATTGAACATTAAACGGTTGCTCATCGAGAAAAGGAAAGCTCCAACCATAAACGTTCACAGCCCCTACGATTAAACTAACTGAATTAAAGTTGTGAAAGAATAATAACGTAGTTGGAGTCTCGCAAACGGTGTGATGGTCTAATTAAAATTCGAACTTTTTTTTTTTTTTTTTGCGACGACCCCGGATGACAAGTCATTTGTCACGTTTCAATGAAATCCGGTGCAGGGGAAACAGTTTATTCTCCATAAAATAATTTGGAATGTCGATTGATTGCACCATTGTCCGCATGATATGCCCACAGCACACACAGAAAAATGTAATAAAATAAAAATTAATAAATGTCATAATTTACTTGAAAAAGTATACATTATTGTTATGAAATAGATTTAGGAGCGTGAATATTTGTTTTGGAAGTTGTTGACCTTGAGAGTTTGTTTTTCTGAGGGTGGGATTTGATTGTTTGGGGGTGTTGCAAGGTCAGGCCGATGGGTTAGTTCAGGGTGCTCAGTGGTCGTTGTCGAGAGAAAGAGAGAGAGAGAGAGAGAGAGAGGAGAGAGAGAGAGAGAGAGAGAGAGAGAGAGAAAGAGAGAAAGAGAGAGAGAGAGAGAGATAACTTATCGTTAAATCGATGTAGAAGAGTTTAGTCTGAGAAAAGGAGGTTGTGTCGTGATAAATTTATCATAGAGAAAGTATAGGCAACAGCCAGTTATTGGAAATAATAAAGGATCGCCATTATTTTATTTGAACGTTGGTTATTGCCTTAGGTATGAACCAAGCAGGCCTAACGTGTGCACGTGGTCAAGTTAGGCTCACGTGTGCCTGTGGTCTAGTATCTCACTTGTGCATTTGGTCAAGTATGGCACACGTGTGCATGTGGTCAAGTATGGCACACGTGTGCATGTGGTCAAGTATGTCACACGTTTGCATGTGGTCAAGTAGGGCTCACGTGTGCAGGTGGTCAAGTATGGCTCACGTGTGCATGTGGTCAAGTATGGCTTACGTGGGCATGTGATCAAGTATGGCTCGCGTGTGCATGTGGTCAAGTAGGACAACGGCGCCAAGAACATAATTCACGATAGTAAGGTTTGAAGACAAAGCGTGGAACCGATGGAAGATCGTAACAACGATGTTGTAACAAGATTAAATATGTTTGTTACATTATAATTTCAAAGTGGTGATTGAAAAATAATATCTTTACATGGGCATTGGTGCACAACAGTCTTAAGATCAAAACTATAAAAACAAAATATATGTGCTTTTTAAACAAAAAATAATAATATTAACCCAAGTTGTCGCATGGGACTCACTATTTCTTATTATATTACCTCAGATCGTCGCTTGGGACGCAGCTAGTTACGGTGGTCAACGACTCATCCATCCATTATCCGAACAGATCTGGAGACCTCGAGTTGTTCTAATGAATACTATGGGAGCCAGGGATCTCTTTGGTGACGACAAGGCGTGAGTTAGATTATGCTACTTTTAATTTTTTTCTTTACGTGTTTAAAATTTATACTAGAATCTAAGACAATAATCAGGTGAACAATTTTATATCATTGTAAAATTGTTAATAAACTATGCCAGTAAAGGGTTCAGTTCAACTGATTATTATAAAACAGATTAATTGAAAAAAAAAGTTCATTTTAGCGAGCTAATTTGTTTTTTATGTTGACTTTTTTTAATAAAAACAATAAAAAAAAGAAATTACGTTTTTTGTTGTCACTGCAATTTTTTGGGTGAAGAACTAAAAGCCAGTTTTTGAATAGTCACATTTTTTTTGGTGAAGAACTAAAAGCCAGTTGTTGAATAGTCACATTTTTTTTGGTGAAGAACTAAAAGCCAGTTGTTGAATAGTCACATTTTTTTGGTGAAGAACTAAAAACCAGTTGTTGAATAGTCACATTTTTTGGTGAAGAACTAAAAACCAGTTGTTGAATAGTCACATTTTTTTGGTGAAGAACTAAAAACCAGTTGTTGAATAGTCACATTTTTTTGGTGAAGAACTAAAAACCAGTTGTTGAATAGTCATATTTGTTATTAAAAGAGTACAGTTTTTTAAAAGAGATGAAGTCTTTAAATTGTAATGTGAATATATGTGATGAGGCTAAGGTATGTAATTTTTTTTTTTTAGAAAAAGACAATTTTAGAAAAAAAATTCACATAACTTATTTCATCAGTCCAGTGTTTGTGCTCAACAATGGTGACACTTCTTGGGCCCCAGGCAGTCTCTTCCCGTCCTCCTGTGAACTCCATCTGACCAATTATCCCTTTGATACTCAGACTTGTGTGATTAAGGTGCGTGAGAAGTTTGGACTACCTGGTTGTTTAGCGTACCGGCTTTGTTAATAAATGTATTCAATTTTGTTGAATACAAAATGTACTACTTTTAAAAATAATTTAAATGACGGTTAGTTACCAATTAACAGCCGAAACCCTGTTTCAATTTCATATCTGTGGTAGAAGGAATTTTATTAGTGACGTAAATTAGATCGTTATTTTTTGGGGTAAAATGTTATTTCACACCTGCCATACGGATATGAGGAGCTTTGGATTGTAGCCAGAAAATTTGCTTTAATGACAGCCCCATGTTTGTGTACAACAACGGGAGCAGTATTTGGGCCCCAGGCAGCCTCTTCCCTGCCTCCTGTGAGTTACATCTGACCAATTATCCATTTGATACGCAGACGTGTGTGATTAAGGTCAGTAAGAACACGTCTTGTGCCATCTGACCTCAAAGAAACTCCTTGATAACGATAACACTCCATTTACCACTCTATTCCCTCCAATCCCCTTCTCCCCACTCTATCCCCTCCCATCTACATTTATCCACTCTATCCCATTTCCCTTCTACTCACTCTATCCCTTCCAATCTTTCTTCTAGTGAAGGTGATGTTTGGCCATTGAGAGGATGTGTTGTTTGGCCAGTTAGGGGATGTGTTGTTTGGCCAGTTAGGGGATGTGTTGTTTGGCCATTGAGAGGATGTGTTGTTTGGCCAGTTAGGGGATGTGTTGTTTGGCCAGTTAGGGGATGTGTTGTTTGGCCAGTTAGGGGATGTGTTGTTTGGCCAGTTAGGGGATGTGTTGTTTGGCCAGTTAGGGGATGTGTTGTTTGGCCAGTGAGGGGAGGTGTTGTTTGGCCAGTGAGGGGAGGTGTTGTTTGGCCAGTGAAGGGAGGTGTTGTTTGGCCAGTGAGGGGAGGTGTTGTTTGGCCAGTGAGGGGAGGTGTTGTTTTGCCAGTGAGGGGAGGTGTTGTTTGGTCAGTGAAGGGAGGTGTTGTTTGGCCAGTGAGGGAATGTGTTGTTTGGCCAGTGAGGGGATGTGTTGTTTGGTCAGTGAAGGGAGGTGTTGTTTGGCAAGTGAGAGGATGTGTTGTTTGGCCAGTGAGGGGATGTGTTGTTTGGCCAGTGAAGGGAGGTAATGTTTGGCCAGTGAGGGGAGGTGTTGTTTGGCCAGTGAGGGGATGTGTTGTTTGGCCAGTGAGGGGAGGTGTTGTTTGGCCAGTGAAGGGAGGTGTTGTTTGGCCAGTAAAGGGGTTGTTTGGCAAGTGCGGGGATGTGTTGTTTGGCCAGTGAGGGGAGGTTTTGTTTTGGCCATTGAGGGGATGTGTTGTTTGGCCAGTGAGGTGATGTGTTGTTTGGCCAGTGAGGGGAGGTGTTCTTTGGCCAGTGAGGGGATGTGTTGTTTGGCCAGTGAGGGGAGGTGTTCTTTGGCCAGTGAGGGGATGTGTTGTTTGGCCAATGAGGGGATGTGTTGTTTGGCCACTTAGGGGAGGTGTTGTTTGGCCAGTGAGTGGAGAGTTTGTTTAGAAAATGAGGGGATGTGTTGTTTGGCTAGTGAAGGGAGGTGTCGTTTGGCCAGTGAGGGGAGGTGTTGTTTTGCCAGTGAGGGGAGGTATTGTTTGGCCAGTGAGGGGGGTATTGTTTGACCAGTGAGGGGAGGTGTTGTTTAGCAAGTGAGGGGAGGTATTGTTTGGCCAGTGAGGGGAGATTTTGTTTCGCCAGTTAGAGGAGGTGTTGTTTTGGCCATTGAGGGGAAGTATGTTTGGCCGCTGAAAGGAGGTGTTCCTTGTCAAGTGAGGGGGTGTTGTTTGGCCAGTGAGGGGAGGTGATGTTTGGCTAGTGAAGGGAGGTGTTGTTTGGAAAGTGAGGGAGGTGTTGTATAGAAAGTGAGGGGAGGTGTTGTTTGGCAAGTGAGGGGAAGTGTTGTTTGGCCAGTGAGGGGAGGTGTTGTTTGGCCAGTGAGGGGAGATGTTGTTTGGCAAGTGAGCGGAGATGTTATTTAGCAAGTGAGGGCAGGTGTTGTTTGGCAAGTGAGGGGAAGTGTTGTTTGGCAAGTGAGGGGAAGTGTTGTTTGGCAAGTGAGGGGAAGTGTTGTTTGGCAAGTGAGGGGAAGTGTTGTTTGGCAAGTGAGGGGTGGGAAAGGAAGATAGGGACGAAAACCATCATAAACCATGATTGGCGGTTACTGGTGATCTATGATAAATATTTAAAATTGTATTATTGTTATTTATGATGCAACATTAGTGATTAACTTTTGCTCTAACTGATATAAAACATTTATTTCATATTGCACCGAACAGCTTGTGGCTATGAAGAACACGGTAGAAGAATTGCTGTTTGTAGCAAACGAACCAAAAATTTCCCAGACATACTTCATTACACACGGTGAGTGGAATATAGACGACACAAAGCTAAAAATTGGTTCTCTAACAAGTGGAAGTCTAAACACATCGACTATTGAGGCAAGTACGCGTGTGCTGTTTCTGGTCCAGTTATATTTTGCTCTTGCTTAAAATTAGTTTAGTTGACATTTGTATTGAACACGAAACATTTAAACAAAGTTTATATATATATATATATATATATATATATATATATATATATATATATATATATATTAAAAGAAGCTAATATATATATATATATATATATATATATTAAAAGAAGCTAAAATATATATATATATATATATATATATTAAAAGAAGCTAAAATTGTGGCACTTCCAGATAGGCAACAGCAACCATTTCTATATTTCTTTTATTTAAATCACTGTCACAGACACTTCAATAAAAAGTAATATAAAGTTTAAGATTGGTCAAATAATTTGATTTTGTTTAGAAAATACAAATAATCATTCAAATAAGCACCTCATCCTATTGTTCGAATTTAGCTACTTTTCAAAAGCTCTGTGTTAAAGAGCCATGGGAATGATTTCAGTTGTCGAATCTAAAAAAAAAAAAAATAGATTTTACAATAGATTTTTTCAATTAAGACATATACTGTGGAATGGTTCTCAAGTGGTTCACGTTTGTTAAACTAAATATATATGGAACGCTTTCAAGCACTGAGAACAATTTGGCAATTTAATTTCGTCCAACTAAAATCGTTTCAAAAATGCAAAAGCCTTTGGAAGCTATAATAACCATAGATAGCGATATTTAGTTTGTATTTGTATATCTTTTAATTTCATGTCTTTCTAATGTTAATTTAATAAGAGTAATGTTTGCGATTAAACAAAAACCTTTTGGCGTGTGTGGTGAGGCTAAAAGCAATGCACTGGTTCATAATTTTTTTTAAACAAGCTGTTTAAAATGCATTTTTTACATAGCAGAATAAAACAGAACTTATGGGAACAGTTGCCGCAATAAGTTATTCTAGAACACGCCTTTTAATAGCAAGTTTTGTAAATGAGTTTACAGTTGACGTTTTACCTGAGAAGACGGCCCAGTTTCCTCCTTCTCAACATCGTGTTACCTGTGGTGTTTCTCTCATTCCTCAACATTCTTGTATTCGTCATCCCAGTGGAATCTGGAGAAAAAATCGGTTATGGTGAGACATTAATTATTGCTCACCTTAACAGTAGTTACTTTAAAAGTATGATATCATTACAGACAATCTTTACAGACAATCTTTGCAGACAATCTTTGCAGACAATTTTTACAGAAAATCTTTAGAGACAATCTTTGTAGACAATCTTTACAGCCAATCTTTACAGACAATCTTTACAGACAATCTTTACATTCGTAAGAAGAGAATCTTAAACACCACTTGGCAATCTGAGCATGCAGCTCATAGCATTATGAACATTCGTTAGGCAGCTTGAAAGTAATTGCTGTTCCGTTTGTAACACCCCCCCCCCCCCAGGAATTACTGTCACATTGGCTCTGTCAGTGTTTATGAGCATCGTCAGCGGCATGCTGCCCAGGTCATCCTTAAATATGCCCAATCTCACCATCTACCTCTTCATCTTACTCTTCATGTCAATGCTCACCGTCATCGACAGTATCGTCATCGTCTTCCTACACCACATTGAAGAGGTGAGTCACTTATTTGCTATTTTTAATAACGGCCGCTCGCTCATTCCTTTTGATACCCTTTAGGTTATTATAGAATTAAACAGCCATAGATTATAGTGAAATCCTTAATTATATATTTCTCTATCACGCTATGTAGTGTTAGCTCTAAAGATAGCCTTTGTAAACCAAAATGTGTAACTAAATTATATATCGCATACAACACTGACACAATGCAAAGATTTTATCAAAAAAGTTGCCTAATGAACAATGTATTTGCTATAGCGTTGACATAAATCGCTAAAATGTATTGTACATATAATTTAAGAAGTCTATATTTTTCAGTTTTTAATACATGTATAGTTTAAAATGAAAAATATTCATATTTTAAATATTTAAAAAAAAATAACTGATTGAAAGGACTTTTGTCTATATTTTTCCACAAACAGAAAGTGGCGCTGAAAAGAAAAATTCAAAAAAAGTTTAAACGAGCCTTTAATAAAGTATCTACATTACAGCGAGTAGTTACTCCAGTCGACATGCTGAAAAATGACCACTCGCAAGATTATGAAAAAACTTCAACATCATTATTTGGATCAACTGGGTCACTAGCAGATGGACTTCCGGGTAGCAAGGAAGGAGAGGAATGTCCTCGAGATGATTCCATAAGAATCGACAAATATAAACTGATTGGAAAACACATTGATGCCATGTCTTTTGTTGTGTTTTTTGTCTTCTGGCTGGTCACAACACTTGGGTTCATGTTGGATATGTCAACCTCGTAGACTGATTACAACATTTGGGTTCATGTTAGATATGGCAACTTCGTAAACTGGTCACAACACTTGGGTTCTTGTTGGATATGTCAACCTTGTAGACTGGTCACAACACTTGGGTTCATGTTGGATATGGCACTCTCTTAAACGTTCACTTCAGTGATGTTATTCTGTGATACGAAATAGTTGTCATAAAAATTTGACTTTAACTTTGAGTGGACATTTGAGCCTCAAAGTTGGAGAAGACACGAGTGATAGTCTTATGTAAAATGTTATACAATAGAGGAAACAGGGAGCTTGAGATGCTCTGTGCCAAAACAACAAATTTTTACTGGTTTGTTGACACGTTTGAGGAATTGCTGTTTTTTTCAAATAGAGATGTCTGTCAAAATTTGTTTCAAAATGTAAAATAAAAATGTACAAAGTAAAATAGTCTTCATTTAATTTAATTTGATCAAATAATTATATGTTTAATTTTACGATATGATAAGATTATTTTATTTATCCAAATAAAAGAAAATTTCTCTTGTATTTAAACACATCGCAAATATTAACATAAATATTCTTAGAAAGAACTAGAACATTTCAACCCACCACAGAAGCGCTACAGACCACGTAGGGCTTTGGCCTGCCTCACCACTTCCTTCCACTCTGACCTAAGTGATGCTTTTCTACTCCATGCTTGGATTCCCAGCTGCTGTAGATATTTTTCCACAATTTAATACAAGACATTTTTTTTTATAATTAGAAAAGTGTTCTTCGACAATCCTTAATATTGTAATATAAATATGTAAATACCCATCTATAATTATAAGGTACATTGAGAAAAACTACAAAATATCTAAAAGACCTTTAAACTATTTAGGCAGAAATCGTTAATTTTTAAGGCTTATTGTTCATACAGTAAATTGACTTTCCCAGAATTGCGATAAAATATAGATCTTTTAGGACATTATACATTTTTTTTCACATCAAACCTTTATATGCATTTATGATTGCATTTATGTAATTGCACGCGTATTATCATTTCTTTGATTTTAGCACCTGATTTTCGGTATGGGAATGGTGCTCTTCAAACTTAGTGCATGCAAAATATAATAGACTAAAGATATAGTTAAACCCAATACGCCACAAATACAAATCACAAAGCAACAGCTGCACAGTGAATCTCCTACCAGAACACGCAACTATTGAACAAAAATATGTCATTCTTCTTGCCTTTAAAAGTGAGAACGATTATTATTGAGTGTGGATTCGACAGAATGTGTTTTGAGTGGGACTTAGTATAAATTAATAATTCTTTGTGTATATTCATTGGAATTGTGAGTGACCTTACGTAACCCTTCCAAAGAAGGTGACATGTTTGAACACGTATATTTCAACCATAAATAAAACTATATTTGATGACTCTTAGACAACGTTTGGTGTTTTCTTTGAACTATCGGCTTTGTAGGAGCCAGGAAACTAGTGTCTGTGGCTACAGAAGGGACCTCATCCTCTAGACGACGTACTTTTCGCCACATTTGGGGTTGGCCCTGAAAATTTGATAGAATGTGTTGTGTCAACTTCTATGTCCTCAGGATTGGATAATTCAATCAAGTTATTCAACTAATTCAGTCATTAGTAACAACTCAAGTCCTTTTCATAACTATAACTTTAATTATCAGGAAACACAAGGCACACAGCTCCCTTTCCTAAGGTTCTACAACATCGCTCCCGCACGACTACTACTTACGTCACAATTACATAAAATTACGTCATACAGACAAACGCGTTCATTAGCTAACTAACACACACCGCACCTAATAAGCATGCATTCAAACACAACAATAACTACTGAACTCCCATACTTGACATGTTGTCATCGGCAACAAGTCAATATGCCAAGTTTCCTAGCATGACAGGAAATGGTTCAACTAGACATCCGAGTATTTCCATTAAGCCAATAACAAGGCAACGCTTATATAAATGTTTTAATAATCTAATTTCATTGTGTAGCAAATAGCAACACTTATTAAAATTGTTTTCTATAATTTAACTAAGATAAATATTTTAATAACTCATCGTGTACAAACATAATCTGATAAATCCATTTTCTTTTTGTTTAAAGTTCATTGTAAATTAAAAAAAAAAAATATTGACCTGAAGTTCAGTTGGGTACTTATGTACCCACTAGACAACTCCGCTCATCCGATAGTGGCAAACTCTCGATACCGCGTGTTCGCCTTGAAACTTACGGAAAGCGCACGTTCGCATTTGCTGGCCCAACCATTTGGAACACCCTTCCTGACGCTCTCAAAAACAGCCAGACGCTGGAGTCCTTCAAAACAAATTTAAAAACTCATCTATTTCGCAAACACCTGCTGGAATGATGATGTCTACAATCTTTTCCAGCTTGTAATTATCTCCCAACTTAGTTTTTGTACCGCGCTTCGAGCCTTTGGGGATGAAGCGTGATTTTTCAAATGAACTTTATTATTATTATTATTATTACTTATATTGCAATCAACAAATGCGTGCTTGGTAGATGACGTATATCCACATTTCAAATCCTTCAAAAAAGAAAAATAAGCATTCACACCATTTTTAAATACTTAAATACTTATATATATATATCTCAGTTTTTTGAAAACATATAATTCCCCCATCAACTTATAAATTATTGAATAGTCCTCATTGCAACTGTTTAAAGTATATGTACATTCAGTATGAGCTGCTGGTCCGGGAAGTTGTCGCTCTCATAAAATACCAATATTCAAAAAGCAGGTAACATCAAACGACTAAAACTATCAGGGTTTCAGAAATAATTTAAAATGAAAATGCATTGACATATCTTACAATAAAAGGCATTGAGTCTAGTTATTACAAAGGAACAAAACCGAAATTGAGATTTATAATGCATATAAATACATTTTCTAAAGCCTTTGCTATTGTCAGAAATGTATGTCATTTTTAACTAATTATAGAAGTGTTGGACTGCGATAAAGCTTTAAAATAGATTAAAAAGACACGAACAATATAATATATTGTTATACTGACACAGATTGTTCGTGTCTATTTAATCTATGTCATTTTTAACAATACTGACTACATCCTTCCAACTTCTCAGTGATGTAATCAAACCCCAGATAGATTAATCAAGCACTTGTTTGAATAGAATCAACTTCAATGCAATCACCGAGGCGGTCGATAAACACGAATCGAAAAGATTGAAAAAATCTGCTAGTTTGTGATTACCTATACAAAGATTGAATACATCTGCTAGTTTGTGATTACCTATACAAAGATTGAATAAATCTGCTAGTTTGTGATTACCTATACAAAGATTGAATAAATCTGCTAGTTTCTGATTACCTATACAGTGACATAATTTGATCTATGGTCTCTAACGTTTTAGGAATGAACATAATGACAATAGTATGTCCACGTTACAAAGCAAACTCAGAAATCAATAATGAACGGTAACCTATAATTAAAGCTGGCCTAGGTTTTTTTTTTTAAACAAAGGAAATACACGAAACAAAGAATGCGGAGACTTTAACAAAAAGACGCAACAGAACAACGAACGTGTCGGCAAGAAGCCTTCTTCAGTAGTGAAAACACATAAAAAATTTAAATAAATAATTTGCAGCATCCGAGAGGATGGTCTGTATTAACTCTCTTACCTACTAAAATGCAGTCACATTCCTCGTGTTGTCCACCTGGATACTCCATTGCAGCTAAAATTTTTATTTTAATTTTTTTATAATGTTTCAGCTTTTGTTTGTTCGCTTTAGAAGGCTTCTTGCCGATACGTTTGCTGTTTTCCTCCGTCTTTAAAAAAAGTTTTTCCCATACTTCTTTTTCGTTCAATACCTCCCACCTAACCTGATTTCAGTCTCTCCAACATATTTCAATTTTTTAGAACAAAGTCTCCACTAAAATAATTAACAGGGCGTAACGCTATTTAGTTTTTCTTATTAAAGTGAGCTGACCGACTGTTAAACTATTGACTAATGTATTACAAATAGTACTCTCGTATATTGCTTCGGTACATAATGTACCAAGATATTATACATGTCGTTTTGTGAGCGTGCGTATTTTTTTTGTTAACATATCTGAGTGTCAAATTTTAAACCCTCTTCACTTTAAAATGTGTGAGCTGAAAAACAAATGCATAATGTACATTTCTCATCTCTTCGACGGTGATTCTCACTTTTAAGCACTTACCTAAACTTCTGTTAAATTGGGGCTGCTTCCGATTTCGACCAGATTTAGAACTGCTGAGTGCATTTTTTAAAAATTGATGCACGGTTATCACGTGCTAAATAATTGATACATTTCTGGGAAACATTTTTATTTTTGTTAATCTGTTAGCCTAGGCAGACCAAGTGTTTGGCTCGCAGGTTTGCTCAGGACATAACACTCACTATGATAAAATTACACGCCTGATCCATTGAATATAAACAACTCCTCCTATCGGAATAACGATTGACAACCCGTTATGTTAAAACAAAAACTTGTTATACTTTCTGATCTACTAGCAATATTACCCGTCAAAAAAGTTCTGATTTACTAGCAATATTACCCGTCAAAAAGGTTCTAATCTACTAGCAATATTACCAGTCAAAAAAGTTCTGATCTACTAGCAATATTACCCGTCAAAAAAGTTCTGGTCTGCTAGCAATATTACCCGTCAAAAACGTTCTGATCTACTAGCAATATTACCCGTCAAAAACGTTCTGGTGTGCTAGCAATATTACCCGTCAGAAAAATTCTGGTCTACTAGCAATATTACCCGTCAAAAATTGACGGACGTTTTCATTTATTAAATAATACATATTTAAGTCAATAGTAGAACTCATCATGTAATTATCTACGATTCTTTTTTTTTTAAAAATGAACTCTCCCCATAGGCTAGAAATGTGTTAGAAATTTAAATTTGGAGGTAATTCAATCTTCTTAAAACACAACGTTGTTCCAAAGGTCATCTCGTTCCCTCTCTCTCTCTCTCTATTATATATATATATACACATCTTGTAGTAGCTTCAAATATACAACAGCATTTAATTTTATTCACTTTGATGATGATGCTCTAGGATGGACGTACCTCTTTGTTTCCTGGGCTACAACACTGTACAAGTGCTTCATCGTTTGGCTTGTAACATTCAGCGTAACTGCAGAATAAGACGTACTTGACTTAGGGGGGGGGGGGGGGTTGGTTTGTTTGTCGTCTTTGGAAATTAAAAAAAAAAAGTATCACAAATCTTTTAACATGTATGCACTGTTCTATAGTGTTTTGATAGTGGGTTAATATCTGGCTTAGACCAAGTGAGAGGAACGTGAATCTTTAGCAAAATTTAGTTTTTATAAGGGTGCATTCATTTAGTCTTTTTTTAAGAAGCAGTAATTTAGATTTTCTGGTTGCAGTAAATGTGGTTTCTTAACTTCTGGTTCAGCGGATACCACGTTGTATGAAAGTAGACATTCACCAACATATTGACATGAACAGAATTTCAGCATATGTGGCAAGTATCAGTTCAAGTGACGTTAAAAAGAATGTTTTTTCCACTCCTTTGTCAACCCGCCTGTAGTAACGAACAATCTGTAATCTGGTGTGGGGTGAACTGTCTGCTTGTTTTATAACCGACCTTAGTGTCATTGGTACAGAACTGGTGAAACAGACCAGAACATTCTTCTCAGTTGGTTAGCTCAAGTTTGTTGTTGCCACCCCCAGCCCCCAGCCCCCCCCCCCCCCCCGCAACCCTGTCCCACAATCGATACACTTAGGATTCCGTTTACATTTCAAAGGGAGTTAAAAATAGACGAAGGGAACTAACCCAAATTACCGAGTTACCTCACAAGGCTCCCTCCAAGGTATGATTCTACGGCTTGAAATGTTGACAGTCATTTCACGTTAGAGTAGTCGTTCCTGCTGAATGTTGTAGTTCACGAGTCGCTAGTTCAAATAGTAAATGTATATATTAGTTGCAAAGGAAATTAATGGTGGCCTTTTAGAAGGTCACTATTCGTTAGATAACGTATAGTTTTGAAGTTTCGTGATGAAATTAAATTATACCTTTAAAAATAACATGAAATGTTGAACAATTCAAAGTAATCAAATAAGACGATCACATGGGAGCGGAAATGATATTTCATTGTGTTTGGACAACCTTCCTACTTTCTGGATTGACTTATCCCAGTCAGGGTCAAAGCTACTCTCAAACCAATTTAATTTTCAAGGATAAGCTGGACTCTGCAACCTACAACACAGAGGTCAGACCATTGGTGGACCAGTCAAAAGTGTTGTATGTACAAGTTAGCTTTGAAATAGTTTCAATAGTTGAGATCAATGACGTCACACAGAGTTTTGTCGCCAATGGCTTCCTTGGATTCTACTGGAATGATGAGGTAAGAATTTTCTAAACTTAATGTTCATGTCATAAATGTGGTATTGATTAATCTTAATCTGAAAAGTCTTTTGTAGTTGCACATTCAAAACTATTCATAACACCAGAGTACCAGCAGACGCGCGGCTCTTGGCGGGTTTTTTAACTCTCATTAGATTTAATAGTAGTGTTTTGCTGGCATCCGTTCGTCACAAGGTTACAATGGTATGTAATTCGCAGGACGAAATCCACAAAATCTAGTAGTGTTGATTTATATATAGGGTGGAAAATAAATGTTACCTTGGCTAATGTGCTTCTGTGGTCCCCTTATTGGGAGTCACTTCCCTTTGTTTATGATAGATTTAGGGTCCGGGTTAGGGTGAGCGACAGAGGGACCAGTAGCGTGCAATTACCGTTACCTTTTTTTCATTCGCAAAGGCTGTGGCCTATTTTGAAGATATAATAACATGAAAATAACATCAAGGGAAAAAAAGGGGTTGCCCACCCCGTCTAGAAATGTTTATACAATAATGATTCGCTATACAACGTTTAGACGCCAAGCGAAACTAACGCTCAACGCGATGCTCTCTTTTGATGATCAAAATCATCTTACTCACTGCCCAGAGCATAATTACACTGACCGACCTGACCCTAGTGCCAAAATCACGATGGATTTTTGTGTATTTGTATACCCTCATGTGAAGAGAAATACAACCGGGTATCTCCGGATGCAGACATTTTCCATGGCCCGAAATGCCTTTCTTCAGCTCTAGATAATCTAAGGAAACATCTGTCAAGAAAATATAATTAAAAAATTCACAAATCCTTGGATAATCATGGACATCTCATAACTCGTGCCGCATTTAGAGATATACAAGAGTTAGACGAAACCCTGATGGACAATACAAAAGATTGACGTATCAGCCAAAAAGCCTTCGACAGCAAAGAAACACATAGACCAACACTCTTAGCTTGTTGTATAGATATGAATCAATGCCACATTTAATATTTTTCTTCTATATATCAGCTTTTGGGCGCTTAAAATATCATAGTCCTCTTCCAGCTAAAAGTGTGTCAGGGTCAAAGCGACTGCTTGATATATGCATATATATATATATTAAGTGTACATTTATAACAATAATATTTCCTCTGTCTCTTGACGATGAACGATTCCTATATAGCGATACATTAACGATTTGTATGTATCGATAAATTAACAATTCAACAAAAATTCAGAAATACTTATAATTTAACGTGAAGACTATTCATTTCTTATATGTTAACCCAGGTCGTCGTTTGAGACTCACTGATTCTTATTATATTAACTCAGATCGTCGTTTCAGACTCACTATTTCTTATTATATTAACCTAGGTCGTCGTTTCAGACTCACTATTTCTTATTATATTAACCTAGGTCGTCGTTTCAGACTCACTATTTCTTATTATATTAACCTAGGTCGTCGTTTGAGACTCACTGATTCTTATTATATTAACTCAGGTCGTCGTTTCAGACTCACTATTTCTTATTATATTAACCTAGGTCGTCGTTTGAGACTCACTGATTCTTATTATATTAACTCAGGTCGTCGTTTCAGACTCACTATTTCTTATTATATTAACCTAGGTCGTCGTTTCAGACTCACTGATTCTTATTATATTAACTCAGGTCGTCGTTTGTAACTCACCATTTCTTATTATATTAACCTAGGTCGTCGTTTCAGACTCACCATTTCTTATTATATTAACCTAGGTCGTAGTTTCAGACTCACTATTTCTTATTATATTAACCTAGGTCGTCGTTTCAGACTCACTGATTCTTATTATATTAACTCAGGTCATCGTTTGGGACTCACCATTTCTTATTATATTAACCTAGGTCGTCGTTTCAGACTCACCATTTCTTATTATATTAACCTAGGTCGTCGTTTCAGACTCACTATTTCTTATTATATTAACCTAGGTCGTCGTTTCAGACTCACCATTTCTTATTATATTAACCTAGGTCGTCGTTTGAGACTCACTGATTCTTATTATATTATTCAGGTCATCGTTTCAGACTCACTATTTCTTATTATATTAACCTAGGTCGTCGTTTGAGACTCACTGATTCTTATTATATTAACTCAGGTCGTCGTTTCAGACTCACTATTTCTTATTATATTAACCTAGGTCGTCGTTTTAGACTCACTGATTCTTATTATATTAACTCAGGTCGTCGTTTGGGACTCACCATTTCTTATTATATTAACCTAGGTCGTCGTTTCAGACTCACCATTTCTTATTATATTAACCTAGGTCGTCGTTTCAGACTCACTATTTCTTATTATATTAACCTAGGTCGTTGTTTCAGACTCACCATTTCTTATTATATTAACCTAGGTCGTCGTTTGAGACTCACTGATTCTTATTATATTAACTCAGGTCATCGTTTCAGACTCACTATTTCTTATTATATTAACCTAGGTCGTCGTTTGAGACTCACTGATTCTTATTATATTAACTCAGGTCGTCGTTTCAGACTCACTATTTCTTATTATATTAACCTAGGTCGTCGTTTCAGACTCACTGATTCTTATTATATTAACTCAGGTCGTCGTTTGGGACTCACCATTTCTTATTATATTAACCTAGGTCGTAGTTTCAGACTCACTATTTCTTATTATATTAACCTCAGTCGTCGTTTCAGACTCACTATTTCTTATTATATTAACCTAGGTCGTCGTTTCAGAATCACCATTTCTTATTATATTAACCTAGGTCGTCGTTTGAGACTCACTGATTCTTATTATATTAACCCAGGTCATCGTTTCAGACTCACTATTTCTTATTATATTAACCTAGGTCGTCGTTTGAGACTCACTGATTCTTATTATATTAACTCAGGTCGTCGTTTCAGACTCACTATTTCTTATTATATTAACCTAGGTCGTCATTTCAGACTCACTGATTCTTATTATATTAACTCAGGTCGTCGTTTGGGACTCACCATTTCTTATTATATTAACCTAGGTCGTCGTTTCAGACTCACCATTTCTTATTATATTAACCTAGGTCGTAGTTTCAGACTCACTATTTCTTATTATATTAACCTAGGTCGTCGTTTCAGACTCACTGATTCTTATTATATTAACTCAGGTCATCATTTGGGACTCACCATTTCTTATTATATTAACCTAGGTCGTCGTTTCAGACTCACCATTTCTTATTATATTAACCTAGGTCGTAGTTTCAGACTCACTATTTCTTATTATATTAACCTAGGTCGTCGTTTCAGACTCACTATTTCTTATTATATTAACTCAGGTCGTCGTTTGGGACTCAGCTAGTTACGGTGGTCAACGAGTCATCCATCCATTACCCGAACAGATCTGGAGACCTCGAGTTGTTCTAATGAATACCCTGGGAGACAGGGATCTCTTTGGTGACGACAAGGCGTGAGTTAGATTGTACACCCCTTAAAATATTTATCATGTGATCAAATTATTCAAAAACTTTTTGAGTCTTAACTAAAAGTAACTCAGTTAAAATTTATACGTTTTGCTAACGCCTGAAATAAACTTTTACGACATGGTAGAATATTCAACAACATCGGTAACATCAACATGGCATCAAGATAGCACCAAGATAGCATCAGAGACAACATTAAGATAACATCAAGATAATATCAAGATAACATCAAAATAATATCAAGATAACATCAATATAGCATCAAGATAACATCAAGACAACATTAAGATAGCATCAAGATAACATCAAGATAACATCAAGATAGCATCAAGATAATATCAAGATAGCATCAAGATAATATCAAGATAACATCAAGATAATATCAAGATAACATCAAGATAACATCAAGACAACATTAAGATAACATCAAGATACCATAAAGATAATATCAAGATAACATCAAGATAATATCAAGATAACATCAAGATATATCAAGATAACATCAAGATAATATCAAGATAACATCAAGATAACATCAAGATAGCATCAAGATAACATCAAGATAGCATCAAGATAACATCAAGATAGCATCAAGATAACATCAAGATAGCATAAAGATAACATCAAGATAATATCAAGATAGCATCAAGATAATTTCAAGATAACATCAAGATAATATCAAGATAACACCAAGACAACATTACGACAACATCAAGATAACATCAAGATAATATCAAGATAACATCAAGATAATATTAAGATAACATCAAGATAATATCAAGATAACATCAAGATAATATCAAGATAACATCAAAATAACATCAAGACAACATTAAGATAGCATCAAGATAGCATCAAGATAGCATCAAGATAACATCAAGATAACATCAAGACAGTATCAAGATAACATCAAGATAACATCAAGATAACATCAAGATAACATCAAGATAACATTAAGACAACATCAAGATAACATCAAGATAACATCAAGATAACATCAAAACAGCATTAAGATAACATCAAGATAACATCAAGACAGCATCAAGATAACATCAAGATAACATCAAGAGAACATCAAGATAACATCAAGATAACATCAGTGTAACGTTGTGTTTGCTTTCGAAAATAATTTTAAAGCCATTCTTAATTTAAAATTAAATTTAAAAAAATTCAAGGTTTGCTATTTATACAAATTTGCTTTAATGACAGCCCCATGTTTGTGTACAACAACGGGAGCAGTATTTGGGCCCCAGGCAGCCTCTTCCCTGCCTCCTGTGAGTTACATCTGACCAATTATCCATTTGATATGCAGACGTGTGTGATTAAGGTCAGTAAGAACACGTCTTGTGCCATCTGACCTCAAAGAAACTCCTTGATAACGATAACACTCCATTTACCACTCTATTCCCTCCAATCCCCTTCTCCCCACTCTATCCCCTCCCATCTACATTTATCCACTCTATCCCATTTCCCTTCTACTCACTCTATCCCTTCCAATCTTTCTTCTACTTACTCTATCCCCACCCACCTCCCTTCTACTCACTTTATTTCCTCCCATCTTCCTTCTACCCACTCTTTCCCCAATGTAACAATAATTTTCCAAGTGAATCCCTTACACTGCACTAACATAAGGACAATTAAAATTATTTGCCCACATATTTATATAAATCCTATTTGGTTCGTTGACTCCATACGTCATAAACCAAATTCACAATTTTACCTAGCTGTATTTGCCTTTTTCCTGCTTTTTTTTTTTTAGTTTTATTTTACTTCCCACCCACTTCCTTTTTTTTTTCCAATTTTTTAAAAATTAATTTTACTTCCCCCCCCCCCCCCCCCACTTCCTTTCCGTTTTTTAAGCCGCTTTGCTTTCGTTCAAACACGTGTGCCAAGTCTTAATCTTTTCTTTCATTTTTAATTAGAACATACATATATAAATAAAATAAATACATATACATAATTAGGTAAATTTATTTTATACTTACATGAATTTTTTTGTAGTCATTTGTAGAAACGTTTTCAATTGTATTCCGTGTAGCCATTATTAAAGCGTTTCCTTTGTATTATTTACACAACTCATTTGTGTCTCAGCAATCATTTCTTGAAAGCTTGGCTCCCAAATTATTTAAAGTTTGACCTTGCCCTCGGTTGTGTAAACATGCAAATCTACTATTAATTTCCGATTGGACCCAGCTTGTGGCTATGACGTACACGGTAGAAGAATTACAGTTTGTTGCGGTCATTCCAAAGGTTTCCCAATCATACTTCATCACAAATGGCGAGTGGAATATCGAAGACACGGACTTACGTATCGGCTCTCTCAGAAGCGGAAGTCTAAACCTGTCCACCATTGAGGTTAGTCAGCTTGTAGCTCGCGTTGTCAAAAGGATTGTCACAACAACCTATCTTTATAACCAGTGACCAGACAGCAATTAATTGATTAGCACTTACACCAAAATATTTTAATTGACAGCTGCTGACAGCAAAAATGCACGTCTGCAAAGACAAGTTTGCCTCGCATTGCAGTCTTAATGGCAGTCAACTAATCATAGAAATGACCTCTTTTCCTCGAAAATACACGTATTTTCTATCCCCGACTCGCCATCCGCGCTTTGCGTAAACTGATCTGGAAAACCCATCCAGCATGCAGTTGGATACGCTAAGTGAGCGCCTATATTACTCCCTGAATTTATTATTGTAAAGTCTTTTGATATTCATGAAATAAAAATTGAACACAGAGATTAAATTAATAAAAAAAAAAAATACTATATATAATAGCAATAACCAGAAATTCAAACTTCGTTTTTAACATCCTGTTTACAGTTGACGTTTTCACTGAGAAGACGGCCCACTTTCCTCCTCCTCAACATCGTGTTACCCGTGGTGTTTCTCTCATTCCTCAACATTCTTGTATTCATTATTCCGGTGGAATCTGGAGAGAAAATCGGTTATGGTGAGTTTTAAAACATTAAAATATATATATATCTAGAATTGAAACATATACTTTTCTAGGTTTTATATACCATTAGCACTTAGGCATTGATATCACAGATATCCACAATCTTCGTGTCATAGGCGTCGTGTGTACGTCATCTTTCCCGTGCACGAACTTTAGCTGACCCCAAGTTCGGCACCGCGACAAGAGTGTGGTTTAATTATAAATAGTCTCCCTTGACATTGTTTACAAATAAAAACAATCTATGGTCTGTATAATTAGAATTCTGTAGAAATATCAAAACTAATCGAGAGAGGAACACAATGTGTAAGCCCGTTCTATAATGTCTCTGAAACAGACTATATATACGCCTATGGAGATTGAGCTATTAGAAGAGATATTTCGCTATCACGATGCGAGACGAAGATGTGTATATTTACTCTGTGAGTGTGTACCTTTTTTTTCAACATTGTACCGCTACAAGTCATCACAGTGTTGTAAGTCAATAGCTTTAGTTTTTTTATTATTTTTTGATATTCTTATTTTTAATTAATCTCATAAAAGTATTAATTGTAATTAGCCCTTCTCTGTGTATCGTTTTCTTTATTATCGTATATAATTTACGGTATCGTCCTTTTGGTGTGTACTGTTTGTCAACGAGCCATAATGACAAATAAGAGATTAAATTCTCTGCACTTACAACAGTACTTAACACATAGTTATTTAATGTTTACCTGTAGCACCTAACAGTATTTAGAAGTAATTAACTTCAGCGCAACTCTCCAGATGCGTACAATGCATGAAGAAATGTTCAATGACGCGTGGAAGAGAACAGTGTTTTGTTGACAACAATGTAACAGTGTTTTGTTGACATACGTTTACCAGTGCTTTGTTGGCCGGCATGTAACAGTGTTTTATTGACAAGCATGTAACCATGTTTTATTGACAGGTCTGTAACAGTGTTTAGTTGACAGGCATGTAACAGTGTTTTTGTTGAGAGGCATGTTAGTGTTTTTGTAAGAATTTTCTCTCCTGCTTGGTAGTTCCGCGATAGATCTATTTGGAAAGTCAATGGATTTTCTTTGTCTCTCTTAAAGCTACTTTAATGTAATTTGAAAGGTTATATTTTCTCTGATCGACCCTTATCCTGTTCCTTCACGTGATGATTACAACCAACACATTACTCAACTTTGAGAACCGCCGTCCTGTGAATACTCTAGGTTACATTAATATGCTTATGTCTTTTTTAACATCCGCAGGGATAACAGTCCTCCTGGCCCTTTCAGTGTACATGAGTATAGTGAGTGGCCTGTTACCGATGTCATCATTATCGCTTCCAAACGTCACCATCTACCTCTTCATCTTACTCATCATGTCAATGTTAACTGTCATCGACAGTATCATCATTGTCTTTCTTCACCACATGGAGGAGGTAAGGTCATCGAAATTCCTTAAACTTGAATAATGGACACTTAAAAAAAACAACTCTGTTGTTTTGTTATTGTGTCTTAAGAATGACTTTATTATCATAATGTACGGGTAATTTGTAAAAGAAAAATTGTTTTCTATGAATGTACACTTTTTTTAAATTTAGTTTTTTTTTTAAAATACAGTTTTGTAACATTTCCTACTAAATATTATGAATCTCTAACAATTTTGCTTATTTATTTTTTTTTAAACGTTTTTTTGTGGGGTGGGGGTAAGGGTAAAGGATAAGGCTACATTTACCGATTGAGTAATTTGTATCCAGAGGGTAGCTGTAACAATATAGAATTATCTGACGTTAAATTATTCACCATAATAGGAATATTAATAGTGATGAGGGAAAAATATAGTGTAACACTAAAACTAACTTTAAGCGTAAAAGTAATAAATAGAAATATTAATAAGACAATATGTGAAAGTATATCGCACTTATTACAAATAAACTCACAAGAGGAGCCATGTCGTATCGGACGCTTACAACATTTAAAAGAAATGACTACTAATTTCTTTCTTTCTTTCTCTCTCTCTCTCTCTCTCTCTCTCTCTCTATATATATATATATATATATATATATATATATATATATATGTATTTAGTTGTAAATCCATTTTTCAAAAAAAACGAAGCCGACCTAGAGATGCATATATATATATGCATCTCTAGGTCGGCTTCGTTTTGAAAATGGATTTATACAAAATACATTTATGAAGAATAAATTGACAAAGTTGTGATGTATTGGCTAGTTTTATCACGTGACGGGTAGGGCGTGAGGTAGGGTGTAATTATTACAGGTGGTGAGGGGGACTGTGAGATAACCACTACTTCATAAGTGAAAGTGTGGGGGAAAGAATGCATTTAACACCCTGATTTTAAATATTACTATTCACAATTTTGAGACACACTTTCTCACCCCGCCCTCCTTGATAGGACACGTCATTTACGAATGCCCCTCCCCCCCTCCACTCAGAGGCGTAACTGGGTTTTTGGCGCCCTTGGCTAATTTATTTTTTAAATAATACAAATTTAAAAATTAGAGATTTAGCGGCGCCCTTTTGAACAGGCGCGGGCCGGCGCCCTTGGCAACTGCCCTGATGCCAAGCCGTTACCACGCCTCTGCCTCCACTCATTACTTTCAATTACTTCATGTGGCAACGTATCACACATTTTAAAATGAATACTCTTCCAAACAGAAAGTGGCGCTGAAGAGAAAAGTTCAAAAAAAATTTAAACGCGCATTCAATAAAGTATCAACATTACAACGAGCAGTTTCTCCAATGGACGTGCTGCAAAATGAGAATATTCAAGAGTATACCAAAAATTCTACAAGATTATTTGGATCAACTGGGTCATTAGCAGGGGAACTTCCGGGAAGCAAGGAAAGAAATGATTGTCCTCAAGGAGATTCGCCCAGAATCGACAAATACAAACTGATTGGAAAACACATTGATGCCGTGTCTTTTGTTGTGTTTTTTGTCTTCTGGCTGGTCACAACACTTGGGTTCATGTTGGATATGTCAACCTCGTAGACTGGTCAGTGCTTTTATTGGTTACAAAAAGGAGAAACTGTTTGTAAAGATTATTCTTCTTTTTAATTTATAGCTATCTGCAAGTCGGTCGTTCACTGACTTGGTCTTTTTATAGTATAAATAAAAATTACAAATATGTTCATTTTACATTCATCTTTATTTTGTTTGTGAATGAAAATTATTAATGATATCTGTCTTGGCCAATACAACTGACTTAACACATGAACGACTTCATTCAACGATACAACTGATTTAACACATTAACGACTTCATTCAACAATACAACTGACTTAACACATGAACGACTTCATTCAACGATACAACTGACTTAACACATGAACGACTTCATTCAACAATACAACTGACTTAACACATGAACGACTTCATTCAACAATACAACTGACTTAACACATGAACGACTTCATTCAACAATACAACTGACTTAACACATGAACGACTTCATTCAACAAAACAACTGACTTAACACATGAACGACTTCATTCAACAATACAACTGATTTAACACATGAACGACTTCATTCAACGATACAACTGACTTAACACATGAACGACTTCATTCAACAATACAACTGACTTAACACATGAACGACTTCTTTCAACGATACAACTGACTTAACACATGAACGACTTCATTCAACAATACAACTGACTTAACACATGAACGACTTCATTCAACTAAACAACTGACTTAACACATGAACGACTTCATTCAACAAAACAACTGATTTAACACATGAACGACTTCATTCAACAATACAACTGATTTAACACATGAACGACTTCATTCAACAATACAACTGATTTAACACATGAACGACTTCATTCAACAATACAACTGACTTAACACATGAACGACTTCATTCAACAAAACAACTGACTTAACACATGAACGACTTCATTCAACAAAACAACTGATTTAACACATGAACGACTTCATTCAACGATACAACTGAGTTAACACATGAACGACTTCATTCAACAATACAACTGACTTAACACATGAACGACTTCATTCAACAAAACTACTGACTTAACACACGAACGACTTCATTCAACAATACAACTGATTTAACACATGAACGACTTCATTCAACAATAAAACTGATTTAACACATGAAAGACTTCATTCAACAATACAACTGATTTAACACATGAACGACTTCATTCAATGATACAACTGATTTAACACATGAACGACTTCATTCAACAAAACAACTGACTTAACGCATGAACGACTTCATTCAACAATACAACTGACTTAACACATGAACGACTTCATTCAACAATAAAACTGATTTAACACATGAACGACTTCATTCAACAAAACAACTGATTTAACACATGAACGACTTCATTCAACAATACAACTGACTTAACACATGAACGACTTCATTCAACAAAACAACTGACTTAACACATGAATGACTTCATTCAACAAAACAACTGATTTAACACATGAACGACTTCATTCAACAATACAACTGACTTAACACATGATTGACTTCATTCAACAAAACAACTGACTTAACACATGAATGACTTCATTCAACAATACAACTGATTTAACACATGAACGACTTCATTCAACGATACAACTGATTTAACACATGAACGACTTCATTCAACGATACAACTGACTTAACACATGAACGACTTCATTCAACAATACAACTGACTTAACACATGAACGACTTCATTCAACAAAACAACTGATTTAACACATGAACGACTTCATTCAACAATACAACTGATTTAACACATGAACGACTTCATTCAACAAAACAACTGATTTAACACATGAACGACTTCATTCAACAAAACAACTGACTTAACACATGAACGACTTCATTCAACAAAACAACTGATTTAACACATGAACGACTTCATTCAACAATACAACTGACTTAACACATGAACGACTTCATTCAACAAAACAACTGACTTAACACATGAATGACTTCATTCAACGATACAACTGATTTAACACATGAACGACTTCATTCAACGATACAACTGATTTAACACATGAACGACTTCCTTCAACGATACAACTGACTCAACACATGAACGACTTCATTCAACAATACAACTGACTTAACACATGAACGACTTCATTCAACAAAACAACTGATTTAACACATGAACGACTTCATTCAACAAAACAACTGACTTAACGCATGAACGACTTCATTCAACAATACAAATAGCTTATCACAAGAACGCTTTCAAGGTATGCAAGGAGTGTACACACAACATAAACTGTAGAGTTCGTAAATTTGTTTGTTAGCCATCAAGGACCGAAGCTTAATGTGACAAGAGAAACGAGCTTCAAAAAATGAACGAAAAAAACCCCCCCACTAAATATTTGATGGTTGGGATCATAGAAAATCCCATTAGTTTATACCGTCAAAAAGCAACTGTTATAGTGGACTAGCGAACTGTACCGTCCGGATAGCCAGCGGCACGCATGCGTAGGGCCTGTATTGTGTGTGTGTGTGTGTGTACAGTGTGCTCCGGAGACGAGCAGAGAGTAAACCTATTTGATAACTTACTATTATATATATAGTTATGTTATTGTTTTTTCTTTGAAATGAAAACATAAAGCAGCGTAACATCAACAATGGAACAATTATCGTAGACTTTCATCGCCTTGTTCAAACTTAGAAGATTGGTCGAATTTAAAACTTTTGTTTAATATTATGAAACTATTTTGGAAGCACAGGATTTGTAACAACACTAACACATTACAATTACACTCGTGGCGATCACATAAAAACTGCTTGTGTCGCTTTATGAAACCCATTTGAACAGTCCTAAATGCTAACCTATGTGTCATAAAAATGTGTATCAAGCATAACGACAGTTTCAATTATCTGCTTCATATAAATAAAACTGATATATATATATATATAATCAATAAAATAACTAAAGCTCATTAAATTTTTTTAACGCATGGAAGATTATAAATATTCTTTTGAGAGTCCCTGTGAAGACATTGACATTAAATACTGTCAAATTACTTACAGAACAGTACCATTACTGCGTCCCACTAACATTAACACCTCGGTATTAAATCCGTATGCAGTTCGGTACTAATTGTAACTTAGCACCTAATGCTGCGTCATGTACGAGGCGGGACCTATGATGTGAACATTTTGATTGATGTGGCAGCTGAGCGTCGATAACCCGAACTCATTGGGACCGTCGGCGGCTCGGGTAACCACTCTTTCGGATAGCCGAATTCGCCCACGTAGGGGTTGCAGCAAAGAAATTAGTGCAAAGAACACAATCTATTTTTACTTTACTTAAAGTGCTTCATTGTACAGTGTATAATGTAGTGTATAATGTAGTGTAATGTAGTGTACAATGTAACGGAAAATGTAGTGTATAATGTAGTTAGTGAAAATGTAGTTTATAATGTAGTGTATAATGTAATGTATAATGTAGTGTATAATTTAGTGTATGATTTAGTGTATAATGTAGTATATCATGTAGTGTATGATGTAGCGTATGATGTATTGTATAACGTATTGTATAACGTAGTGTATAATGTAGTGCTTACATAAAGTAATCGAAAACGGTTTATTACATCAGCTGATTGATGTAAACAAAAGAGCCACCAAAAGATTATAAACGGTGACACCTGGTATTAAAGATTGGTTTTGGCTTAAAAAAAAAAAAAAAGGAATGGTCGTTTTAAAAAATAGATAACTGGCTCTTAGAATAAATTCGCATGACTTTAGATCTTTGCATGCATGTTTTCGCGATAATTTATCGGAGAACGCGTTATGCCATTCATGTCACCACATTCCCAATAAGTATCTGGATTTTTGCCTGTATTGTGCGCCAGAGGACTGGAATGTCCACCTTGTTTGTACGATAATAATCCACGACATGCGCATTGCATACGATTATATAAATAATAATGACAGAGCAGTTCGAATAACCAGCGTTCGGAAAATTGTTGACCGGAAAATCCATCTCATTACGTGTTACATTGGCAAACAGTTGTGAATATTTACATTGCCATCATGTGTGCAATCAATTGATGTGATAATCAATAAATCAATATTAAAAAACTAATGGAGGGAAAGCAGTTGGTAATCAATACATTTGAAAATCCGATCCAGACCTAAGAGTGTAAATTTAATAAATATAGTTTCTAGTAAAATATCAACGTTCACCTCGCTCGGCTCACTAAAAATACTCCTTACAGTCTCTCTCCTTACAAAGTGTCAAGTAAGTATATATCTTGAGCCATACTCGGCGTTCTAAAATGCTCCTCACGATCTCTCTCCTTACAAAGTGTCAAGTAAGTATATAACTTGAGCCGTGCTCGGCTTGCTCAAATGCTCCTCACGATCTCTCTCCTTACAAAGTGTCAAGTAAGTACATAACTTGAGCCGTGCTCGGCTTGCTAAAATGCTCCTCACGATCTCTCTCCTTACAAAGTGTCAAGTAAGTATATAACTTGAGCCGTGCTCGGCTTGCTAAAATGCTCCTCACGATCTCTCTCCTTACAAAGTGTCAAGGAAGTATATAACTTGAGCGTGCTCGGCTTGCTAAAATGCTCCTCACGATCTCTCTCCTTACAAAGTGTCAAGTAAGTATACAACTTGAGCCGTGCTCGGCTTGCTAAAATGCTCCTCACGATCTCTCTCATTACAAAGTGTCAAGTAAGTATATAACTTGAGCCGTGCTCGGCTTGCTAAAATGCTCCTCACGATCTCTCTCCTTACAAAGTGTCAAGTAAGTATATAACTTGAGCCGTGCTCGGCTTGCTAAAATGCTCCTCACGATCTCTCTCCTTACAAAGTGTCAAGTAAGTATATAACTTGAGCCGTGCTCGGCTTGCTAAAATGCTCCTCACGATCTCTCTCCTTACAAAGTGTCAAGTAAGTATATAACTTGAGCCGTGCTCGGCTTGCTAAAATGCTCCTCACGATCTCTCTCCTTACAAAGTGTCAAGTAATTATATAACTTGAGCCGTGCTCGGATTGCTAAAATGCTCCTCACGATCTCTCTCCTTACAAAGTGTCAAGTAAGTATATAACTTGAGCCGTGCTCGGCTTGCTAAAATGCTCCTCACGATCTCTCTCCTTACAAAGTGTCAAGTAAGTATATAACTTGAGCCGTGCTCGGCTTGCTAAAATGCTCCTCACGATCTCTCTCCTTACAAAGTGTCAAGTGGCTTGAGCCACGCTCGGCTTACCAAAATAGTCCTCACGGTCTCTCTCCTTGCATAGTGTCATGTTATAACTATAGCCGTACTCGGCGTAGTAAAATACTCATCACGGTCTCTCTCCTTGCATAGTGTCATGTTATAACTATAGCCGTACTCGGCGTAGTAAAATACTCATCACGGTCTCTCTCCTTGCATAGTGTCATGTTATAACTATAGCCGTACTCGGCGTAGTAAAATACTCATCACGGTCTCTCTCCTTGCATAGTGTCATGTTATAACTATAGCCGTACTCGGCGTAGTAAAATTTTCCTCACGATCTCTCTCCTTGCATAGTGTCATGTTATAACTATAGCCGTACTCGGCGTAGTAAAATGTTCCTCACGATCTCTCTCCTTGCATAGTGTCATGTTATAACTATAGCCGTACTCGGCGTAGTAAAATACTCATCATGGTCTCTCTCCTTGCATAGTGTCATGTTATAACTATAGTCGTACTCGGCGTAGTAAAATACTCATCACGGTCTCTCTCCTTACATAGTGTCACGTTAAAACTTTAGTCGTGCTCGCCTTGCTCAGATATCTTCAATGTCACTACTTAATGTGTCAGCCAATTTTTTTTAAAGTCTTTCATTAATGACATGGGTGTCCGAGCTTTTCTTTCATTGTGGGGTATTTCGCAATGACAACAACCTTGGAAATGGCGGGTACGAAAACTGATATTAGGTCCAAAACGGTTTTCAGCTTGTATGCCTTAAATTCTTAACTAAAACCTTAAAAATTAATTAACTTTTAGAAAAATAAAATTCTATAGAAGTCGATAGAATTAAAAAAAACACAATAACAATGGACAAAAAAGAAATTATCTTTCTAATTCATCTATAAAAATATCTTAATAAGTAAAGCTTAATGAAAAAAAATTAAAATCTGAATCTAAACTCTACCTAAAGCGATGTATTCACGTAGTCTACTTAGATGGAACATACAGGAAAATAAATTGGTGGAAATGGGAGTTGGGGGGGGGGGGGGCAGTGAACACATTTTTGAGCGTATCCGGAAATTTGATCGAAAGAAATTTCGTCGACAGAAAATTATTTTGTTTTACTATTTAGAACAGTGCGTTGAAAAAGAAATTTGACGAAGCTATAAACGTGTGAACTGAAAAAAAGATTCGACCAAATTTCCGTTCGATAAAATTTCCGTCGATCAATTTTCTGTCGACAAAATTTCTTTCGATCCAATTTCCGGTAACCATTTTTGTGTGACTTCAAAACATATATTAAAAAATCATTTTTACTGTTTTTTTGTTTGTTGAATTACTACTTCGTAGGACAGCCACTTTCCTCGGGTTTAAAGCTGACTTGACCAATGTACGTCTTTCAGCGTACAAGTAAAAGTTCTTATATGAACAGAAGAACCGGTGTTTTCTTTTTTTTAAAAATATTATTGAAAATGCATATAAAACATTAGTCATTTAAATTTTAAATTTATATAATAAATCTCAATTGTATTTCCTTAGTTGTGTAATTCTCTTTGTAATTCAATAAGCAAATAAGTAGTCGAGTTTATTCCAATTAAATTTGTATGATTTTTGTTATTGTTATGAGAGGCGTCAGGCGTAGTCGAACAATTCCTAGGGTGTGCGATGCTGATTGAAACGATACCTAAGGAAGAGGTGGGGGGGGGGGGGGGTAATTTTTTTTATAAAAGTAGAAAAATACCATGCTTTAAGCCAACTATCTAGAGCAGTGGTTCTCAACCTTCCTAATGCGGCGACCCTTTAATACAATTCCTCAAGTTGTGGCGACCCCCAAACATAAAATCATTTTCGTTCCTATCTTCTTAACTGTAGAGTATATGTGTTTTCCGAAGGTCTTAGGGACCCTTGTGAAAGGGTCGTTCGAGTTTAGACCCCAAAAGGGTCGCGATACACAGGTTGAGAACCGCTGATCTAGAACATTTCCATTAGCCTAAGTTAACCATCAGGTGTTTACAGAGACTTGTCAGAACTCATCTGAAACATATTGTCATGTGTGTACGCGCAGTCTCTGGTTGCATTCAAAACCCGTTGTAACGATTCAATGCGTCTTGCAAGAGTTGTTCCCCTCAAGTAACAACATGTTCGGCGGTCGTAATATGTATAGTTGCCCCTGTGTTAGCGCAGGGGATGTCCAAAACCACGGCCCCGCGGATCGAATGCGACCCAGGACGCCTATGAATTCGGCCAACGACTAATCTTACAAGATTGCAAATAGTATATTTGAAGACCAATTACGTAATCACTAAAGAAATTACTTTCTTTATGTCTCCAAAAGACACATCTAAATTTAGATATTTATGTGAAGCTGTGAACACTAAGATAAAAGTATTGATTTTTTCTAATTTGAACATATTTGGTATAGGTACTGATGGTGAACATATCTGGTATAGGTACTGATGGTGAACGTATCTGGTATAGGTACTGTTGTTGAACATATCTGATATAGTTGCTGCTGGTGAACATTGCTGGTATAGTTACTGATGATGAACATATCTGGTATTGGTACTGTTGTTGAACATATCTGGTATAGGTACTTTTGATAAATAAAAGAGATGTCCTAGTAAACCTAATAGAAGACGATGCAATTGTCTTAAAAAATATACGTAGTATGAAATATCACTGCATATCAGACCAAGGAATTGTATAGACAAAAGCTTTACAGATGTGTGTGCAAAAAGTATGTGGAAACGTAAGATTACAAAAACATCATATTAAGTTTCTTGCTACTCTCCCGCACATACTTTCTTTCCTTTGTGAATTTTAAGAAACTTTGAGAAAACTTTTGCTACCTTTTAGTTCGTTTAAACTAGTTTTCACAAAAGTTTGTTTTTTACAGTTATTAAGAGCTGGCAACCGTTCCTATTTCAGCCCACAAAAGCTGCTGGTAAGCAAAAACCTCTTAAGGGGAAGGAAGAAGACAATATACACCACTATCATTAGACCGGTAGTAACTTACGCTAGTGAGACGTGGACCCTTACCAGAAAAGCAGAGAACCTTCTCAATACATGGAATAGGAAAATCCTAAGGAAAATATATGGCCCAGGTACGCAAAATGATGTTTGTAGAATCTGTACAAACCAAAAGCTATATGAATTGTACAAAGTCCATCCCATAGTCGCAACAAAAAAAAAGGCGCACTGAACTGGGCAGGACATATTGAAAGAATGCCGGAATGTAGAGCAGCAAAGGTGATTTACAGGCAGAAGCCTAGGGGCTGACGGCTCACCGGTCGTCCAAGACTGAGATGGATCGACGATGTAGAGAAGGATTTACACCAGTTGGGGGTTCGCGCATGTAGCCGGAGAGCCATGGATTGTTCCGAGTGGAAGGATGTTGTGGAACAAGCCAGAGCTCTACATAGGCTGTAGCCTTACTGATGATGACTCTTGTCTCACTGACCTACTTGAACTTGCACCCTCTTCCCCACGTGATACTCAGCATATTGAAACAACATAACTCATTAGGCCCTCCCCGACATACCCCCATTTCCCCCAACACGAAAACCTGACCTTTCGAGGCACGAAGCAGAACGATGGAGGTACTCCGCCGCCGAGACAGCCCCACCAACCGTCCACTGAATTGACCAAGCATGTGGAGCGATATCAACAAGGGAGCATCTGGTTGGTTTGTGGTGCTACTGGTCGATTGGTAGTTCCGGTTTCGCAACACCAACAAACGAACTTTCTAATACAGGGATGGCCCCCCGGTATTCCGGTCGAAAAGTCTGAGGTGTCTTACCGATTTGGAAGCGTTGGCCACCAGACCACCTTAACGTACATCTGGGGCACACGACCACCATTGCGTGTCACGCGTGGGCAGACAAAGGCATGCATGGTACCTTCCGGAATTAACCGGTTCCTACAGGACTGCAATTGTTGTAATGTTTTCACAGTTGGAGGTAAGGCAGAGACAGGGTAGGGATCATGACTACAAGTTGCAGTTAAGGGATATGTGGTGAGAGGCTGAGGTAGAAGTCTCAGGCCGATGATTCTAGATATGCAGCCCTGAGAAAGCTGCTCCTAGGCAACCGTTTCGTCCCAGCTACTTCGCATACTAGTTGCGAGGTGAAAACCCACTGTAGAACCCCTCTTAGAGAGCTTACGAAGCTTCCCCGGGATGGGTGGGGGAAGATGTTAGGACATAAATTCACCATTCCAACTCCTAGGAAAGTCGATCATGTGTGAATGCACAATGTCGCACCGACCGGGTGTCCTTTGGTTGGGGCGGCCTCCAGCAGAAATCCCGATCGAGCGGACTCGGGTGGGGGCCGTCCTGGCAAAGGGACATCTAGAACGTGCCGCTCTGAGCCCGATACTCAGGTGTGCTTTGTGGAGGGCATAACGAGCAATAATGTGACATTTCAATACAGGGATGGGTATACTTTAATGTCCCAAAACAATCCTTTCAATCCTGGGTTGGCGTCAAGCATCCTCTAACAGGGCTGCTTCAAGGGGTGTTCTAAATCGAGATGAGTCCTTCTCACAGGATGTAGGATAGAATCATCGACATGGGCTGCCACAACCCACCTATGCCTCATGTCCATTAACAGAAGCTTGTAATCACGATCCTGATCTCGTTCTGTTGTTCAGCTATTGTTGAGCTCTTTCTAACGCAGACACCATGCAATACCCTTATATCCACACGCAGATCTCGGGTAACGCCAGCGGCTCGGTGGCAGCGCCTCTTAATCGGCATGCCACTACAAACATTTCGACTAGAGCCCTCGGGGCGGGAGGGGAGTGACGAATTAACTTGCATCACTCGACCAAACGCAACTCGGCCTCACAAAACCTCTCACCTACTCACGGTCAACAACTTTCATAAACCAATCAAATTCGCTCCCAAATCCAGTCCATAATAGCACCTGCTATCATTAGTTATGAAGATCTCAAGAGGTAATAGCATAGGGTCACCGACTTAGAAAAGGTAAACTCATGTTTCTTATTGTCACTTAAAATTTCGAATTCGTCGAATCCAATGACAATTGGATCTTTTAATAACTACAAATCTAACTTCAGATTATTTTTAAACAATTGATAGTCAATTGTTTTTCATTTAGAAATAATATATTTGAATTTTTAATAAAAATCAATTAATCGATGATCTACATTAAAATAATCGATTGCTTTTAATAAATCTACCGGCGTATGGTACCGCGGGGAATGTCTCTAAGCAATGTGTACGAGAAATAGATTTAAAATAAAGAGATCACGCCATATGATTTATTGCTGTGTCCATCCACACATGGAACTATCAGTAAGGACTGTGTTGAAGAGTGCTGGCTCTGTATGGATACATCCTTAGACATCGCGTTTTGAATATATTGAGGTGCAGATGCTTCTTTACGGCTGTGCGACAGGGACACAATTTTGTGGTCAATGCGCTCATTCACTGGAAGCCAGTGGAGCTCTTTATGAACTGGGGTGATTTGGTCAGATGTCTTTATAGGCGATAAAATGCGTCCTGCAATATTTTGTAGCTGCTACACTTGTGTGTAATAGATGGTGCACTTGTTTCAGAAAGCAGGACAAGATATTTAAGCCCATCTGTTAAGAGTTTGTATGCGAAGAATACAGCAAATGGTTTTGGAAGCAAAAGCCATTAATAATGTTATACAATGATAAATACCATTCTTTGTTACAGCTTAAGGTAAAATAGATGTTCCCCCCCCCATATTAGCTATATAACTATCCAACAACTTTTGTAATATCATTCTTAACATTTTAAACAAAAATATTTGGAATTTTAGATCAAATGTCACTATGATGGAATATTTTTAGTGCTATTCAAAACAATTTCTAGTAAATTGTCCACATTATAAGTTAGGACTTAAATTTCTGAGCCCCACCAATCTGCACCAAAGGGGTTGCAGAGCCCATTCGATGGCTCTGTATATTTGTATTTCTCTCCAGAGAATATTTTATAATTATACGTCTCCACCAAATATATTCAGTTTTTTGCACCTTTTCTAATGATCCCCCCACACACCACTCGAAACCCCCTCTCTCAACCCAGCATACATGAACTGTAACTCTGTGTCATCAGATAAGATGCAACCTTACACGAGGAAGACTGAATCGACAGAACGGGACGGCAGGTGCGACAACACAATATTTTACAGCAAACTGGCACACACCATGGCTTAGCGAGTAAAAAGAAACGTCTTAAACATTTTTTTTTAGAAGTAGAAAATAATTTAAAATGGCTTAAAATTCATTCGCGCAAAGTAAGACCACGATAAACAGCCGAGAGAAAGTGTCCAGCCACCCACCTCGACCCAGCACACCGGAACTACCACCCTGTGCCAACAACTCAGGCGTTCTTTCAGGTCAGCACGGAGACAGACTCTGAACGAGTGAGTCACGTGTGGCTACGAGAAAGTTATGCTCCAAATTTTCGGAGAAAACCACAAGAGTAGAAAAAAAAGTATTTGAAAAGATCCACAATGTAATCTGAATTTTGGTTTGATCTTGAGACCCTAGAGTGGTCGCTGGCGTCTATTTTAATCGCCAGCAATACATTTTAAGGGTAAGGGTCCTGGAATTTTCATCGTTTCCTCGTCCAGTGAATGTCTTTTACCAGTTATTACCTAAAACAATCTCAGAAAATGCTGTGTTAAAGATACCAATCAAAATATGATATTTACACGGAAACAAACAAACAAAACAAACCCAATGAAATAACTGTTTCTTCTGTTTTAATAGTTGTTTTCTTTAACAGTGAATTACGTCTATTCGATAACACGATTTCTAGATAATGAGAATGTTTGCAACCCCCCCCCCAACCACCTCTTTTTCTTACAACAAAACCAACATGTTTTCACCGTAACTATTTGTAAAAGTTAACATCCCTAAAAAATTTTTTAACTCCACCTCTGAGATACGGACGCCTAAGGCGTCGTGCTTTCATCACTTGCGAATAGAGTTGATATAAACGCTTCTTTACATCTGAAGAGATTACATACACATCATTTCCTTCTTGAAAAGCTTTCTCTCCTTAAATAAAAAAGTTAATGGATCTGACTTACCGACCGTGCCAAATCATGATTTCCTTGTTTAAATTTGATGTAAGGCGTCACATGGTCACGCGTGTCCATGACGTCAGTTCATAACAACTGGTAGTTAGGTCAGTGTACTGCGTTAGTCGATTACGTCTGTCTATGACGCATTTCATAACAACTGGTAATTAGGTCAGTGTACTGCGTTAGTCGATTACGCCTGTCTATGACGCATTTCATAACAACTGCTAATTAGGTCAATGTCTTGTGCTAGTTAATTACGTCGATATATATATAAATATATAAATAGATATATGTTAATTGTGACGCAGGACGACGACGGACGACCACGTTCGCTTGTTACTTCGGGTGGTAATGTGAGTTTCTTGCTTTTCTTCCAATCTTTTAAGTTGGCTAATTTACATAAGTTTGTTAAGTTTGTTAAGTTAGTTTATTACATTTTTTGAAATATAGTTTACTGAATTGGTTTATTAAGTAAGTTTGTTACATTACATTTCAATGTCATTTTATATAGTCCCTGTTTTGTTTGGCAGAAAAGAGTTTCCAAAGATCGATACATTTAATCGATGGTAGTTTTCATTCGTTCCGATTTCTCCAGGCAAAAAAATAAACCAAGCCCAATATACTATTGTGACATAAATGTAGTATCGTGTGCATAAAAAAAAGGCAAATCATGGCCCTACCTGTCGCACTGAATTTCACAGCTGGCTAATTTTGTGTCAAGGTGAGATAGGAACATTGCCTGCATACGTTACATGGCACTGAATGGGTTGCGAAATCTTTTTTTTTTTTAAAAATAAGGAAAATATTTTGAGAAATCACGAGGGATCCATTTCAAGTATATACATTTCTTACATACTGAGTTGTTATTGAGAGGCATGGTATAAATAGAACTTACAATCGAAATTGCTTAACTGCTGGTAGCTATTGAAAATTGAATGTTAATATTTTGTTAGTTTGAAAATTTTAAAATTTGGATCTTGTATCATAAAATATTATTGTGTCTCAAAAAAATAAATGCAGTTATTTAATTAATGTAGTACATCTTACAAGTTATTCAATTGATGCGGTACATCATAAAATTTATTCAATTCATGTAGTAAATCATACAATTTATTCAGTTCATGTAGTACATCATACAATTTATTCACTTTATGCAATACATCATACAATTTAATCAATAGATGCAATACGTTATACAAATAATTTAACAGCTTTTTTAAAAACAAGTTGTAGAAAATAAATTAATAACACACAAAACAATTTTTTTTTAAAGTAAGGATGCCATCAAAGCAAATATAAATTTCTACAGTATTACTTAAATTATTTTATTACATCCAGACAAAATTTGTAGGCGAATTTCAAGGAAATAGTCAACGTGGATATTTCCTTTTTTCTCTCTAAAAAACAGAGACTTTTGCGCTACATCTGTTGTAGATCGCTGCATGAAATTCAGAAATGAAATCTTGTAATTAATAAACCTGCTTGGTGAAGTGACATTTCTGAAATTAAAGTGAGTCGAGGCTTTGAAAGGTTTCCCTGAAAAGACGCATTAATTTAGCTTTTCTTTATTTTGTTTTACATCAGCGACTCCATCAGAGACTAACACAAATAAACAAACTCCTGGCTTAAGAGCTTCAGTACCAGGTGAATCGGCCATGAAAACTGTTGAATGTCGTCATGCAATTGGTGATCGGACCACGACATAGATTTTCAGACTCATACAAAATCAAACACTTATAAGTGTTTTTAAAAATACGCCTTACCCGCGCAAGGGATATGACATTATTGGGAGAGTCAAGAGATATGACATTATTGGGAGACTTAAGAGATATGACATTATTGGGAGGATCAAGAAATATGACATTATTGGGAGACTCAAGAGATATGACATTATTGGGGGATCAAGAGATATGACATTATTGGGAGACTCAAGAGATAATACATTATTAGGAGAATCAAGATATATGACTTTTTTGGGAGAATCAAGAGATATGACATTATTGTAAGGATCACGTGATATGACATTATTGGGAGGATCAAGAGATATGACATTTTTGGGAGAATCAAGAGATATGACATTATTGGGAGGATAAAGAGATATGACATTTTTGGGAGAATCAAGAGATATGACATTATTAGGAGAATCAAGAGATATGACATTTTTTGGAGAATCAAGAAATATGACATTATTGGGAGGATAAAGATATATGACATTTTTGGGAGACTCAAGAGATATGACATTATAGCGAGGATCAAGGAATATGACATTATTGGGAGGATAAAGAGAAATGACATTTTTGGGAGATTCAAGAGATATGACATTTTTGGGAGACTCAAGAGATATGACATTATAGAGAGGATCAAGGAATATGACATTATTGATCCAATGACATGATCAAAATCAGATTACGAAGGGGAATTTTAAAAATGAATTATAATATAAAGATAATACCTTTGTTAAAAGATGATAGATTGGATTCAGTTGGGAGTAGAGAGACACAGTTATACGATGGTTTTAAATACATCACAACTTTATTACACGGGTTTTATCTATTGTACCAAATTTTTTACATCGCCTAAAGATGATCTTGCCTCAGAATCCGCACTGCTATGATCCCGTCTTTTGGTAGAACTTCCCCATAATTTTTTTTTCTTGAGCCGGCACTCTTTTTTATCGTCACATTCGTGGATGTTTCTGATTCCTCTTGTGACCCCTTAGATGTCAAACTGTATCAGCGGTTAGACATTTTTCTTGGGTTGACCAGCTTTATTTAGAATGTGGGATCTACAGCATGAAATATTACATTCTCTTTTAGGGGGCCGAGCTGATTCTCTTTCATTGTCCCGGCAAGGAGTTTACGGACAAGCAAGTTCTGCTGCGCTAAATGAGATTCAGTAGAAAAGGAAAATTTAAAAATATCGCAAGTGCGTTTGGTGCCTAAGATTTTTATTTTGTTTTCCTGAAATAGTTGGTAAAATAAGTCTGCGGTGTAGAAGCGGGTGGGTCATTAAAATATTAATATAGTTCAGGGGCGTGAAAAAAAATTGTGCGGTAGGGTGCCTTGGTGTTGGGGAGCACTAATTGGAATTCTTATAAAGTGTGTTACTTCTATGCATGTTTTGTCAAATATCAGCCCCCATTCCATATTTCTCTATATTACATTTTATAAAGGAGTTATACGAAAAACTTTGTTTTAAAGGGTTTTGCACTTTAAGAGCACCAGACTTTGGAACGTATGCATTTGCCAGTGTCAGATGTACATCAGGATGTTCAAAGAATGTGTGGGGTGATCGCTAGTGGATCAGTCGCAGCTTTTCCCTATTTTTTGTGATGAAACGTTGCTTTTTGTCTAGTGAGAATATTTTTATATTTATTTTCCTCTTGGTATCCAGGAAAGGAGGGTCTTTTTTTCTTGTCTTATTTTCCACCGGTCTTATAACTGAAAACAGATTTATGTACTTTCACAAGCAACGGTAACCTTCCACCGTCGTTAGGATGGACCTGTCTCTACTAGTGCTGAGTGGCTCTATGTCAGTACGCAATGCACCGACAACGAATCTGAGAGTTTGGAAAAGCATGCTTTAAGCTAAATATCTACATTTCCATATGCCTTCGTTAAATATTACATGCTTGCAGTATCTTGTTGATCGCCCTTCAGAATACATTGAGGAGATCTGAAAAACTAATGTCACGCTAGCAAGTGCAGTCTCTTGCTCTGTTCAAATCCGGTGTAGCGATTGGATGGGTCTTGCACGAGTTGTTCTCCTCAAGTAACAACATGTTCAGCGGTCTGGAGAATTATAGTTTGCAATACTTCAGGCGAGTGTTGCCCTACACACGGCCCGAGGGTCGAATGCGGGCTATGTTGGATATAAATGCGGCCCAAGAACTTATCGTAAACTTTCAAACTTTATGAGATTGGGACGAGAGGTATTGATCACAAATATAATGTCCCCAAAAATTTCTACTTTAGTGCTATTAAGAGACACAAATATATTATCAGATTTATACGAAGCTGAAAGAAACCAGTTTCACTTTCAGAATCTCCAAAAAGAACTTGTTCAAGGCATACGTGATGGTACACTTGTGTGTTAGATATTTTACTCTTGTGTGTGTAAGAGATGCTACACGTGTGTGTAAGAAATGCTACACTTGTTTCAGATCAAATAACAAGAAAATCATTCTCAACTGTAGACTGCAAAGAGTGCAGTTTTTGTTTATGCACACAGCAGCTTGTTTTGCAAACGATGCCACACATAACGGCTAGGATTACAGTGATAAATACACATTTTTTAAGAGCTTTGGGTAAAATAATGTATTTCCTCCATTTATATTACTGACTCTAGATTTATGAATATCCAAGAAATTAAGCCAAATCCTCTATACATTCACAAAAGAAAGAGGTGGAAATTTATATAAAAAAATTATGATGATTGGGTATTTTTGAAAGACAGGTAATGTCGCAAGATATTTCGAATAATTTTTGCACAAATAAGTTTAAATAGAATCATTTGTAAATCACATTTCCCCTAGAGGGGGTGGGGGGCTCTAGTCGGCATGTCCGTCCCAAAAATGGCATGTCGATAAAGAGGCGTTTGCCACAAACCCCCCCGAAGCGTTACCCGGGTTACAGGATCACCGTGTAGGGGACCTGCGCTGAAAGGCAAAGGTAACGCACGGAAACTGCGTTAGAAAGAGCACGGCTGCATGCTTTCCTATCAAATGCTGCTGAAAATAAAGTAGAAACAGGTCTGGACATGATTACAGTTGCCAAATGGATGTGAGGTGAGGGAACGTGGCGACCGATGATTCTAAATATGCAGTCTTTGAGGGTACTGCTCCTAGGCAACCTCTTTCTTTTTAAAAACAAACTAAAATATGAAAACACATTGGATTACACTAAACCTGGCTGCGCCACCGCAATGAACAAATGGCGCCCATCGTAAACCTCGCCCATCTACTTTCACGCTTATTTATTTTCCATGTCTTTAGATTTTAAAAATATATATATAGATAATAATTAATGTACAAACAATAGAAAAAGGAGACATATTAATAAAATGTTAAAACTAAATCTCCTAAACCGTCATTTCAACCTGCAATATGATGCAAATCAAGAGTTGTTGAATATATAAATAAATTATTTGCCTATAGATACGGCATATTTTTTTTATTGTTCTGATATTAGAAAGAGAAGAGGAGTTAAGAAATTAATATAGACCTCTGTCCAAATGTATTGTCTTATTCCTAAACCGTTTTATCTTTTTTTCTTCTTCTTTGGGATTTGCAATGTCTCTATGCCCGGTGTTGATGAGGATATGCCACTGGTTACAAGAGTAACTGTTTGAGGGTATCATGCACTAGGGGTTGGAAGCCCTGAGGCAATAGACTCAAATGAGTCAAGTGTTGTCGCCTCAACTGTTCCTTTTGGAAGCTTGTTCCAGTCCCTGATTGTCTTTAGTAGGAATGAGAAGTTCCTATACTGGCTTCTTGCTGGTATGAGCCGGAACTGCCTGTCATGGCCTCGTCGTTGTCTATGGGGGAGAGGGACGAGTTTCTGTTTAATGCCAGAACAGTGGACTAGCCCATTATTTATCTTGTAAATCATGGAGATCCTGGACTGTCGTCGTCGACTCTCATGGAGTTGAATACTTTAAAATTAAATTTTATTTTTAAAAACAAAAAGAATAAAAGATATTTAATACCCCACCCTAATTTGAAATAATGAATTATGGATAAATGGAAATTTGTTTTAATTACATTGTATAACCTACTAAATGTAAGCACATGGATACATATTATTTTTGCAAATGTATTATCTCAACTTAATGTTTCAGGTGGCATAGCCTTGGCATAATGGGTTTGATATGGTAGATATCAACCATCACCCTTCACCCTCTAAACCATCACCCTTCACACCCTAAACCATCACCCCTCACCACTAAAACCAACACCCCTCACCACGGAAACCAACACCCCTCACCACGGAAACCAACACCCCTGACCTCCGAAACCATCACCCCTCATTCCGGAAAAAAACGATATCCTTTTACCGTAACTTTTTCTTTAAAGTTAACCGAAGTCAAATTATTTTGTACTTTCACCTGTATTATACGGACGACTCCAGCGTCATGCTTCAACGACTTGTGACGGTAGCTCATAAATAGCCGTGTGCACTTAACGAGATCAAATACACGTAATTTTTTCTTTCAAAAGATTTCTCTCCTACAGTAGAAAGGACATTGATCTTACTTTCACACCATACAAATCATTGTGTAGTTAATTGTTTAAAGTGGATGTATGCCGTCACTATAATACATATGTCCTTGACGTCATCTCATAAAAACAGCCAATATGGTGAGTGTTTTGTGTTAATTGATTACGCATGTCCGTGACGCCAGTTCGTAATAACAGCTAATAAGGCCAGTGTATTGTGCTAGTTAATTACGTCGATATTCATGTTAATCTGCGACGTCTTTTATGTTTCCTGTTTTTATGTAAATCGATTCAGTGGTGTATAAGTTTACGTCAATTTGTAAAGTTAGTCTACAAAATTGGATTATTTAGTTAGTTTGTTAAGTCCCCCCCCCGGGGTGGGGGGGGGGGCTCTAGTCGGCATGTCCGTCCCATAAATGGCATGTCGATAAAGAGGCGTTTGCCACAAACGTTACCCGGGGCACAGGATCACCGTGTAATGGGACCTGCGCTGAAAGGCTAATGTAATGCACGGAAACTGCGTTAGAAAGAGCACGGCTGCATGGTTTCCTACCAAGTGCAGTTGAAAATAACGTGGAAACAGGTCGCGACATGATTACAGTTGCCGTATGGATATGAGTTGAGGGAACGTGGCGACCGATGATTTTAAATATGCAGTCTTTGAGGGTACTGCTCCTAGGCAACCTCTTTCTTTTCCAGCTGCGGTGTGAGTTAGTCACATCGCAGAAAACCACGTAAACCTTATTAGAGAGCGTCTGTGAAACACCTACGTGACCCCCGGGTTGTGAATGGGGAATAGGGGCGTAAAACACAGGCACAGTCAATCGGGTGGAAGGGTGAGTGAGGCTGTTTCATGGGCGCAAATCTCCCAGCGAGGCTGGAATAAATCCTGCCTGGGGGGGGGGGGAGGTAGTTGATGGTCAGTTGAGTTTAGCGGAGGGTGCGTTGGGGAAGACCTCGTGAGCTTCGGCTCGATAGTCTACCATAGTCTACTCGATCGTTTAAAGTAGATTAGTTTATCGCGTTACTTTATTTCGTCAGTTTATTCCGTCAGTTTATATAAGCATTGTTCGGTATTGCAGGGAGAGAAGGTGTGTCAAATAATCAATACATTCAATTGATGGTGCTTTGCATTTTTACTGAATTATCCAGTCCCGAAATCGTGCCTTCCCTTCCCCGATTCTCTTTGTGACATGTGGGTTCGTGTACATAAACGGCAAATCATGGCTCTACCCGTCGTCACACCTGACCAATTTTAATAAGCCCTTGTGAAATAGGAACATTGCTTGCATAGGTTACCTGACATTGAAAAAGGTTTTAAAAAGGAAAATATGTTGAGGAAACACGTGGGAGCCAAAGTAACTCCAAAAATATCTCTACAACCTTCTCAGCTTTGGTCGACAAGCTCAGTTTTGTATTTTATAGAGACGGGTAGAGATAGAAAATCAGATTCTGAACTGATGAGATATATTGAAAACTGCATGTAAATATTGCAATTGAAAGATTATTTACAGAGCATTTCATTACGAATGTATTACGTCAAAATCATGGAATATTTAACTTTGTAAAGGTAAGGTTAATTAACGATTCATTATTAAATAGTGGTAAAATTAGAGTGCGTTGTGATTACAGAAGATTAAACCAAGTTACTGTAATGGACAGAGAACCTTGGCCTAATACAGAAAATCTTATCAATGAAATAGCAAGGAATAATATTTTCAAACAAATGGAAGATGTTTTTGGCAAATCAAAATGGAAGAGGATGCTAAACACTTCATAACATTTTTAACAAACAATGGGTTTTATGAGTGGAATGTTATGTTATTTTGGGCTGGTGAACAGTACTGCTACATTTGTAAAAATGATGAACATGAAATTAAACAAGATGAAAAATATTAGACACTATGTCGATGACATATGTGTGTTAAGGTATTAAATATTAGACACTCGAATATCACTTTAGGAAATGGCGTCAGCGGGCCGTCGAGCTTACGCTCCTTATGCCCTCCCCGGCGCCCACCCGCACCTGCCGGCCGCCTCGGCGGCAGGCCGTGCGGAAGGGCGCCAGAGACCTCCCCGGGCGTGGAGCGTCCCCGCCCGCAACCGCTCGATCGGGTTCGCCGGCGGAGACCCTCCCCGACCGGAGACATCTGGTCGACCAAAGACGCTGTGTTTCAAGCGTCCGTAGTCCACTCTCCCAGGGGCCGGGACGGTAAATTAACGTCCTAATATCTCCCCCCACCCGTCCCGGGGAAGCATCGGACGCCCTCTAAGAGGGATATTCTACAGTGGGTTTCCACCTCGCGACTAGTTCGCGAAATAGCTGGGACGAAACTATGTGTAACATTAGACACTATGTGGATGGCATAGTATGTGTGTTTACTAAAGACTGGGAAAAAAATCTAACAACCCGAAAAAAAAATATTCTCATTATTAACAGAAAATGGTCTCACTATATCACCTGAAAATTTAAACATTGATCTACAAATATTTGATTTTTTTAGTTATACCACAGGAAATAATCAAATTAAACATACTTAGGAACTTGCTAAGAACATTAATTTTGAATACCAGTGAACAAGACACAAGTAAGAGCATTGATAGGACTGTGCGATTTCTACAGACAGTTCATACCAAATTGTGCTCATAATATACATCCTCTAGAGAAGATCAAGAGTATTCAGTGGAATGGAATGAAGAATTTGATACCGCCTTACAGCAAATACAATGACAATTTCAATGAGAGCCCATCACAAAGCCAAACACGCATGACAAACCATTAGTTGGGGCAACAGATGCTTCTAGGGAAGGCGTAGGGGCGTGTTTAATGCAATCCTACAATATTAATAAATCTTTGTCGTACCTTAGCATAAATTTGACAGATGATGAAAGGAAATATGCCATTATAGAACTAGAATGCTTGGCAATAGTGTGGGCTATAATTCGACTACAAAAGTATGTATTGGGTTTCAGCATTCACTGTATTGGTAAATCATAAACCACTCCTGAATTTTAACAAACAAAAAAAAAATGAGTAATGCTAGGATGACCAAATTTTCGTTAAGATTTACAAGATTATAAATTTGATTAAGTCAAATAAAGGGGTAGATAAGCACTCTCCAGACATTTTATCAAGACTGATTGATAACAAATTGTTCAAAATATAGCTTGGGACATCAATTTGAAAAATGAAAAAAAATATTTCTCTGCAAATACAACATAAAATACTGTTTGTATTGCCACAATTAAGCTTGAACAATTTGTGTGCATTTATAATATCTTAATTTACAGTTTTGGCAACAATTTAGTTGGTAGCAGTGCCAGATTAGAAAGCCTTGACTCTCCCATGGTGGATCGTAAATAGTTCTTGATAAGCCTTAGTTTTGAAAAGCTTCGCTCACTTGAAACCACAGACACATACATATCGTAATAAACCGTCGAAGGTTAGCGAGAGTACTGGAATAGATTCTAAGAAGTCCCATTCAGCTATGAATTTCAAAACATCAAATACTGACCTGTCCACGACATTGTGAAATCAAATATCAGCTGCCTTTAGGTGCTACTAATCTTTGGTATTTCCTTTACAAATTGATATTCTGATAATTCAACATAAACGATTTTCTGACAACTTTTAGAATTTCTTTTTTGGTGGCACCCGAAATAAAATGTGCTAAAATTCTTTAGATGCTGATAATGGACTCTTGGGTTGAACAGCCCCAAACATATCTGCTACATCTTTGATCACTGATGATCTGGAGTTCAAAATGAAAGCGATCAATACACTCCTGCATCTAACTACTGTTTTCTTCTAGCAGAGAACTTCCAGTATCTATTAATTGTTCTCTTGCCAGTCTCTTCTTAAACCTTAATCTTCTCTCTACGGAAATTGCATATCGGTCTGATTTTAAAAGTGCCATTTCAATAGCATGCTTCTTGTGCAGAAAAAATCTTAAGATCTCAATGTCAGTCACCTCATCGTCCAGAGTAAAGCCCTTAGTCTGCAGATACTGTTGTGTAAGATTAAAATGAAAAAATCCAAGAAGCACTTCTCTCACTTCAGCTTTCCCATTGGGGACTTTCACATATCTAATCCCTTAAGACATCTGGTCAGTGTTTTATATTTCTTGTGTACTATCGAACATGATTCCAAAATACCTCACAGCCTTTACATCCATGATAAGAATCTCCTTCACATGATGTGCAAGGACATTTATAAATTCAGTTTTGGTTTCTGGTGAAAGATAATATGCGGATGCTTTTACTATAGATTTACTACTCATTAGTATCATTAGTTGCTCTTTTTGCACTTGTTCATATTTAGATATCATCTCAACCATTTCTATTGTGTAGCTTAAGTCCTATTACAAATATTTCATATCAAAAACCCAGATTTCTTTTCTTTTTAACTATTGGGGCTTTTACGCAAAGTATTTTGCAAAATCGCTGCATCAAACACAGTAATCAAACCTAGAAATCAAACACAGTAATCAAACCTAGAAATCAAACACAGTAATCAAACACAGTAATCAAACCTAGAAATCAAACACAGAAATCAAACCTAGAAATCAAACACAGTAATCAAACCTAGAAATCAAACACAGTAATCAAACCTAGAAATCAAACACAGTAATCAAACACAGTAATCAAACCTAGAAATCAAACACAGAAATCAAACCTAGAAATCAAACACAGTAATCAAACCTAGAAATCAAACACAGTAATCAAACCTAGAAATCAAACACAGTAATCAAACCAAAAAATCAAACTCAGAAATCAAACCTAGAAATCAAACACAGTAATCAAACCTAGAAATCAAACACAGTAATCAAACCTAGAAATCAAACACAGTAATCAAACCTAGAAATCAAACACAGTAATCAAACCTAGAAATCAAACACAGTAATCAAACCTAGAAATCAAACACAGTAATCAAACCTAGAAATCAAACACAGTAATCAAACCTAGAAATCAAACACAGTAATCAAACCTAGAAATCAAACACAGTAATCAAACACAGTAATCAAACCTAGAAATCAAACACAGAAATCAAACCTAGAAATCAAACACAGTAATCAAACCTAGAAATCAAACACAGTAATCAAACCTAGAAATCAAACACAGTAATCAAACCTAGAAATCAAACACAGTAATCAAACCTAGAAATCAAACACAGTAATCAAACCTAGAAATCAAACACAGTAATCAAACCTAGAAATCAAACACAGTAATCAAACCTAGAAATCAAACACAGTAATCAAACCTAGAAATCAAACACAGAAATCAAACCTAGAAATCAAACACAGTAATCAAACCTAGAAATCAAACACAGTAATCAAACCTAGAAATCAAACTCAGAAATCAAACCTAGAAATCAAACACAGTAATCAAACCTAGAAATCAAACACAGTAATCAAACCTAGAAATCAAACACAGTAATTAAACCTAGAAATCAAACACAGTAATCAAACCTAGAAATCAAACACAGTAATCAAACCTAGAAATCAAACTCAGAAATCAAACCTAGAAATCAAACTCAGAAATCAAACCTAGAAATCAAACACAGTAATCAAACCTAGAAATCAAACACAGTAATCAAACCTAGAAATCAAACTCAGAAATCAAACCTAGAAATCAAACTCAGAAATCAAACCTAGAAATCAAACTCAGAAATCAAACCTAGAAATCAAACTCAGAAATCAAACTCAGAAATCAAACTCAGAAATCAAACTCAGAAATCAAACTCAGAAATCAAACTCAGAAATCAAACACAGTAATCAAACCTAGAAATCAAACTCAGAAATCAAACTCAGAAATCAAACTCAGAAATCAAACTCAGAAATCAAACTCAGAAATCAAACTCAGAAATCAAACTCAGAAATCAAACTCAGAAATCAAACTCAGAAATCAAACTCAGAAATCAAACTCAGAAATCAAACTCAGAAATCAAACTCAGAAATCAAACTCAGAAATAAAACTCAGAGATCAAACTCAGAAATCAAACTCAGAGATCAAACTCAGAAATCAAACTCAAAAAGCAAACTCAGAAATCAAACTCAGAAATCATACTCGGAAAACATACTCAGAAATCATACTCAGAAATCATAGCCAGAAATCAAACTCAGAAATCAAACTCACAAAGCAAACTCAGACATCAAACTCAGAAATCAAACTCACAAAAAGCAAACTCAGACAGCAAACCCATAAATAAAACTTAGAAACCAACTCAAAAATCAAATCTTGTGATTACAATAATTGGCACAGTGAAATCTCTGTAACTATAGCGAGCCGTGAGTTTAAAGAATTTCGATGAAAAGATTAAGTAATTTACTTGCTTTGTTGTTGTTTTCACATAAAAGACTCCATCGGAAACTAACGCAAGTAAAGAAACACCTGCTTAAGATCGCCTCTACTGGCATAAATCGGGTTTGCAATGCAACCATTCAAACTGTTGAATCTCATCATGCTACTGTTGATCGGGCTGTGTGGTCCCGGCGAGGCTCAGACCTACTTACAAACCAACTCCATCTTCAAGGATAAGCTGGACGAGTCCATTTATAACACGGACATCAGACCTGTTCTGGACCAGTCCAAGATGATGGAAGTCGTCGTCATCTTTTCTCTGGTTTCCATTGTCCAGATTGATGACGTGGCGCAAAGTTTTCTTATCAACGGATTCCTTAACTTCCTCTGGACCGATCAAGTAAGTAACTGGATACCTTAAATTTATTTTAAAAAGTAATTTGTAATAATATTTTTTTATTTTAAATAAATAAATAATAATAATTGCACTCATATAGTATCCTTGTCAGTAACTATTAATGTGTTCCACACTTATTTCAGGTGTAATAACACTATTTTAAATCGTTAATTGTTAATTAATTCATTTCAAGATGTTCAAACTAGTCATGTTCAACAACAACGACTGAAATATATATATATATTATTTATATACATAAAGTGTTTTTTTAAAATACCGATGTCATCATTATTTTTTTTTTGGTTGAGATTCATTCATGTTTCGGTATGGAAAATCACATATTTAAAGAAAAATATCTTGACATATTTGATATTAACCCAGATAGTGGCCTGGGACCCCAATGACTATGGGGGTCAGGAGGTCATCTATCCGATTCCAGAAAAAATCTGGCGCCCTCGAGTTATCCTGGTGAACACATTGGTTGACAGAGATCTCTTTGATGACGACAAAGCGTAAGTTTTGATGACCATAAATATGAATTAGAATAAACGGAACAGCGAATTAATGAAAAAAAGGAGTAAAATAGTATCGTTTAATTTTAATCCAATTATAAAACTATAACTTGACTTATATTTCATAGAAGTATATATCACGTGACCCCTCACTCACCTGTTCCTTAAAATTAACATTAAATTAACTTGACTTGAGACTTTTTTTTTCTGTTTGGTCGTGAGTGAACGTCTTTTTTATTACTATGTTTTATATTTTATTTAAAACATGAAGGTGTACAGTAATATCTACAGTATATAATATATGGGTTGAGTCCTTCATGCGGCTCACTTACAGAACACATACAGTCCAAAAACCGGTCATGCGCAATGGTAAACCGCGGTTTTCTATCCGTAGCTATTGCCCACTATAACAACTCCCCGAAAATTACAAGTCCAAGACAATGGATGCGTGACGCTGTGTGAGGGTCTTGGATTTCGAGGGTTGGGCTACTTCTTAAGTGGATTTGGAATTGCTCAATGACTTGACGGTATATGACTCAGTGCTGTCTGAGTCGTTGTGTTATGACTTTATAACGGACTGTTATTAATGGAGAATTTAATCCCTTATTTCAATCTATGGCTCGTTTCAAAAAACAGTCCATAACAAAGGACGATGCCAAAGTTTAAATACAATAACAAATAATAGGACACTCAAAGTCAGCGCTAATTACAATTACTACGTTTTATTGTGTCAATTTCAATGATTTACAAAAGCAAGAGAATATGATTAAAACTATTAACTTACAGTTTGGCTGGTACCAGTACTGTGTTAATAAAAAAATACAATGAGCAAAAGTTGAAAGAAAACCTACACACAACAAAGCACTGTCTAATAGTGCTATAATGACACGCTTCCTGTCTCGTGATAAAATCTCTCTCTCCCATTCAAACGTTCAGCCTATTTATAGGCATTTTCTACTGTCTCTAAAACCGTCTAACGCATTGTTTTGCTTTCCCGTTTTATCCAGATTCTTCTATAATGTTCTGACTAACTAAGCTTTGTTGTAAACAAGGTTACATTTTGCTAGCCACACACCAAAACTGCCTCGATTGTTTTGACTACAAGAGGTCATGCACGGGTATAGCGGGGAAAGCGTGCAACAAAACACGTCATCTACATAACAACTTCCTGCCATTATATCCGAACCCGGTTCTGCTCCGTACGTGATCGACTTTTGTCTAAATGTCTCTTCGATATGGGGCCATTCGAGTAAAGCTTTACCTTAAAAAATCGCCGACCCATAGCTTTGGATTAGTGTACAAGGAGGACATCGTGGATTAGGATCTGTCGTTGGTACTTATATTCGGACATAATATGCATCTGCTTGTGAAATGATTGCCTAGGAGGTCTATTCGACTCATTACAAATGGCCATTCCTTTAAGATGTCCCGGAGCTCGATGAGAAGGAGAAGAAACTAGAGTATCAATAATTCTTATTTGCCGATTTTAAGGCAGCTAGCTAGGTTATTATCCACTAACCAATAGTGTCCTTACGATATTGGCATAGTAAGTCTAAAAGGGCTTCTTTTAAATTGATTGAGATGTCCTTAGTGAGATCTTTGAAATAAAACGCTCGGCAGCTTCATTGATGGTGGGATCTTAGAGATCGCTGTGGATACTCGGGTATTTCGAATAAGCATATATCATCACAAGTTAATGTGAAACCTGCAAGTTGATGGCATAGTCGATATGCACCCGACTCCAATCTTTTTCTGACAACATCCGTGAGTGGATACTTGCTTTGTTAGTGTCCCTGGCGTGTTCAGCGCATGCCAGGCATATTTGGCTCAGCTCCATGTTTTTAGCATTAAGCTCTGGCCAGTTAAAGAATGATCTGTCTGTTTCACCCATGCACTCTCTTCCTAAATGTCCCGTATGCCGGATTTGGAGAGCTTGACCTTGTAGTATTTTTGGGACTCAATTCTTGTTCCATAAAGGAGGAATTTTAGCACATTTTATTTCGGGTGCCACCAAAAAAGAAATTCTAAAAGTTGTCAGAAAATCAATACTATACTCAATTTCCAAAATGCCGGAAAATGTAAGTATTATAATTAAAGCATTCCAATCGCCGTGTTAAAAAAAGTTAACTCCAGTAACAACACAAGGATAAACAAAAGGCAAAGAATCCTAAACATACAAACCTAAAGGCGCTGAATGCATTAATTGAACTACTTCGAAAAGTACGTACTTAAAACTGGCAATCATGTTTTAATCTTTTATTTTTGATTTAAAACAATAAGTTAACAACATAAGTTAAGTATACAATAAGTAAATTGAATTCCTCGTACGGCTCTACTTTGTGACACACAATACATAGTCCAAATACCGGTCATGCGGAATGGTGTGCCATGGTTGACTATCCGAAAGTTATTGTCCACTACAACAGTTATAAGATGCAACAGCCATATTGTTGATATTTTTTATTTGATCTCATGTTTTTATTATGGGACTCGTGGAAATTAATTAGCAGCAGATAGTAATAGCATGAACTCGTATTACGGTAGGGATACTAAAAATAGTAACTAATCAGCACAAAGCCGCTAAAGTGACTCTGTAGAAATTGCCAATAAATTTATACGATTTATTAAATAACAAAAACATTTTTTTCTTTTGATTTCCTTCTTTTATAAATGAACACCTGTCAATGTTTCATTTAAATCCATTTTTGTAACACAGACCAACTTATATGCTATACGATGGCGGCACCGGTTGGGCACCCGGGAGTCTGTTCCCTACTTCCTGTGAGCTCGATTTAACAAATTATCCGTTCGACAGGCAAACCTGTATCATTGAGGTGAGGAAATGGTCAATTAGAGAATACATTATTATATGCACATCAAAATTATTGCTATATCGATTCTTTTATGAATATCATCGATATAATATAGACAACTTAAAAAAATTTGCAGCAATAATAATTTAAAAAAAAATAATTTCATACATTTGCGTAGTTTTGTGTTATATATTTAAAAAAATATATTACATTAATATCAAACTCACATCGTCAACATCTAACACCAAAGCAAAGAGTAATATACTTTTCTACCACACAGCTCAAATGTTGACATTTAGATTTTCCTATGTGTTCAACGTTCTGGTTATATTACGATAGCGTTGCACTTAAATTAAGATTGTGATCATATTTGATAGTTGCAGGAAAGGGGTCATGATGGCCTTGTACTTGTTACGTCAGTCAGCTATATATGTTTTTCTCTGATCAGCAACGATGGGGATATTTTAATACTCAGGGTGTCTTCCTCCCACTAAGCTGTTGTGTTACTGGTCTGATGCGTCTTATTGACAGAGTTCTTTGTTCAGTTATGGTTCGGTGACCCTCGACAAGTTCGAATCCACTTCATTTTACGGTTAGGCAGACAATGTTGCAGAGTTGAAACAGGGCTTACAAAGTTGTATGTTAAATAGTTTTTTAAAAATAAAAATTAATGTGTATATCTTTCATGTACAGCTAGTGGCTATGAGATATACCACGGATCACCTGCAGTTTGTTGCAGCCTCTCCCAACATTTCATTGCTGTATTTTATCATTAACGGAGAATGGGAAGTACAATCGACAGAAATGATCATCAGAAACTTTAGCGCTGGAGGTTCAGATCTTTCTTGCATTCAGGTATTCTGGAACTGGAATATTTTATTTGCTATTTCTGTCGTTTGAGTTTCTATATTTTAACACATTATACATAACATTTAGTTAAATGTATTCAAAATAATTATCGACTCCAAATTCTCATGCAAAGTTATTTGTTTACGAAGCCGAGTGAGCCCACTGAAAATGTGGATGTCTTATCTTTGTTAAATGTTTAAATAAAAACGAAAGTAACAGCTTCCAAAAGTGCTAATTTATATTATGACACTTTTATTATTATTTAAATATATTTTTTGTCTTATTTTTAAATTTTAATTCGTCTTAACTACAAGATGATAAATTAAAATGTTTCCAACCAAATTTGATTATCTAAAGTGTACTTTAATTCAGTTCTAGGAATATATATTTATGTTTCAGATGAAGTTTTTCCTAAAGAGACGACCAGCTTTCCTAATACTCAACATTATTTTACCAGTTGTCTTCCTTTCATTTCTCAACATTCTCGTTTTTGTCATTCCAGTGGAATCAGGGGAGAAGATCGGCTACGGTAATACCATTGTTTTGTTTACATCGAATATTTAAGTATCCAGAATCTTGATTTGCTAAGAAGTATAAAAAGCACAAGAAATAATTTTAAAACTGATAGAAAATGATCGTGTAAGTATCCAGTGATTTTCTTATGATACATCAGTCAATTTTAGTCCTGTCAGTCGCCGGGTGTCTGTGGGAGGTGTCTGTTGGAGGTTCTGTGGGCGGTGTCTGTTGGAGGTGTCTGTGGGAGGTGTCTGTGGGAGGTGTCTGTGGGAGGTGTCTGCGGGAGGTGTCAGTGGGAGGTTTCTGTGGGAGTTGTCAGTGAGAGGTGTCTGTGGCAGGTGTCTGTGGGAGATGTCTTTGGGAGGTGTCTGTGGGAAGTGTATGTGGTAGGTGTCTGTGGGAGGTGTCTGTGGGAGGTGCCTGTGGGAGGTGTCTGGGAGATGTCAGTGGGAGGTGTCTGTGGGAGGTCTCTGGGAGATGTCTGTGGGAGATGTCTGCGGGAGGTGTATGTGGGAGATGTCTGTGGGAGTTGTCTGTGGGAGGTGTCTGTGGGAGGTGTATTTGGGAGGTGTCGGTGGGAGGTGTCTCTGGGATGTGTATGTGGGAGTTTTATGTTGGAAATGTCAGTGGGAGGTGTATGTGGGAGGTGTATGTGGGAGGTGTCTGTGGGAGGTGTCTGTGGGAGGTGTCTGTGAGAAGTGTCTGTGGGAGGTGTATGTGGGATGTGTCTGTGGAAGGTGTCTGTGGGAGGTGTGTGTGGGAGGTGTATGTTGGAGATGTCTTTGGGAAGTGTCTGTGGGAGGTGTAAGTGGGAGGTGTATGTGGGAGGTGTATGTGGGAGGTGTCTGGGAAGTGTCTGTGGGAGGTGTATGTGGGAGGTGTTTGGGAGGTGTCTGTGGGAAGTGTCTGTGGGAGATGTCTTTGGAAGATGTCTGTGGGAGGTGTCTGTGGGAGGTGTCTGTGGGAGGTGTCTGTGGGAGATGTCTGTGGGAGATGTCTGTGGGAGGTGTCTGTGGGAGGTGTCTGTGAGAGGTGTATGTGGGAGGTGTCTGTAAGAGGTGTCTGTGGGAGGTGTCTGTGGGAGGTGTCTGTGGCAGGTTATGTGGGAGATGTATGTGGGAAGTGTCTGTAGGAGGTGTATGTAGGAGGTGTATGTTGGAGGTGTCTGTGGTAGGTGTCTTTGGGAGGTGTCTGTGGGAGGTGTATGTGGGAGGTGTCTGTGGGAAGTGTCTGTGGGAGGTGTATGTGGGAGGTGTATGTGGGAGGTGTATGTGGGAGGTGTATGTGGGAGGTGTCTGTGGGAAGTGTCTGTGGCAGGTGTCTGTGGTAGGTATATGTGGGAGGTGTCTGTGGGAAGTGTCTGTGGTCGGTGTATGTGGGAGGTGTATGTGGGAGGTTTATGTGGGAGGTGGATGTAAGTATAGTCTGTGGGAGCTGTATGTGGGAGGTGTATGTGGGAGGTGTCATAGTCGTATCTAGCCGTTAGTAAAGTTTTTGGAACATCGAATAATCTGAGTAAAAACACTCTTATGTATGACATGCGCATAGACTAGGGACCTGAAATATATTTATTATAAAAAGCACCGTATACTGTGTTACTTATTTTCTTGCCAAATTTAGCAAATGATATTTGTCGTTGCCCAAAAGAGATTGCAATAAAACCGTCTTTTAGAAGTTCCGGCTCGATTTGGTCGTCAGTCGGTGTTCGGTTCGGTTTTTTCAATTCAGTTTAGCATACATGCATACAGAAATATGTGTGAATGTCATTCTACAGTGATTTATATCAAAACATCATTACACTGTCATGTACATACTAATAACTAACTGTTAAATTTTACCATATCCAGGAATTACTGTCCTATTGGCTCTGTCCGTGTTTATGAGTATTGTGAGTGGCATGCTGCCCACGTCGTCATTAAATATGCCCAATGTCACCATCTACCTATTCTTCCTACTCTTCTTGTCCATGCTGACAGTCATAGACAGTATCATCATCGTCTACTTGCATCATAAGGAGGGTGTAAGTTAGGTTTATAACTATTTTTTAACCTTGTTGCACAAAAACACTTTCTCAAAATCTTCATTTAAAATGTATTAAAACATGATGTTTCTAATGTTTAGAATTGTGTTAACTGTTCGGTTTATTTTCCCCATGATATTGTGCTTTTAATTTTTTAATATATATTCTTGCGTTCATATCTCAAGTCCTCGCCTACGATATTGTAAAACAAACAACAACTTTATGATGTACTTAACGAAATTAACTATTAGTATTTTTTTGGGTTAAAATTTTCTATTTTTTCTGGAACAGGAGGAAGCGACCCATCAGAAAGTCAAGTCGCAGTTCAGGGGCGCGTTATCAAACGTAAGCAAAATGCGAAATGTCGTTTCGGCATTTGACGTGCCCAAAACAGATAGCAAGCAAGACTCCACTAGAAAAGTTATGGCCTCATTTGGATCAAATGCTTCATTATCGGATAATGTGCAGCCGTCTGTGGATGAGAAGAGAAATAAGCAAGCAGCAGAGAATCGCGGGGAACTTCCGAAAGTCAACAAGTATAAACTAATTGGCAAACACATTGATTCAGTGTCGTTTGTAGTTTTCTTATTAGTTTGGTTAGCTGCAACTCTTGGATTCATGTTGGATATGGCCCTTTCATAATTTTATTAATTTTTTTTGTACCATTAAAAAAATAATAAAAATAATCACGAAATACAAATGTTTCTTTTATTTGAATATGTATACAAAATAAATGTTTGATAATTTTTCTCGAAATTTGACAATATTTACATGTTTCCATAGAAAACCTTTTAAGATTTTGACAATTTTTTAGCCTGGTGTATTTTTGAATGTTGATAAAAATTAGTTTTAGATTGATTTGTGACATGTTTGTATCTATTATCTTAGTCGGCTATTTTAAGTGATGCCAAATTGATTTATTGCCAAACCTTTGAAGGATAATCGACATAGAAAATCAATGTCGGCCATTAACTAGTCTACGGTAAACAACGAGATCGACTGATTTGATTTCAGTTGTCATCAATGAGTTGGATCGCTTCGGTGTGTAAACTGTGACGACATATACACAATATCGAAAGTATAGGAAGAACTAATCAATATAATGTATTTTGGATTTGAACAAAATAGTATTAAAAAAGAAGAAAAAAACGTATATACCTTTTCTATAGTCAGATTAAATCAGTCATCAGTTTGTTCGTGTGTATAACTGTAGAACAAAACTACGTGGAAACGTTGTTGCCGGTGATGGATATGAGGCTTGGTTGCGGTCAAAGCCCATGCCGATGATTCCAGTTCCAGAATACCTGAATGCAAGAAAGGTTTAGGACAGTGTAGGGATCATGATTACAAGTTGCCGTTAAAAGGGATATGAGGCGAGATGCTGTGGTTGAAGTCTGTGGCCGATGATTCTAGATACGCTGCCCTGAGAAAGCTGTTCTCAGGCACCCGTCTCCTCAAAGCTATTGCACAAGTTAGTTGCAGGTGGAAACCCACTGTAGCATCCCTCCTAGAGGTCGTCCGATGCTTCCCTGCGATGGGTGGTGGGAGATATGACGACGTTAATGCAACATCCCGACTCCTGGGAGAGTGGGCTGCGAATGATTTAAACGCAGTGTCTTCGGTCGACCCAACGATCCCGGGCGGGGAGGGCCTCCAACAGCAAAGTCGATCGAGTAGTTGCGGTTCACGTCCGGGGCGGGTGGGGGGTCCCTGGCGTGCCCCCGCACGGTTGGCGCCAGGAAGACCTGGCGCCTGGCTTGTGTGGGGGGTGCGTCAGGGAGGGCATAAAGAGCTAAGGCACGACGGCCCACTGACGCAATTTCCCAATGTGATATTTCAGTTAGTTTAAGTTGTTTGCAAGAAATAAAAACGCTCTGAAGTGATAGTCTTCAGATTTGCAATGTTTCTGTGCCTGGTGTTCGTGCACTGGAGGTTAAAATGCCTGATGCAATAGACGCAAATGTGTCAAGTGTTGTCGCCTCAACTATTCCTTTTGGAAGCTTGTTCCAGTCCCTGATTGTCTTTGGCATGAATGGACAGTTCCTATATTTCCTTCTCGCTGGTATGAGCTGGAACTGCTTGTCATGGCCTCATCGTCGTCTATGAAGGAGAGTGATGAGTTTCTGATTAATGCTGGGACAGTGGCCCAGCCCATTATTTATCTTATACACAGTCCTTCAATGATTAAGCTTTAATGTTGCAATGTTTTGCTATATTAGATTTAAATACGTAAAAATAGAAATTTGTTTATGGTTTTAAAAAAATTGTTTCAACAGATTTGAAAATTAATAAGCCAATGACATGATATAAAGCAAATTCCTAAAGGCCATGTTATGACTGAAATATAAATAGATTTTAAAGATGGTATCCTTGTTAAGAGGGTATAGAATGGATTCTGTTGGGACTATAGAGACAATAATATATACACATATATATTATATAGTTGAAAGTTGTATGATAATTTTGTCTAGTGGATTCAGAAATGCATTATACAGTGCTGTTGTAGAGGGGATATAGATATGATAGTGTTGTAGAGTAAGTATTTACATAATTTTTCGAGTGTATAACGACAAGATAATGTTGTCTAGTGGAAATAGACATTAGCATGTTTTGGAGTTGATACAGACATGATCATGTTGTCGAGTGGATATCAACATTGTCGTGATTCTACAACTTCCAGTGAACACCACACCATCGTCGTGATTCTACAACTTCCAGTGAACACCACACCACCGTCGTTATTCTACAACTTCCAGTGAACACCACACCACCGTCGCCTTTCAACGGACTGAAGATAAAAAAAACACCCATACATTAAAAAACACATTTGGTTAGAGTAAAACCGAATGCCAAGTTTAAAAGGTGTTTCAAATTTTGATTTAAAAAAACAGGTTTTGATTTTCTTTCAAATTTGATTTTTTTTTAAATTTTCATCTTTCTAATCACATTTTTTTTTTTTACACTTTTCCTCTTTTATTTTACATTTGACACGCCATTAAAATGTCTCTTCTGTTACTTTACATTTGACAAGACTATAAAATATCTCCTCTGTGATTTCAGATTTGTTTGTCAGTGGTTGACAGATGACTCTTGTAATTAGATCTCAGGCCAAAGAAATACACATTTAAATCCAGTCTCCGAAGAAACTATTTTTCTAGAGCTGCGCAGAATTTGTGACATAAGACCTTTCTTAACGTCTAATGCATCAAAGAGGCTCTTGTGTTCATTCGTGCTATAGAGTGGTTTTAGAAAAGAATACACAATCTTGGCACTTCTTTCATTGACAGTAAATAAGTTCTTCTAGACAAAAGTTTCAGATAACTTACTGAACTTACTCCCAGCCTTAATAAAAAGCACAACGCTATTATACACTCATGAATGCAGTTATCCTAGGTCAGGCCATTATCCTTCTGTATTGCCAAAGAGGCCTACGTGATTAAGTACCTCTAATCACAGATTAATACAAATTATCCCTTCCTTAGCAATAATAACAGTGTTCACTGACAAAGTAAAGAAACCAAATGGACGATGCCAAACAACACACGATGTTATGAACTTTTTAAAAGCGATTACATCTGAAAAAGAAGTCCCGTGCGGTTATATAAGATATAATCTTACAACGGTCATATGGTGACTTAATTTAATGTCAAAAACTAGTAGGCAATATTATGTGCTATTCCACGTAAATATGCATCCACCTGAATGTTTGGTTTAAAAGAATTAACAATTTTGTTAAGCCTTTCAGCTGAATCTTTATATTCTATTCCTCCTGAAGGAGTCTCTAGAACACTAATATATTGTACAACAAGGAAGTTCCTTCAAACTTTGCTTAAGTTTGTTGGCTCTTATAAATTTCCAAATGTTGGGGTGGTCAGCACAAACGTGGTTCTGAAATCCACTTTGCCAACCTTCAAGAGCATTGTTCGTTTTTGGCAACTCTTACAGACGCGCATCAAAGCAGTTCCACAAATGAAGCGGAAATCGGAGCGGACCACGATGACTATGATTAGATTGATAAATCCACGTGTTCTCAAAATATTTAACCGCTTTTTGAGCTTCTCGAGGTGAACTATTTTGTTCTACCGTTATTTCCATAGATTACTCCTCGTTGAAAACATCAAAATTCTGTCATCTACCGGCCCAGAATCAAACAATAAAAGGTCTTCACCATTCTCAGTAGAAATATATTCACTAATGAATCCGATGTCCCTCCTATGAGTAGGAATAGCTAAGACCTTACTGTCTTTTATTCTATGATTTCTAATATTTGTTATCACAGTTTCAACTGAAGGGAGTTGACTTTTCGTATCCAGGGTTAAATTCACTGGAGCATTTGATAAGATATAAAGAGAGACACATGTAGTTTTAACATCAATTTTAATTGTATTCATTATTAAATTCACTTCGACTTCAATTTTCGAGCTGTCAGCTACATGCTTTAGCAGTTATTATACCTGTTTTGATTTTGTTATTCAAGGAAAGTAATTAGCTAATGTATTAATAATAGTATGTTCATGCGTTTGGCAATCGAGTTCTAAAGACCAAGTGTTTGACAGTAGAGATCTCAAGACCACGTGTTTGACAATAGAGATCTCAAGACCAAGTGTTTGACAATAGAGATCTCAAGACCAAGTGTTTGACAATAGAGATCTCAAGACCAAGTGTTTGACAATAGAGATCTCAAGACCAAGTGTTTGACAATAGTGATCTCAAGACCAAGTGTTTGACAATAGAGATCTCAAGACCAAGTGTTTGACAATCGAGTTCTGAAGACCAAGTGTTTGACAATTGAGATCTCAAGATCAAGTTTTTTACAAGAGAGTTCTGAAGACCATGTGCTTGACAATAGAGATCTGAAGACCAAATGATTGACAATAGAGATCTCAAGACCAAATCGACAAGTGAATTCCTTTGAACATAAAACTGACCTTTCACCCGCAATAAAGGGTGACACCATTTTTTAAATTAAAAATTCATTTCAGTTATGTTTTCAAATCTTCTAGTACTTTACCCGTCTAAGAAAATCTGATGTTTTCATGAGCTGGAGGTTTTATTTTCCCGCTAAACCTAAAAATTCTCAACATAATTATTTAAGCTACTTTATTAACTCTGTCTCTCAATCTCCCTCTCTCCCATCCACTCTATCTCTCTCTATTTTATTCTTAACTCCAGACATCCATCAGCTATTATGTTATTTGATGATTCATTAGGTCTTTGGCATTTCTTTGTTCTTACCGGCATGCTTTATCAGTTGGCTATTAACGTACCGGCTATCATAAACATAAGGCATGCGTGACTTGAGTGGGTTTTGTTTGTTGTGTTTGCACTCCTTTGTTGCTGCCAGGCTTCGTGAGAGGAGAGGAAAGTGAGTCTTAAGAAGAAGTTCGATTTTTTAGGATGCTGTTAGAGAGTTTTCTTACTGTACTGTCAATTTTAATGGTGACCTCGTTGAATTCAAGTAGACATTCATTTAATCAGCATATATCATGTAAGCATGTAAGTATTAGAGAATGATTTAAAATTTGTGGAAATTAACAACTCTTGGGACTTAAAAATATTTAGCATTGTTTACTCCAGTTACCATTTACTTGTGCTAAACGCGATCTGGTGGTTAATCATGTCATACACCAGGCTTTGACCATCTTACGCAACCAGTCCTGCGTCAAATCTCAAAGAAAAATCTAATTATATTTAATTTAAATTTTGTTCTATTTTAGAATGTTTGCTTTTTATATCGCCTGTTAGCATAAAAAGTATGCATTATTTTCCTTTATCAGCAGCAAAAATATCCATACAACCTTATTTTCTTTTATTCATACATCTCTACGCTAGAGAAATACTTTAGATGTCGTGTGTTTACAAACTTATATAATTGTAAAATGTTGTCTTCGTTAAAAAAAAATGTGTATTTATTTATGGTTTGAAAATGAATATGTACAATTTCATGAAAAAAAAACAAACATTTTCATTTATATGGATCAATGAAGAATCTTAACTTACGTATATTAATTATTCAATTTATCAAGCATTTCATTTTTGTAATGAATAATACAACGTTCCAAACATTTTTTTTTAAAGAACTGTGAGATTTTATTAGGCGAATTTAAAATTATTCCATTTATTAAATTACCCCGATCTTTCTCGTGGAACAGCTCATCCTGCTTCAGTTGGAGTGGTTAAATTGATGTTTTAATGTATTGATATATGCACCTGACAATAAATGTGACGTTTTAATGGAGTAATTTATGCACCTGACATTGAATGTGACGTTTTAATGGAGTAATTTATGCACCTGACATTGAATGTGACGTTTTAATGTATTGATTTATGCACCTGACAATAAATGTGACGTTTTAATGGAGTAATTTATGCACCTGACATTGAATGTGACGTTTTAATGTATTGATTTATGCACCTGACAATAAATGTGACGTTTTAATGGAGTAATTTATGCTACTGACATTAAATGTGACGTTTTAATGGAGTAATTTATGCGCCTGACATTAAATGTGACGTTTTAATGGAGTAATTTATGCACCTGACATTGAATGTGACGTTTTAATGGAGTGATTTATGCGCCTGACATTAAATGTGACGTTTTAATGGAGTAATTTATGCGCCTGACATTAAATGTGACGTTTTACAAGAGTGCTCCAGGCGTCACGATCCTGAGCCAATCTCTCCAGCTCCCTTCAAGTGTGGCCAAGTTTCTTGGTATCTGCTTCCACTTCAAGGCGCCAAGTGTTCTAATAGAAAAGCCTTTGCTCATCAATCATTACCCATTTAAGCATTAAGGATAAGAAGGTCTTCATGGTTAGTTAGGTGTGTTTGATCCTGAGTTTGGTTGATGGATGTTCTATCAATTATTTGAACACATAGTGTTAAAGGAGAAATTTTTTTAAGCGTATATATCGTGTAAACCAGATGTTCTTAATCTTTTTCAGCTCACCACCCAGTCGGAGACAACGGGTGGGTGGGTAAGTGGGACAACTGGTGGGTGGGCAAGTGTGAAAAACCCTGGGTGGGTGGGCAAGTGGGACAACGGGTGGGTGGGCAAGTAGGACAACGGGTGGGTGGGCAAGTGGGTCAACGGGTGGGTGGGCAAGTGGGACAACGGGTGGGTGGGCAAGTGGGACAACGGGTGGGTGGGCAAGTGGGTCAACGGGTGGGTGGGCAAGTGGGACAACGGGTGGGTGGGCAAGTGGGTCAACGGGTGGGTGGGCAAGTGGGACAACGGGTGGGTGGGCAAGTGGGACAACGGGTGGGTGGGCAAGTGGGACAACGGGTGGGTGGGCAAGTGGGTCAACGGGTGGGTGGGCAAGTGGGACAACGGGTGGGTGGGCAAGTGGGACAACGGGTGGGTGGGCAAGTGGGACAACGGGTGGGTGGGCAAGTGGGTCAACGGGTGGGTGGGCAAGTGGGACAACGGGTGGGTGGGCAAGTGGGACAACGGGTGGGTGGGCAAGTGGGACAACGGGTAATTGGTCAACCATGACGTATCAACTAACAACTAACCGACTGTCAGAATATTATGGTCTGTTTCATCTGTCAAGTACCATTGTCATTTAATAGTGTTATAAAACAATTTAATGTTTACTGTTTAAAAAAACTGTAGCCAAAGATTTGACCCTTTGCCAAATGTTTTAGCAAATTTTTTTTTTTTTTTTATCTTTGACTAAGATTGTTGGTAGTGTCTGAAGCAATTCAAACTCATCTCATTTTCTTTATGTAATTCGATTTCAAATATTGAAAACATGAACTTTTCATAAACGCATACAGAACACTTTAGTGTCTAACCCGCCGCGCGCCCCCCCCCCCCAAACCTGTTGTCCGGTTCCGACGATTCTTAACCATGGTTTCATAAGGTGGTCAATGACACATTACTCTGCACCAGCTATAAACAAAGTGTGGAAATGTTAATTTAAAACTTGCCATCACCATTTAACCGAGAAAATCATCTTTCACACCATATTCTTTTTAACCTGTAACTTTCATGAGATTTTGAATATTTGTATTCTCATTAACTATACATAACATGTACTGCACACTTGAAAAGTAAATTTGTGTAAATGATAACCTTATCTTTTCTTGTTTTTAACTTAAGCCTAATCTCAGATTATCACATCTCTAATGCTTAGTATTTTCATTACATTAACATTCTTTTTATAAATGTCTCTTAACGTGTCCACTCCCAATAACGTGTCCACTCCCAATAACATGTCCCCTCCCGATGACATATCCCATAACTGTATACCCGGGAATGATATAACATGTATATACTTTTTAAAGAATTATTAATATAGTATTGTTTAATTTTGTAATATAATTGTTATTTTTTTAAAGAAATCGATATCATAACTGTATACCCGGGAATGAACATGTATATACTTTTTAAAAAATTATTAATACAGTATTGTTTAATTTTGTAATATAATTGTTATTTTTTTAAAGAAATCGATATCATAACTGTATACCCGGGAATGATATAACATGTATATACTTTTTAAAGAATTATTAATATAGTATTGTTTAATTTTGTAATATAATTGTTATTTTTTTTAAAGAAATCGATATCCTAATAAAGTAAATGCTCCCTTTCCATGCTCCCTGAACTATAATATTCTAAGCTGCTTACTAAGTCGCAAAACGGAGAAAACCATATTTCCTTTATTTCGAAGAATATTTTATAAAGCATTTTTAAGCCAGTAATATGATCAGATTCGATACATTGTTATAGTCATAAAGATAGACCGCCAGAATTTATAAACTAACGTGAAGTGAACTTGGGGGAAAGTGGTAAAAAAAAGTACCTTTCCGGAAATACCCAAGTAACCCGACACACACGATATAAAGAAAATAAAAGATTTATGGTGTACACATTTAAAACTGGAGTTATTTTACGTAAAGCAACAGCCCCCCCCCCCCCACAAAAAAAATACAATAAGTGTGGGGGTGGGGGAGAGGAAATAAAATAAATTTTCTATACCTACGTGGTGGTGAATGGTGCGGCACCCTCCGCGGTCGAGGTAGTCTTGTGCGGTGGCTAAGCTTTCAGAGTCGATTTAAAAATAGACTTAGTTCAGGTACCATGGTTGCATCTCAATGGTTCAGTTATCAGCATGTTCGTTTCTGGATTTCGGAGGCGCTGGAAACTGTTCCGTGTGTGTTTCTTTAAACTTTACAATCTTTTAAATTCACGTCTTATTTATGCATGTGTCGTCAAGGCAAATACATCTCTTTTTTTTAAATGCAAAGAATTACTTCAACATATCACCGTAACATTTGGAGTTTTAAAGTGATTTTTCGTTAAGGACTGTGTTGTCTAGTTAAATTCTTTAACTTTCTGTAATAATAGTAATCTACAGCACGCAGCGCAAAAGTCCCTTGAGCTCATTCCTTTTTCGCCTCTTGGAGTTTGTATACTGTACTGTTCTAAACTGTACTTTACTGTACTGTACTGTGCTGAGGTACGTTTTGGTATTTTTTTCTGAAAATAGGTTTACAGGGCACTCATAGATATCAAAACTCTACGCCATGCGCTGATCCAAAATTTACCTCTTCAGCATTAATTCCAGACTTACGATCGAAGGGATTCATGCTATGCTTTGCCGTGTGTTAAATGTGCGCTATCTCTGATGCATATAAAATCTGCTATATTGTCTATCGACTTAACATAAACCTGATGGTTTAATGATAAAATATGATACAAAGAATAAACAGTAATGCAACAAAATGCGGATTTTTTTAGAGTCAAAACCAAAACTCGAAATCTAAAATGCAAAATTATGGTTATTCAATGGTTTCCGCTTCACTGCACATTAACACTATGACTACATTTACGCTGGTACATAAAGATGTCTTATGCAAAAAAAAATTTTGATATTAAAATTATTTAATAGCATTGAATTGATACAGACACATTTTGGGGAAACAACAAAAACTCAAAAACTGTGAAGTCCGAACCAATATGTGCAAGTGTAATCAAAGCATATTTGCATTTTTAAAAAAAATCAATATGAGCACATTGTCTTATCTTATTTTGATTTCGGCTAATAATAACAATATGCTTACTAAAAGTCAGGTGTAAAATGTGCACCAACATCTAATTGTAAAGCCTCAAAATGTATCCGTGGCAGAATGTATTTAAAGAATTAGGAACGTTTAAATCAGAATTATCTTTCATAAGTCATCAGTACAAATTATGTTATGTTGTGTTATGGCACCTGTGATTTTAATTACACTTTAATATAAAATACATCCATATCACAGAGACAAGTTAATAATCTTGGCTTCGAAGGCACTCTCCACCTGGGTTTTACCAGTAAGCCTATTATTTGGATTGCATTGTCCTAGTCAAGGTCAAAGCTACTCTCAAACCCATTCAGTTTTCAAGGATAAGTTAGCCTCTTCCACGTACCACACATAGATAAGACCACTTGTTGACCAGTCAAAGGTCATGGAGGTGGATGTTTACTTTGAACTGCTTTCTATCGTTGAGATTAATGACGTCGCCCAGAGTTTGACCGTTAATGGCTTCCTGGTCACAGCTTGGAAAGATGAGGTAAGAGTTGATTCATTTTACCTAAAATTAGTGCTATAAGCGTAAAGACATATTTTTTAATCAATATGATTTTATTTTATTTTATAAATTTAAAAAAAAAATGTTAAATTTTAACTTAAAAAAAATCTTTGTATTTATAAAGGGAGTGCCTGAAAGATTTTTGAAAATATATTCTAGTTAATAAATTTAATGCATACATTTTAAAATAGGTTCCTCCATAGTTTGACGGCTAAACCTATTGTCTATGGTCGACAAGAGAAGTTATAGCTTTGTTATTCAACCTTATCGATGCATGTCACAAACACGACTGTAACACATGTAGACAACAGTATAAAGCAAGAATGAACCAATTCTTCTCAAGTAGACCTTGTCAAATATAAGTGAAACAAATTGCATTTAGAACAAATTGCATTTAGAACAAATTGCATTTAGAACAAATTGCATTTAGAACAAATTGCATTTAGAACAAATTGCATTTAGAACAAATTGCATTTGAACAAATTGCATTTAGAACAAACTGCATTTAGAACAAACAGCATTTAGAACAAACTGCATTTAGAACAAACTGCATTTAGAACAAACTGCATTTAGAACAAACTGCATTTAGAACAAACTGCATTTAGAACAAACTGCAGTCCATTAAAAAAAGCAGCGAATTATAGCTTGAAAATCATGAGATCACAGAATGGGGTTTAAACCCATCCGTACTGTATCAGCGATTTGACATTTTCTTGGATAAACCAACTTTGTTTAAGAGTGGGGGATCTGCTGCATGAAATATTACATTCTCTTTTTTGGGGCCGATCTTACGCTTATTTATGGTCGTAAGATACCGCCACAGTATGATTTTCATGTGGAGTAAAATGGTGGTAATTTGTGTGAACTGTAGTACTTGATCTGCCTGCTGCGACTCCTTCGGAAGCCGCCTTCAGTGTGTTGGAAATGTTTTTCGTTCGTGCCAAGAACTAATACAACTTCGCTTCTACTATCCTTTCCGCACTTTTCACACACAGGAAGTGTGGTGGAAATCGATGGCTAGCTCGACGGTAGTTCACTTGGTTTTCCATCTTTGGGATTTGGGACAATGACTGCCCGTTTTCACGGTTTTGAAGGGATGCCTGTCGTACTTGTCTTCTTGATAATGTCTAACAGCACCCGCCTCGCTTTGCAACTCAGATGCTTGAGTACCTAGTTAAAGATCCCACCAAGTCCTTGTGGTTTTCCTGTTTGAACTTACCTAGAGCCGTCTGCAGTTCGGCCATTGTAAAAGGGGGGCTGTGAACAACTTAAGGTGCCTGGTGGTCCGGCTGTCTTCGGTTTCAATGTCTGTTTTACTGGGCTCAGCAAAAAATGTTCTTATTTCTATTTTGCTTTTGGCACAGCCAGTTACTGTGCCGTTTGGAGTTTTCAATGAATGTACATGTTTTGCTGGGTGGCCGGTGCTGTCAAGAACTGTGTCAATCTATAAGCAGTGGACCTGAGTTACCCAGAAAATGCCTAGACACGCAATAATGTCACTTGCCCCCCGGTTGGACTGGACTCGTTGAACATGAACTGCAACTCATGTAAGAGAAGCCAAACTCTGTACTCAAACCCAGGGATGAAATCTCGTAGGCGGTATGACATTGACACTATGAAAATTCCGACAGAGACACACTGCTGATCATCAACTGCATCCTGCATCCTGGTCCATTTCCTGTCATTTTGACGAAGTCTTGCCATTGGATGAAAAAACAAACAAATGTCAACGCCTCTACCCAGGTCATCTTGGATGGCTAAGGGCGTACAAAAACAAAACACATTTTTGCTTACCCATGCCACAGGGATTGTCAAGCAGTTGCCTGACCTTTATTCTGACCGATAGTTTCAGTTTTTTTACAGACTCTAACCCACTTGGACATTTTTGCTTTGAGGATTTCTTTGCGGACTTGGGCTGTCAATAGCTTATACGTCATTCGAAATGTCGGTGTTATATTTTTGGTGGCCTTCCTCCGTGCATTTGTCCTTCTTTACCATCAGCGCCTTCAGATGTTGTACCAGTTCGATCTGAATGCTTTACTTCAATTATTCTCTTGCCACTTCCAGAATCTTGCCAATAAAGATTTCATACGCCACATTTATGTCATTTGGTATTTGTTCTCGAACCACATCCAGCGTAGCTTCGGTTACAGCTTCGCACTTCTGTCTCTTCGCTTTCATAAAATTGCCAGTGCCTTTTATGGAAGTGTGACTCGATGCCCTCTAGCTGCATTCCAAGGAGTATTGGTATCTTGTCGCTATCAACCTCGTCTAAGATAGACAGATTGACATTACGCCAGATCTGGCCGGGGTTCCGTATTATGCATGTCCCGTGTGGGGCAGTTTGGTCAAACTGTTCTCGTCTTGTAGTCGGATAAGGTTGGTAGAACGACAAAACTCCTTCTCGTAACGTCCTGAAGCGTTGCGTTCTGAGTTGCCCCAATCCGGTGATTGAGCATTGAAATAAAAAGCAATTACGGTCTTTTTAAAGACAACATCTGCCCCAATAGAATTACTGGTGAGTCAGTGATGTTCTACGACTTCACCTCGATTGTCTCCATAGGGAGATCGTTTGAACAGCTATGATCAGTTCTCGTGGCCAGTTGTAGGAAACGGCTTCAACTTAAGGAGAGTTTGTTGAAAAAGTGTTACGGCCACCTCCAATTCGTGTAGCATATAGGTAATGTCCCATCCCTTTTGCCTGATACCACAGACATTCTACAATACAACTGTTAGGTTTGAGGAAAAAAAGGGGGGGGGGCAGTTTCTTTCGCTTCGCACTGTGACAACTTCAATGAGCGCAACTAGTCATGTAAGCACCGTTTAGTGGCCAGAATTTCTGCACCGTTTTTGTTGCACGAGAAAAAAAAAAGTTGAGTATTCATAAAAATCGTGTTCAGGCTTACCGAAAATACAACACAGTATATACAAGAAATTACTTATATATTTCAATAGACATATCCTTGAATTTAATTCATTATCGAAAGAAAATTTATCTTGCTTATATACGATGTTAACACAGGTCATAGTATGGGACCCAGCTAAGTACGGGGGACAACGTCTCATCAATCCTTTGCCGAAACAGATCTGGAGATCTCGAATTGTACTGATGAATACATTGGGAGCAAGGGATCCCTTTAATGACGACAAGGCGTGAATTGGATTCTAATAGTTTTAATATGTATCATTGTATCAAATGATTCATATAACATTTTTTTAAATTATTATTATTATTATTATTATTTGCTGTCTTATATAGCGCGGTACCCCAGCCTAGGGCTAGGGCAGGAATTCGAGAAAAAGTTGTGGCAGAGAATAGAGAGTAAGAGAAATAAGGTAAGAAGAAAGATATCACAATTCCACTTTAATAGAATAATGTATTCGAAATGTCAAACGTATTCGGTTACAAAGGTATTTCATTTACGTATTCCAGAGTACTCGAATTATTAAAAACTAGGGCTTAACCGGGTGCAGTTTTTTAACACCTGGACCGGGTATATTGACAAAATATCCGGTTGGTCCAAGTGTTACAAAAAAAAAAGAGGTAACCTTTTCATTTTCTAAAACATATGCCGGCCTTTAAACAATAGTCCTAGAGACATTCTTTGCCCTACCTGCCGGCCTTTAAACAATAGTCCTACAGACATTCTTTGCCCTACCTGCCGGCCTTTAAACAATAGTCCTACAGACATTCTTTGCCCTACCTGCCGGCCTTTAAACAATAGTCCTACAGACATTCTTTGCCCTACCTGCCGGCATTTTAACTATAGGTCTACAGACATTCTTTTCCCTACCTGCCGGCATTTTAACTATAGGTCTACAGACATTCTTTGCCCTACCTGCCGGGATTTAAACTATAAGTCTACAGACATTCTTTGCCCTACCTGCCGGCATTTTAACTATAGGTCTACAGACATTCTTTTCCCTACCTGCCGGCATTTTAACTATAGGTCTACAGACATTCTTTGCCCTAACTGCCGGGATTTAAACTATAAGTCTACAGACATTCTTTGCCTTACCTGCCGGGATTTAAACTATAGGTCTACAGACATTCTTTGCCCTACCTGCCGGCATTTTAACCAGACATTCTTTGCCCTACCTGCCGGCATTATAACTATAGGTCTGCAGACATTCTTTGCCCTACCTGCCGGGATTTAAACTATAGGTCTACAGACATTCTTTGCCCTACCTGCCGGCATTTTAACTATAGGTCTACAGACATTCTTTGCCCTACCTGCCGGGATTTAAACTATAGGTCTACAGACATTCTTTGCCCTACCTGCCGGCATTTAAACTATAGGTCTACAGACTACGTCATGGCTCTTTTTTGAAGTACATAAAAGTTAAAACTATATAACTGAGTTTGTGCATCACGCATGACTCTCGCTGCTTGACAACCTTTTCCCACTCATTACCATTGATATAAAAAAAGTGTAAAGTTTGGGGGGGGGGGGGGGGATGGGGTGGGTGGTTTTTAAAATTGAGGATGACACACCAGAAGCAAAATATACATAAGAAATGTTCCATTTGAAAAGTAAATAATATAATTTTGTAAAACCCGAGAAAACGTTGACATGTATAAACAAATAAATATTGAGGTAATTTATGTGTTTACTTATTTACATAAATGGTTGAAGATGTAGTCGTTGCATGATTTTATACTACTTTTTGAAACGGTTGTTTCTTAATGTCACTTACAGTTACCTTAATCGTGGACAGCAACGCTAGAGTTTAAGGTTATCATAAAAGTGTAATGTCAGGTTAGACAAAAACAACAAAGCCAGCTTGAAATTTTAATGTAGGTTGTTTCAACAGTCCCGTGTTTGTGTCCAGCGATGGCCAGACATCGTGGACAGCGGGCAGTCTCTTCTCCTCCTCGTGTCAACTTCATCTCACTGATTGTCCATTTGATACACAGACGTGTGGAATTAAGGTTTTGTATCCAAAAAAGTATCTACTTGATTTTAAATCTAGCTCAACGGGTTTGTTTTCCTTCGCCCCGTTGGGCACCCTGAACTACATAATTTGTTCTCGCGGCAGTGCTAATACATTTTTAAAATGTACATACATCTATGTCATCTACGTCCTTTACGTCATCTACGTCATCTATGTCATCAGTGTCATCTATGTCTTCTAGTCATATATATCCTCTACGTCATCTACGTCATCTATGTCATCAGTGGCACCTGTGTCATCAGTGTCATCTATGACATCTATGACATCTACCTCATCTATGTCATCTAGTCATCTATATCCTCTATGTTATCAGTTTCATCTATAACATCAGTTTTATCTATTTCATCAGTGTCATCTATGACATCTACCTCATCTATGGCATCTATGTTTGCCTGTTGGTGTCGGTATAGAAATGAAATTATGCGCTAGTTTGTTTCTCGTATGGCAGAAAACCTCTACGGTACATTCCAAGATCTTCTTCTTCTATATATATATATATATATATATTAAGGGCCCACGATCAATGTATTGATCATTCTGGCTCCTATGTATGTAGTGGGGATCAATTGCATGTTTTTGTGCCTTGTGTAGAAGTTGATATTTCACTGGCTGCAAGGGCTACAAGGCGAGGGTAACAGCAACTGGGGTTTGTAAGGCCTGAGGCAATAGGCGCAAAAGTGACAAGTGTTGTCGCCTTAACCGGGGGAAGTTTGTTCCAATACCCTGATTGTCTTTGGCAGAAATGGGCAGTTTCTCTACTGTGTGCTTGCTGTTATGAGCCTGAACTGCCTGTCATGGCCTCGTCGCTGCCAACACTTGAGGCGTTCCTGTAGCGGTTCAAGACAAATGGGCTCTCTAGGTTTCAGTAGATTTTGGTATTATTAGATGAACAACCATCAAACCAAAGCCGCTTTGAGCTTTTTGTATTGTTTTCTTTTGTTTCAAGAGGTTTTTGAAGATAAACTTGAACATACATTTTTTTTGTGTGTGTGGGGGGGGGGGCATAGAAGCGGATCATGAGATCATGTTAAAGGGAAACGTGTTGGTGGGTGGAAGAATTGAGTTAGAGCTTTTTGGTTTGGAAAACGGGAGATTTTAAATAGTTTGCTATTTTGTTTGATTGGGGAGAGAGAGAAGATTAGGAGCGAAACAATCACGAACGATCATTTTCGGTTAGGTGGTATCAAGTCAATAAGTGTTTATGAAGGAAATTTGTGTCACATAAAAGAATTGATTGTTTTTTATAAGTTTTCCCATTTTTGTATCTGGACTTCATGACACTAACTATTTCTTATTTCACCAAACAGCTGGTGGCGATGAAATACATCGAAGAGGAACTGAAGTTCTTCGCATTGGAACCGAATGTGTCCCAGACTTACTTCACCACTCATGGCGAGTGGAGCATAGAAGCCACCGAATTAAATATCGGTTCTCTAAAAAGTGAACATTCCAGCGCATCCAGCAATGAGGTTAGAGAACCGTGCAGCAATTTAGTTTTCAGGCTATGTTTCAAGTTGAATCACTTTTATTTCTACATTTAAACTTCAACGGGATACCAGTCTTGAGTCTTATCTATGTTCAAAGTGTAATTTTTAATGTACTTGTTTGTGTCGAAAAGTTGAAACGTTGGCATCATCAATTTGAGCGTTTGGTATGAAGTAAGCTAATTTCTTTGTACGAAATTGTTTATTAATAATTAATATTATGTTTACGATTGTTGCATCGTATTTCCTTATATTTAAACTTGGCATTATGGGGAAATTACTTTGATTGGTGGTTGTGTGTGGACAACTCTCATACAAGACCAATGAAATTCATATTTGAGATGCGTAATAAGATTTCCACTGGCTAACAACAGCAGCTCACCTGCGGCAAAATGGTGTGTGTGTGTGGGGGGGGGGGGGGGGTATCTACTGCTTAGTTCAATACACGACTAAAATACTGTTGTAAGCGGTACACGTGAACAAACAAAGGTGAATAATTCAGTTAAGGTACACAAGTGGGGTTGGGGGGAGCCGTCCGAAGAGGTGTTAAAACATATATGGAAATTAATTTGAAGGACCAATCCTGATTTCATCACAAAGGCCTTTTCTAAGATGATTCATTCGCATATGTGAAACATTTATGTAGCTGGCAGAATAATTTCTTTATTACAGTGTCTTTATTAACAATATGGGATTGCATGAAAATCAGTGTCTGAGATAGTCATGAATTCCACTAACGGCATAAGCGCTGATAAGATACTGATTTCACCGGCTTCAGCATTTTCAGATGCTGTCTGAGTTGGTTTAAGTGGCCGATAAATGCGGTGGCGGGCGATTTAACAAGTTGGTGGCACAATTAGTTTTTCCTGTAATATATCTGGAAAGAATATGTTTGAAGTAATAAACACCATCTCATAAGTCTAGGATTTCAGTTCTTTATTGATTGCATGAATGCTATGCTTGGTGTTCAGTTTGGAGGGTGAACTGTCGATATAGGTATGGTTGAAACTTTTCCACGGCCCATATCAGGGCTAAGCATTTAAGCTTTACACTAATATAGTTGGTCTCAGATTTTGAAAGTTTTCGGATGGCGTACGCTATTGGAAATAAAGTTCGTGGGTCCTCATCATCAGACTGTATCAAAATTGCGCCTAAGCCTAAGCAACTGCCATCGGTTCTTAGAGTGAAAGGCTTAGACAGATTCTGCAAACGTATTACTGGTTGAGCAGTAAGCAAAACTTTAAGGTTCCGGAAAGCGCTTTCGCATTCTTCATGATAACCTTTCCTGGCTGATCCTTCATCGCCAGGCTTGACATGGGTCCAGCGATCAAGTTGAATCTCGGTATGATTTTCGGATAATATCAACACATTCCTAGGAACGAGCGTACGTTTTATTTGGTGCAGTATATTCTTAATGATTCTAATAATACAGGCTAAAGATTGTATTTATTTGTAATCGAGGTCAAGGGAGGCTATTTTTAATTAGCCACACCCTAATAGCCTTTCCGAACTTGGGGTTAGCTTAAGTTCATTCACGAGAAAAGATGAATGAAAGGAAACGAGACGCCAACATTCGCTTCTCTCCACGCCGCTGGATAACCCAAGGGAACATCATGTGGATGATACAGAGTGGCACCAGAGGCATCGCAAGAGTTGTCGGAATGTTTAATTGTATCAATGTTATCCGCCTGTCGGGACTCCATCTCCGGGTTTAAATTCAGAGTTTCCTTCACTTAGATGAGTTGCCGTCCAAGGTTAACGAGTCCCATCCACCTGGGGTGCTGGTGGTGTTTTTGCTTGATGGGCTTTGGTGGGGACTGAACTCCACACAATCAACTTGAGAATTGCTCAGTTTAGACCACTTGGCCACCCAATTATTTTTAAAATAAATTAGTTATAATTTATAATCTAGTAGTATTATTATCCGTCAAACAGTGAAGGATGTTTTCCTATTTCAATATTTCATAATGTAGCCAACCCTAAAACATATCATGTTATTATCTATGAATTAAAATAAAAACATTACTCATTTCTATCGCAAAGAAAGGGTTTAGAAATTTTAAACTGTAGGCAACTCGATATTATTAAAACACAACTCTGTTCCAAAGCTTCTCTCCTTCTCTCTCTATGTATCTTATTGCAGCTGCAGACATACAACAGGAATTAATATTATGGAATTTGATGAGGACGCTATAGGATTGACGCAACGCTTTGTTTCCTGGACGAAAATAATGTTCAACGTTGTTACAGTATAAGACGTACTTGACTTGAGCGGGGTTGGTCTAATGTCGTTTTTTAGACTTTTTAAAAATTATGATAGGTATTTTACCATGTATTATTATTATTATTATTATGGGTAGTTTTCTATAGCGTGGTACCCCAGCCTAGGGCTGGGCTCACCACGCTGTACATGCAAATTAAAATGAACTTAAAAACATAAATTAAAAACCAACCATTCCATAACAATTTACATGTGAAGCCATGGACGGCACTCAGCAGCATCGTTTAACTTTCAGAGGGGGAATCAGTCAGGATAGTAAAGTTTAAAGAGGTGTGTTTTGAGTGCAGTTTTGAAGGCTGTGATGTTTGATATAATTCTGATGTGTAGTGGAAGAGAATTCCATTGTTTGGGGGCACAGTAAGTATGCAGCGCCCCCAGTAGTGTTTTGATAATGAGTTGATAATAGGCTTCATGAAGGGAAAAGGCTTGGTGGTTTTTTTTCAGGATGCAGTAAGAGTGTTTTCTTAGTTTAAGTAGAGACTCAGTGATATATATGAGCATTAAAAGAGTTTCAGCATATGTGGCAAGTATTAGATCAAGTGACGTTAAAAGAATGGTTTTTCCACTCTTTTTTCCCACTCTCCTGTAGTAAGGACCAATCTGTAATCTTCTGCTGTGAAACATGCCAACTCATGGGCTACACTGTGGGCTAAACTGTTTGCTTGTTTTGTAACCTACTTTACTGTCATTGGTACAGAACAGGTGAAACAGGCCAGAACATTCTGTCAGTTAGTTAGTTCTGTTAGTGCAAGTTTGTTGTTGCTACGTCATGGTTGCCCACCATACACACCCCCACCCCCTATTTCTGTTCCTCAATCGATACATTTGGGATTATGTTTACATTTCAAAGGGAGTTAAAAATAGACGAAGGGAACTAACCCAAATTAGCGTGCTACTTCACAAAGCTCCATTCAATGTATGGATTCTACGGCTCGAAATGTTGACAGTTATTTCACGTTAGGGTGGTCATTCCTGCTGAAATTGTAGTTCACGATTCGCTATTTGAAAAAGTAAATGCATACATTCGTTGAAATGAAATATAATTTTAAAAATCGTTACTGAATAGAAAATGTGTTTTTCTGAAGTTTCGTGATTAAATTTAAAAATAAGAGAAAAAATACATTGAAAAAGATGAATAATTTAAAATAATCACATAAAATGATCACATGGGAGCGGAAATGATATTTCATTGTGTTTGGATAACGTTACTACTTTCTCGATTGACTTATCCCAGTCAAGGTCAAAGCTACTCTCAAACCAATTTAATTTTCAAGGATAAGCTAGACTCTGCAACCTACAACACAGAAGTCAGACCATTGGTGGACCAGTCCAAAGTCTTGCATGTACAAGTTAGCTTTGAAATAGTTTCAATAGTTGAAATCAATGACGTAGCACAGAGTTTTGTCGCCAATGGCTTTCTTGGATTCTATTGGAATGATGAGGTAAATATATTTTAAACTTAATTAAAATGTAATCATTAAAAAAAAAATTGTTTCAATATTAATTCAAACGATTTTTATTTTGAAAAAAAATTAATTAGGCTGTGATAAATCTTAAGTTGACTTTTCACTTGTATACGCACGTTTCAAACAATGTGTAGATCAGTGTTCATAACACCAAAGTACTAGCAGAGGTTCCAACTTCGGGGACATTTACTCATTTGATTCAATAGTGGTGTTTCATGATTTATATATAGTTTGGTGATTTTTTACTTTTCCTTCGCTACAACCATCGTTATTTTGATAAAAACGTTTTACCATCGGGCCTGTCAATGATAATGGACTGATGATACGTTTCACAACGTTCAGGTGTGAAGTAAATTAACACTCAACCCGATGTTCCAGTGTTTTGGGCAAAGCTGTCTTAAGCATCGCGCCCAGGAAATACTTCCATTTTTTGTGCACCAATAGAAACTTACATTTAAAGTTCATGACCGACGTAGCCTAATGCAAAAATCATGATTTAAAAAAAAAATTGATATAGCTCATATGAAGAAAAGCACAAACAAGAATCTTCAGAGTCAGACGTTTTCCATGACCGGAAATGCCAATACTCTATATACTCCCAGGAACTCATGTATCAAAAATAGTTTCAAAATTTTCATCATGACCGACACTGACCAAATATGACACACAACATCCAATTACTGCAATAAAGATAAAATAAGTACTTTACAGTTTTTGTCCATGTATGTTAAAACTAATAAATAGAAGACATTGAACATTCTCCTTTTTTTAACTAGTCACTTTTTATTAGGTGCAGAGCCGTCGCCTGACTTTTTGAGGCTTTCTGTCTCAAAATATACACAAAGGGTTAGAGGAAAATCTGAAGGAGGATAACACAAAAAATTGGACGTTTCGGCTAAAAAGTCTTGGACAGCAAAGAAAAACATAGACTAACACTCTTAGCTTGTTTTATAGATCTTTATAAATGCCCCATTAATGGTTATTCACACCCCCCTTAAGCAAATTCTTATTCAACATCCCAAATAATAGCCCTTTAAATACCTAAGTCACTCTGTAGATGAAAGTGTATCCGGGTCCACTCAACGGCCTTGATATACGCATAGATATACTGTTTATTTTATCACAATAATATTTCCGCCGTCTCTTCATTCAGCAAGTAAATGAACAATAGATTCCAATCGATAAAGTAACGATTTATGCATATCGATACATTTACGATTCATATATATTGATCGTTTTAACTATTCATTAATGTCGATACATTAACGATTTAAAAAAAACCACACAAAAAAACAAACAAAAGAACTACTGATAATTTCACGTGAACATTATTTCTAATTATATTAACTTAGGTTGTCGCTTGGGACTCAGCTGGTTACGGTGGTCAACGACTCATCCATCCATTACCCGAACAGATCTGGAGACCTCGAGTTGTTCTAATGAATACTATGGGAGCCAGGGACCTGTTCGATGACGACAAGGCGTGAGTTGGATTTTTACACCACTTAAATATTTATCAGACTGTTCAAAGTCTTCTGTGGTCTTCATTAAAACTAATAAATGAACAGTTACCCGATTTGTTAAAGCCTGAAACAAATTTTTACGTCACGGCAGAATTTTTCAACACATCGATAACATTAAATAACATCAAGATCAGATCAATATGACATCAAATGGCATCTAGATAACATCATAATGACATCAAGATATCATAAATATAACTTCTGTATTTGCTAGGAAATATTATTTTAAAGCCATTCTGAATTTAATATTAAATTTTAATTGTTGAAGGTTCCCTTATTATTTAAATGTGCTTTATTGACAGCCCCGTGTTCGTGTACAACAACGGCAGCAGTATGTGGGTCCCAGGCAGCCTCTTCCCTGCCTCCTGTGAGTTACATCTGACCAATTATCCATTTGATACGCAGACGTGTGTGATTAAGGTCAGTAAGAATCAACACCTTCATACCAATAAGACACCCCATCACTATATCCCCTCCCACCCATCTAAGTTAGCACACACACACACACACACACAAAGCAACTCCAGCCCTTACACTGCCTTAAAATAAAAAAAATATTTGCCCACATATTTATATAAATCCAACTTAATAAGAACTTGTCGTACGATTATTTAAAGACTGGCCTTTGCCCTCGGTTGTTTTAACCTGCAAATCTACTAATGATTTCCTATTGGACCAGCTTGTGGCCATGACGAACACGGCAGAAGAATTACAGTTTGTTGCAGTCTTTCCAAAAGTTTCCCAAACCTACTTCATCACAAATGGCGAGTGGAATATCGAAGACACGGACTTTAGCATTGGCTCTCTCACAAGCGGAAGTTTAACTTTTTCCACCATTGAGGTTAGTCAGCTTGTAGCTCGTGTTGTCATATTGTCATATAGTCAAGTTGTCATGTTGTCCATTGACTGTACAAATTTTTTTTTTGAAAACTGTTATATTCTTCTTTTTTTTTTTAAAAATAAAATCTCTTTTGGAAAAAAAATAATTCTTGAACGAACCGGTTATCGTTTTATAAAAAAAAAATCATTCCGCAACATGATCATAAAACCAAGATATTTGTTTTAAAATTATCTGAAAGTGTTCTGAAATTTTAGAATTTTAATATTATCTTAAGCGGCAGTGTGATATCGCTTCTTAGTTCTATTTTGATAACAACGTTAGGTATCAGCACATCATTAGCCACGTACATCTTGAGGTGGTAACGCACATTGAATCTTACTTTTTAAAAGAAAGTTCACTCTCTACTCGCATTTCCAACATGTGGAGCGTAATCGTGCGCGCGAAGCTTTATTAGTTCATGAACAAAATGTGATAGCATACGACATCTCGTGCAGTGTTCACCTGGTGAACGGCGTGGGGAAAAGGGGGAAGGGGGAAGGGGGATAGGGAAGTAAGCGAGCTCCTTAATGCTAGGTCTACGGAGGTGGTTGGACACTGTCGCTCAAATTATCGTGGTTGAACGCATCTGCTTCGCGTTTGAGTGAACGGGTGGGTTGGTCGAACTGAGATCTAGCTATTTATTTTATGCATAGTTAAAGAGTTATGTCACATCAACCGGGATATTGTAAGCGTTCGATGTTTAAAAATATACGATAATTCTGCTTTTGTCGATAATTTATGGATTACAATTTTACTACTTTTGGAAATATTTTTTTAAAAAAATATAAAAAAAATTAGTGTCGCCTACATTCAATTCAAATCCTTTGTCGTCATAGAGTGCTCATCAACACTTCTGCACTATTATTCTCTGCTCGTTTATTGATACCCGCATAAGACAGAATACACTTCTGCAATAAAAAAAAATCACCTCGTATTGCAATCTTGGTGGAAGAAATCAATTTCCGGAAATTAACTTCATTCCCCTAAAGTAAACGTATTATTCAGTCCCCATTTTCCATTTGCATAAACTGACATCAAAGCCAATGCTGCATGAAGTATCGTTAGATAAACAAACCTATTTTACTGGCCTGAATTTAATAGGGTAAAGTTATTTTTTGATATTAATTAAATAATCATTAAAGATAGAGAAATAATTTGTTAAAACGAAAAGCCAATTCTATATTCAAAACCAATACACAGATATCCAAATATCGTTTTGAACAACTCATTAAAATCCTATTTACAGTTGACGTTTCACCTTAGAAGACGGCCAAGTTTCCTCCTCCTCAACATCGTGTTACCCGTGGTGTTTCTCTCATTTCTCAACATTCTTGTATTCGTCATCCCAGTGGAATCTGGAGAAAAAATCGGCTATGGTGAGATTTAAAAAAAAAATATTTAGAATAGAAACATATCATTTTCTAGGCTATAGAAACCGTAAAAATCTAGGCACAGATATTTTCCGAATTCTCAGTTATTTTAATGATATCCCATAGCACCAAACAGAATTAATAGGAATTAAATGTTATGAGAGTCTCCAGATTTAACAATACGTCACAAAATGTTTTATGACACGAATAAGTTAACTGTGTTTTGTTGACAGGCGTGTAACAATGTTTTGTTGACAGGCATGTAACAGTGTTTTGTTGACAAGCATGTAGCCATGTTTTGTTGACAGGCATGTAACAATGTTTTGTTGACAAGCATGTAGCCATGTTTTGTTGACAGGCGTGTAACAATGTTTTGTTGACAGGCATGTAACAGTGTTTTGTTGACAAGCATGTAGCCATGTTTTGTTGACAGGCATGTAACAGTGTTTTGTTGACAAGCATGTAGCCATGTTTTGTTGACAGGCGTGTAACAATGTTTTGTTGACAAGCATGTAACAGTGTTTTGTTGACAAGCATGTAGCCATGTTTTGTTGACAGGCATGTAACAGTGTTTTGTTGACAAGCATGTAGCCATGTTTTGTTGACAGGCGTGTAACAATGTTTTGTTGACAAGCATGTAACAGTGTTTTGTTGACAAGCATGTAGCCATGTTTTGTTGACAGGCATGTAGAAGTGCTTTAAATTTACTGTGCCTTGTTGACATGTATGTAACAGATTTGATGTGACAGTGTTTTCATGTGTTTTGTTTGTTAGGCTGAATTTGTTGACAGTCATCTAACAGTGTCCCGTTGAAAGACATTATTTCTCCTGCTTGTTAGTTGATCGATCTATTTGGAGAATGTTTACGTCATGGTTTTTGTTTGGTATATTTTGTCTCTATAATAATTAGGTCAGAAGGTATGGTATAACCAAACACTTTATATTTTCTCTAACCTCTTCTTATTCTGGATCCTTATGTGATGCCTGCAACAACAACAGCAACAACAACAGCTACAACAACATCAGCAACAACAACAGCAGCAACAACAACAGCAGCAACAACAACATCAGCAACAACAACAACAGCAACAGCAACAAAAGCAGCAACAACAACAAAAGCAATAACAACAGCAGCAACAACAACAGCATCAACAACAACAGCAACAACAACAACAGCATCAACAACAACAGCAGCAACAACAACAGCAACAGCAACAACAACAGCAGCAACAACAACAGCAACAACAACAGCAACAACAACAGCAACAACAACAACAAAAGCAGCAACAACAAAAGCAATAACAACAGCAGCAACAACAACAGCAGCAACAACAACAACAACATCATCAACAAAACCAGCAACAACAACAGCAGCAACAGCAACAACAACAGCAACAACAACAGCAACAACAACAGCAACAGCAACAACAGCAACAACAACAACAGCAGCAACAACAAAAGCAACAATAACAGCAGCAACAATAACAGAAACAACAACACCAACAGCAGCAGCAACAACAATAAACTCATCTTTGAGAGCCACGATCCTGAATGTACTCCTGGTTAAAGTAATATATGCTACTTTTTTTATCATCCCCAGGGATCACTGTGCTCCTGGCCCTGTCAGTGTACATGAGTATAGTGAGTGGCATGCTACCCAGGTCATCTTTAACTCTTCCAAACGTCACCATCTACCTCTTCATCTTGCTCATCATGTCAATGCTAACAGTCATCGACAGTATCATCATCGTCTTTCTTCACCACATGGAAGAGGTAAGTTCATCGTATTTCTTAAACTTGAATAATGGACACTTAAAAAAAATAAAACTCTGTTGTGTTCCTATTGAGCCTGAAGTATGATGTCATCAACTACGAGAATTTTTTTTTAATATTCTCTTAAAGTACATTTTATTTAATTGAGTTTTTTTTAATAAATGAAGTATTTTACGCCCCCATACTAAATGTACTGAATCCCTACCAATGTCTTTGTTTGTGTGGTGTTTGTGTGTGTGTGGGGGGAGGGGGCTTACATTCACCGATTGAATTTGTATCTAGGGGTTAGATTTAACAGAATGAATTATCAGACTTTAAAACTATCACACGGATGATTGAAAAATGATGTATATCACTAGAACTAACTTTAAAACTCAAATTAAAAAAATTAAAAACATTTTTGTTAATATATATAGCACTTAATCAAAATAAACACATAAGAGGAAACTCGTCGAATGGAACGCTTAAGAAATTAAAAAGAAATGAATGTTAATCTGCAAATACGATGCATCTCTTTATCGTGATCATATTGGAAATAAGTTTACACTAGCCACATATATGAATAAAAAATGTAGATTGCTGTGATGTGTTAGCGTAAGCTGTCACGCGACGGATTGGGGGGGGGGGCAGTGTGTAATGGTTATAGGTAGTAGGACTATGAGATAACCATTATTTGATAGGCGTGTCAGGGTGGGGGGGAAAGAATGGGCAGTTTACAGTAACATACTCATTTCATATATTAATATCCAAACATTTTAATATCTTTTTCCCCCCGAATTCGTGACACCTTCATTATCCCGCCTCACTTGATAGCACACCTCATTTACAGAATGCACCCTTCGTCACTTTCAATTATTTCAATTATTATTATTTTTATAAGGAATATTCTTCCAAACAGAAAGTGGCGCTGAGGAGAAAAGTTCAAACACAATTTAAACGCGCATTCAATAAAGTATCAACATTACAACGAGCAGTTTCTCCAATGGACGTGCTAAAAAATGAGAACATTCAGGAGTATAACAGAAATTCCACAAGATTATTTGGATCAACTGGGTCACTAGCAGAGCAACTTCCAGGAAGCAAGGAAAGAAATGACTGTCCTCAAGAAGATTCGCTAAGAATCGACAAATATAAACTGATTGGAAAGCACATTGATGCCGTATCTTTTGTTGTGTTTTTTGTCTTCTGGTTGGTCACAACACTTGGGTTCATGTTGGATATGTCAACCTCCTAGACTGGTTACTGTTTTCATTTGTTACAAAAATGACACTCTGTTTATGCAGGTTATTGTTTTTTTTAGCTATCTACAAGTCAGTCGTTTACCGACTAGATCTTTGTATGTATATGGCATCGTTCCGTCTTCGCGAGACGATGAAGTAGCTATGTAGTCCTTCACTTCGACGAGTGGCTCACTAGGCCAATGATGGAATGACAATCTTGACTGCATTTCTGGCATGAGAATATTAATAACTGGTTAGATTTTGCCTTCGGTTGTTCTTTTTGTTGCAGGGGGTTCGTTTCGCGCATATTCTGCCTTTTGACTTGTTCATACACTGCTGTTTGCGTGCTGGAATGTTGTTCGGCAAAGAACTCCAATCTGTTGATTTCCCTCATGCTCCTATTGCAAACGTCTATAAATTTCAGACGTGGCCGTCCAATAAGTTTTGTCCCTTCTGCCAACTCTACATAGAGCGGCATCTTTGGAATACGGCCTTCCCCCATTCTTCTTAGATGGCCTAACAAACGAAGGCGCCTATTGCTAAGAACAGAGAATATGTTAAACATTATTGCACGTTACAAGACCTCTGTTTGAGGAACCTTGTCCTGCTATCGAATGCGTAAAATGCGACGCAGATATCGTTGATGGAATCTGTTGAGTGTCCGCTGATGACTGGTATATGTGGTCCACACTTCACTGCCATATAGGAGAGAACTAAGCACACATGCCTGATAGACACTTAGTGTTGTTTTTTCAGTTCAATTGAAATTATTCCATACCCGCTTATTCAGTTTAGCATTAGTTCCTGTTGGTTTTGCAATCCTTATGTTTATCTCTTCATCATCGGAGAGAGAACTAGAAATATTGGATCCACGTTATGAGAAATGCTTAACAACCGATAGATTATGGTCTTCATTAGATATGATTGAAGGGGACGGTGCTTCTTACATCCTGAAATGTGTTTTCTGTAGACTAATTGACGATCCAAACTCTTTACAAGCATGTGATAGAAAATTAAATAGCTCCTGAAGACCTTCTTCTGTTTGAGATGTTAAGGCGGCATCGTCAGAAAACAGCAATTCACGAATTAATTACTAACTTTTTTAACTTGGTCTTTGCACGAAGGTAGGCGATATTGAATGGCCTACCATCAGATCTGGTATGTATGTACACTCCATCTTCACAGTCCCTGAAGGCAAAATGAAGGAGAATGGAGAAGATAATGGAGAAAAGCGTTGGTGTCGATACACAACCCGCTGCTGACTGGGAATCCCTCAGAGACAGAGCTATTGAAGGTTACTCTGCTGTGCATGTTTTCGTGAAATGAGTGTATGATTTTGAGAAGTCATGGGGGACAACCTATTCTTTGCAAGATACTGAACAATCCTCTCCGACTTTCCATGTCAAATGCCTTTGTCAGATCTATGAAAGCAATATAAAGAGGCTTATGATGTTCACGACATTTCTCATGCATTTGACTTAACGAGACTATCATGTATATAGTGGAGCGCCCTCTCCGGAAGCCACACTGGGACTCTGGATGGAAGCGTTTAGCCAGACTCTGCAATCGTGTTAGGGCAAAACGGGCAAAAGCCTTTCCAACTGAGCCAAGGAGAGAAATTCTACGGTAGCTATTACAATCACTTCGATCTCGTTAATTTTTGTACAATGTTACGATGCTGTCATCTCTAATGTCCTGGGGATTGTGACCTGATTTCTATCAAAGACAAAGGAGCTCATGTAAGGGCTGGAGTAGTATAGTTTTGTCCATTTTTTGAGGACTTCCAGTGAATGCCGCCAACCCCTGGTAATCTTTTTATAGTTTAAATAAAAGTTATAAATATGTTCGTAATACATTCAATTTTTGTTGTTTTTTTTAAATTTGAAAATATTTTTTTAAAAAGATATCTAAATATGCCAATACAACTGCCATAACACTTGAATTCCTTCAAACAGAGTGTACACTACAAAATAAACTGTTTAAATTAAGTGTGCTTATTAGTTAGTCAACAAGGAGCGGAGTTTAACAAATAAGAGATAAGAGCTTCAATGTGGGGATACTATAAAATCACATTGTTTAATGCTCACAAATAGCAACAATTGCCAATTCTCGTAGATTTTATCGCCTCGCTCAAACGTTGATGATTCTTAAAATTTAAAACAATTGTTCTTTGAAAACATGTTTGAGAGCCCAAGACTAGTATCAATATGGCCACAAGAAAGTCACATGATAGTCACATAAAAAACTGCCTGCGACATTTTATGAAATATATTTTGCATCTTCTTAATTTGGAATCAATATATAATCAAGTACGGGCCAATTGAATGACTGTTTCAACTATCTGTGTCATATAAATAAATTAGATGTAGAATCGACCAAATAAATTAGATGTAGAATCGACCAAACAGCTATAACTGGATCATTCCTGTATTGTGCGTCAGAAGACTGGACATTTTCCCTTGTTTGTACGATAATAATTTATGAAATATATGGACAGATTATGCTAAACTTGAATTCGTAGACAGGACAAACGATTTTGACGTTTTGGCTTAGAGCTTTCATCAGACAACAAGACAAAAAGAAGTCTTTAAGCATACAATCATAAAATAATAATATCAGATTAGTTCGAAGAACAAACGTTTCGGAAAATTTGTGACCGGAATATCGATCTCCTAACGGATTATGTTAGCAAACAATTGAGAATATTTACATTGCCATTTTGTGTGCAATCAATTGATGTGACAATCAATAAATCAAACATATTATTAAACACGCCTCACCATCAACTTAGGTTGTTTAATCTTTAGTACTAAAAAAAAAATAATTAAAAATGTAGAAGCAGTTGTAAGCAAAAACATTTAAATATACATTCAGCATCTAGAATGTAGATTTAATCAAGATAATGTGAAGTAAATATCAACTTTTACCATGCTCGGCTCACTAAAATATGCCTCACGATCTCTCCCAACATAGTGGCAAGTAAATATCAACTTTGACCATGCTAGGCTTAATAAAATATGCCTCACGATCTCTCCCAACATAGTGGCAAGTAAATATCAACTTTGAGCGTGCTAGGCTTACTAAAATATGCCTCACGATCTCTCCCAACATAGTGGCAAGTAAATATCAACTTTGACCATGCTCGGCTTACTAAAATATGCCTTACGATCTCTCCCAACATAGTGGCAAGTAAATATCAACTCTGACCTTGCTCGGCTCACTAAAATATGCCCCACGATCTCTCCCAACATAGTGGCAAGTAAATATCAACTTTGACCGTACTCGGCTCACTAAAATATGCCCCACGATCTCTCCCAAAATAGTGGCAAGTAAATATCAACTTTGACCATGCAAGGCTTACTAAAATATGCCCCACGATCTCTCCCAACATAGTGGCAAGTAAATATCAACTTTGACCGTGCTCGGCTTACTAAAATATTCTTCAAAGTCTCTACTTACTCTGTCAACCGATTTCAAGGCTTTCTTGAATGAGACGTGTCTCTGAGCCATTTTTTCATGGTGGGGGTATATCAAAAAAACACCACCTTGGAAATGGCGGGTGTAAGTTCTGATATTTAGATTTACCGTGGTTGTCAGCTGTTATACTCTTATGTTCTTAATAAAACCTTAAAGCTAATTAAGTTTTAAAAACAAATGTTATTGAAGTGTCCCAAATAAGAAAACAAAAAAAAAGCCAGAAAGAAGAGTAACTTCGCCACTAATAAAAAAAGAATCTGAATAAGTAAAGATTACAGAAAAAAATTACGAACTGACAATAAACCCTCCCTTTAGCGATGCCTTCAACTACTTAGATGGCGTAATCATCATTATTTCAGCAGACAACAGGAAAATAAGTAGGCGGAAACTGGGGGGGGGGGGATGACTATATTTTGGTGTGACGTAAATATATACATGAAACAATCTACTTAAAATAGTGATTTTTTTAGAAAATTTGAATGAATATCTCCATAGAGAATTCGTATTCTCGGGTATAAAACCGATTTAACGTGTATACGTCTTTAAGGACCCGAGGAAAAGTGAATATGATTATAAGAAGAGAGGAGGAGACATTGACTTTTGAATTATGAGATACAATGTTAACAGAGTTAAAAGACAATCGTCATAAACATTGCACATTTGGGTTATAAACATCATGTTCATCTTCTTAGTTTTTCAATTCTCATTGTCATTCAATAAAATATAAGAAGTTTATTTTATTTCTAATGTATTATGAATATATATCGGGTGTGAGGCCTAGTCTAACAATTAAAAGAGCGTGCGATATTTAATATAATGACGGATTTGGTGGGGGGTGGGCAGAGATTATAGATGTATCTAAAACCATGCTTCAAGCTGACTATCTACAACATATCCATATGCCTAAGTTAACCATTACATCTTTGCTGTAACTAGTTTATTGCTGTCAGAGCACATGCAAATATCTGAAACATAATGTCATGTTAGCAGGTGCAGTCTCTGGCTTATTCAAATCCGGTGTAGCGATTCAATGGGTTCTGCAAGAGTTGTTCCCCTCATTTGTAGCAAAATGTTCGACGGTCATGAGATGCACAGTTTGCAATGTACGTCTAACCCACGGCTCGCATGCGGCCTAGGATGGCTATGAATGCGGCCTGTGATGGCTATAATTACCAATATAACCCTAGCACTTTGGCTTCATAGCTTGCCTGACTACTCTTCTACGCGTGCTTTCTTTGCGTAATGAAATTTAAGAACAATAACAAAATTGTTTTCTACATTTTAGGTGTTTTAAATTCGTTTTCAAAAGAAAGTTTATAGAAAACTAGTTATTTACAATTGAAATCTTCACTACTACTCTAATTATAAATTGTGTAACGCATGTGCTTAACTTTAGTCTGTTTGGCTTTCGGCCATCAGTAAACAGTATAAAAATGTAAGGATATATTTCACTTATCTGTTACGACAGCGGTTCTCAACCTGAGGGTCGCGACCCTTTTGTGGGTCGAACAACCCTTACAAATGGGTCACCTAAGACCATCGGAAAACAAAACACATCAAATATTTAGGAAGTATCAACGAAAATAATTTTATGTTTGGGGGGTCACTACAACACGAGGCACTGTATTAAAGGGTCGTGGCATTAGGAATGCTGAGAATCACTGTGTTACGATATTATTTCTGATTGAAGATCTGCTATTCAAATGATGCAAGTTTTCTCTGAAGGACGTCCCGAGTGTCAAATGTTACGGTTGTTGTTCGCATTACCGGTACTGTTGTCTTACTTCACTGCTACACAGCCGTGCCTGGTCCACACTTTAGATCAACATAGAATAACAGCGTTCAATGGATGTGTAACCATTCTTCATCACAGCTCCCTTTTCACTACAACGATACTCAGCATACAGACAACCGAACAGAACAGAACCTCACTAACAACTAACCACACCAACTGACCTTGCATCACCCAACCAATCACAGCTCGCCCTTACAAAACCTCTCATCGTTTCACGATCAAACACATTTATAAACCTATGCTATCGTTCTTAAATCCATTCCATAATATTGCTTACTATCAATAGATATGTAGTCGTCAAGTGATATTAGCGTAACGGAACCGACTTAAAAAAGGTAAATTAATCTGTATCTGTCTTTTTTTAAAATTTGAAATATATTTAATGCACCGAATACAATGACAATTTTTTTAATTTTAAATAACTAAAACTTTTAACTTGACGGGGAATTTTATCAAAAGTCACCTGATTTTTCTTTTGAAATAATATATTTTAATTCATAATTTAAAAAACTACATGAATAAATGAGTCACGTTAAATTAATAATTTCTTCTACCAAATAAAAACCTAGTATTTGTAACTAAGGTGCGTGTTAGACCGAGCCCTGTTCAAGGCATACATTTTTGAAACTAACATTAGTGATATCCTTTTCACATATTTTTCTGGCCAGGCTTCGTAAGACCTTTTATCTGTTTCATCATTTTGTTAATCATTATTTCCGTTTAGGTCAAATGGACCCCATAAGACCTTCTATGTAATATAAGCATTGTTGTCAATTCTATTTCATGAAACGTAACACAACAGTGCGAGACGACATGGATTGATGTGAACAAATCATTTTGTATCTTTCAAGGTTCTCAGTGAGCCCGACCTTGAAGACGAGGACGGTGGTCATGATGACTCGATCTGGAATTAAGGCGAACCCGAACTCTAGGAAGACTTAGACAATCGACAAAATGTCATAAATGCACTTGGCATTGCTTCGATAAGTTCGGGTGCATTTTAGATAATGGTAGTGCATTGGGCCTTGCAAGATGTCAAAATTGTAACTTGCAGTAGCAGAATTCAACTAGTTGCACTTTCAGAATCTCCAAATACTACCAGTTCAAGACAGCGTAAGAGATACTACACTTGTGTGTGTAAGAGATGCTGTACTTGTTTCAGATCAGAGGACACAAAAAACCCACAAAAGTCCATCTGTAAAGAGTGCAATCAGTTGGTGAGCGAAGAACACAGCAAAAGGTTTTGTGCGACCAATGCCATAAATAATATGTAAGCATACATTGATAAATACGCCTCTTTTTGTGTAGAGCTTTGGGTAAAATGGATGGATTTTAAATATTCCTCATATTAGAATTATAACTATCCAACAATTTTGGTTACGTTCTTTATTAACATTTTAAAAAGAAAGAAATTTAGATTTTAGATGAAATGTCATGATGATTGAACATTTTGGAATGACATTTAACAACGCAAGATTTTTTAATATTATTTCCTTGCTTGTCATTATTTTACTCTGTCTACTATAAGTCCCGTTGGATAATAAAAAACTTTAATTTAAAAGAAAAAAAAATATTTTAGAGACTTTTATGGCCATGAAAATAAATTGTTAGCATGAATTGAAGCACTGAAATCAGTAGGACTTAAAGAAAACAAAAATTTGTTAATGCAATTTTTAGACTTCATGTTGAGCAAAATCTCTAGTTAGCAGATATCGAGCTATATGAATGTGCTAACTATTGAAGGAAATATAACCCCCCCCCCCCCCCCCCATAAAAGAATCTGGTCTAAACATTGAAAACACCAGCTTAAAATAAATGACAAGAACACTGCCTCTTTACTAGAATTTGATCCAAAGAAGAGTTTTCAGGTCTTTTATGGTGTCTCCTTAAGCGTAATTTTACATTGGGAGGATCCTTAAAGTAATCGTAATCAGTGGCGTAACAACGGCTTGGCATTGAGGCAGTTGCCAAGGGCGCCGGCCTGCGCCAGTTCAAAAGGGCGCCGCTAAATCTCTCATTTTTAAATTTTTATTATTTAAAAAATAAATTAGCCAAGGGCGTTAAAAACCCAGTTACGCCTCTGATCGTCATCATATGTTACGTCTGCTATGAACGCCTCTGATCGTCACCATATGTTACGTCTGCTATGAACGCCTCTGATCGTCACCATATGTTACGTCTGCTATGAACGCCTCTGATCGTCACCATATGTTACGTCTGCTATGAACGCCTCTGATCGTCACCATATGTTACGTCTGCTATGAACGACTCTAATCGTCACCATATGTTACGTCTGCTATGAACGCCTCTGATCGTCACCATATGTTACGTCTGCTATGAACGCCTCTGATCGTCACCATATGTTACGTCTGCTATGAACGCCTCTGATCGTCACCATATGTTACGTCTGCTATGAACGCCTCTGATCGTCACCATATGTTACGTCTGCTATGAACGCCTCTGATCATCACCATATGTTACGTCTGCTATGAACGCCTCTGATCGTCACCATATGTTACGTCTGCTATGAACGCCTCTGATCGTCACCATATGTTACGTCTGCTATGAACGCCTCTGATCGTCACCATATGTTACGTCTGCTATGAACGCCTCTGATCGTAATCTTCATTTGATCTCTTGGTGTAAGAGTGATCGCTAATTTTTCTCTTAATCTCTGGCAATATATTGTTAGGTCACCGGTGGTTGTACTCGCATCCCTTTCCCACTCCAGTCAACGGCCTTGGCCATTATTACCTAAACACTCTCATAAAATTGTGTCAAATGAAACAAAATAAAGTATGACAGTTTCTACGGAACATACACACAACACGCGCACACACACACCCAGAAAAATCCATGCCAAAACTGGCAAACGGTGAGAAACGAAATTCAACAGTCACCAACCCGAATACAAGATCCTCAAACGTGTTACATGAAAAAAATAATAATTAACTGTTTGTGCTATTTAAGTTTTTTTTAATTACTAAACTTATCTTTTGTTTGTGGCTGGCAGGTTGGCAAAGACTTTGGACGGCTAATTGACCCACTTCCCGTCAACCTATCAAGCTCAATTTCGGCACAAAGACTAGTTGCCGATGACAACACATTCCATTAAATTTTTAGTTCTACGCCCCCCCCCCCAAAATATCATTTTTTAAATGATTTTCAAGAGGAAGATGTTGGAAATATCGGATGACACCAACTAATTTGACGAAATACAATTCCCAATAACTGCGATGTTTCAGATTAATAACAAAATTAAATATCGCAAGTGCGTTTGATGCGTAAATATTTTCATTTGTTTCTTCTGAAATTATTTGCCGTAATAAATCTACTACGTAAAAGTTATTTGGTCCTTAGAATATTAATATACATAGTTCAGGGCCTTTAAAAAAAATGTTCGTTTGCGAGCCTTGGGGGGGGGGGGGGGGGGGGAGGAGCACTAATTGGGATTTCTATAAAGAGCTACACATGTTTGCATGTTTTGTCAAATTTAAGGATTTGTAAGAAGAACTTTGTTTTATGAGTTGTTTAATTTAATAATAAATTGATAAGGTCTTTTCAGCATCAAGATTGCCTAGATTTATTTTTAAGTTACCCTTGACATAATCAAGGACATAATCAAGGACATAATCAAGAAAATAATCAAGGACATAATCAAGGACATAATCAAGGACATAATCAAGGACATAATCAAGGACATAATCAAGGACATAATCAAGGACATAATCAAGGACATAATCAATTATTTCGTTGGTAAGTGAGATCAATAAAATTTCATTGGGGAGAGAAACGTTTTCAAGTAAGAACAAATATGTTTGTCAATGTAAATGTGTATTTGATCTTTGTCAATGTAAATGTGTATTTGATCTTTGTCAATGTAAATGTGTATTTGATCTTTGTCAATGTAAATATGTATTTGATCTTTGTCAATGTAAATGTGTATTTGATCTTTGTCAATTTAAATGTGTATTTGTTCTTTGTCAATGTAAATGTGTATTTGATCTTTGTCAATGTAAATGTGTATTTAATCTTTGTCAATGTAAATGTGTATTTGATCTTTGTCAATGTAGATGTGAATTTGATGTTTGTCAATGTAAATGTGTATTTGATCTTTGTCAATGTAAATGTGTATTTGATCTTTGTCAATGTAAATGTGTATTTGATCTTTGTCAATGTAAATGTGTATTTGATCTTTGTCAATGTAAATGTGTATTTGATTTTTGTCAATGTAGATGTGTATTTGATCTTTGTCAATGTAAATGTGTATTTGATCTTTGTCAATGTAAATGTGAATTTGATCTTTGTCAATGTAAATGTGTATTTGATCTTTGTCAATGTAAAGGTGTATTTGATATTTGTCAATATAATTGTGTATTTGATCTTTGTCAATGTAAATGTGAATTAAAATTAAAGATATCTGCTTAAATAGCTGGCGAATATAATTTAATAGAAAGTAATGTTTACATTGAAAAAATATCAAATACAACTTATTTCTTACTTGAAAACGTCTCTCTCCCCCATAAAATGTTATTGATCTCACTTACCGCGGTACGAAATAATTTTATTATGTCCTTGATTAAATTTGTTGTAAGGCGTAATTTGATTAGGCGTGTCCACTCATAACAACCACGGCTAATTTGGTGACTGCGTTATGGCAGTTAATGATGGCTGTCTCTAAAGACATTCATAACAACCACGGCTAATTTGGTGAGTGCGTTATGGTAGATAATGATGGCTGTCTCTAAAGACATTCATAACAACCACGGCTAATTTGGTGAGTGCGTTATGGCAGTTAATGATGGCTGTCTCTGAAGACATTCATAACAATTACATCTAATTTGGTGAGTGCGTTATTGCAGTTAATGATGGCTGTCTCTAAAGACATTCATAACATCCACGGCTAATTTGGTGAGTGCGTTATGGCAGTTAATGATGGCTGTCTCTAAAGACATTCATAACAACCACGGCTAATTTGGTGAGTGCGTTATGGCAGTTAATGATGGCTGTCTCTGACGTCATTTCATAACATCCACGTCTACTTTGTTCAGTGCGTTATGGTAGATAATGATGGCTGTCTCTGACGACATTCATAACAACCACATCTAATTTGGTGAGTGCGTTATGGCAGTTAATGATGGCTGTCTGTGACGACATTCATAACAACCACGGCTAATTTAGTGACTGCGTTATGGTAGATAATAATGGCTTTCTCTGACGTCATTTGATAACGAGCGCTAATCGGGTCAGTTCATCGTGTCAGGTGAGAACCTTGGTTCATAACGTTCATTTGTTAAGGGAGGCGATTACGTTGTATTATTCTTTCCGGTTGTAATGTGAGTTCATATGTCAGTCGTTAATTCGGATTATTCAGTCGAGTACTCTACATCAGTCTATTCAGTGGAGTACTTTATGTCAGTCTATTCAGTGGTGTACTTTGGCTCAGTCTTTTCAGTTGGGTACTTTGGGTCAGTCTATTCAGTGGGGTATTTTATGTCAGTCTATTCAGTTGGGTACTTTATTTCAGTCTATTCAGTGTGGTACTTAATGTCAGTCTATTCATTGGAGAACGTAATGTCAGTCTATTCAGTTGGGTACTTTATAACAGTCTATTCATTTGAGTACTTTATGCCAGTCTATACAGTGAATTACTTTATGTCGGTCTATTCAGTTGGGTTCTTTGTGTCAGTCTATTCAGTGGGGTACTTTATTTCAGTCTATTCAGTGGGGTACTTTATAATAGTCTATTCATTTGAGTACTTTATGCCAGTCTATTCAGTGAATTACTTTATGTCGGTCTATTCAGTTGGGTTCTTTTTGTCAGTCTATTCAGTGGGGTACTTTATTTCAGTCTATTCAGTGGGGTAATTTATTTCAGTCTATTCATTGGAGAACTTTATGTCAGTCTATTTAGTGGAGTGTACAGGTCTTTAACCTTAGCTGCAGGGACTACCTGTGCCCTACTGCTCTAAAGCAGTCGGTTCTTGGGGAGCATTACGACTGCATACAACTGCTGCTGGAGAAATCTCGTCTTGACGTCATAGACGATGGACTACTGCATGCCATGAAGACAGAAAATGTCAAAATCTCTGATATGTTCCTGGCGCAACTGGTCTACTCGAACAAGAACACTACGACTCAGACTTCGCCCCTGACATCACCCCACTGTGCTCGCCGCCCAATGCTACAACTTTGGCATTGTTCACATATTGATTCATAAGGGCTTCACGATTCCCCACGCCTCACAATTATTTATGTCTATGCACGGAGTGTTACAATCATAAAAACTTAATCAGGCTTGTCCATTCCAAGTCCAGACTGAACGCTATTGTCTCCTTGGTGTATATTGGCTTGTGTTGTTTGTGTTTGCGAGGGGATGAAGGACTTTGAATGGGTGTGCTCGTGTGTAGTTTTTTGGGTGTTGCGTTTTGTGTTTAGATGTGGTACGGGTATATATTGTTTCATTTCTCTTTTGGTATGGTTTTAAATTTCTTCGTAAGGTTAGATTATTAAATGTCTTGCTTGTGCTAGATTATTACATTTTGTTTAAATAATTTGTTTTTAAAATTCCGCCTGAATTCTCCAGGCACAAAATCAAGCCTTATATATTCCCCCAACCTCTTTGTGACATAAATGTGAGTTAGGATACACGAAAAGGCTTATCATTGGCTCTTTCTATCGCGCTGTGTTGAACAGTTGGCCGATTTTGAGTCTAGGGGAGATAGAAAAATTCTTCGCAAACGTTACCTGGCATTGAATGAGGATTCGAAATCTAATATAAATAAAGACAAAAAAAATGTTGATTTTTTTTTTTAAACCACCTGTGTGAGCCATTTCAATTCTATAAATATCTCTACAAACTTCTCATCATTAGTGAACATGTTTAGTTTTTATTGATTCTAGCTTTAGTGAACATGTTTAGTTTTTATTGATTTTCAGCTTTAGCGAACATGTTTAGTTTTTGTTGAAAGGTTGGGTATAAATGGATCTCAAAATTTGAGATCTGAGTTGCTGGGAGCTATTGAACATTGCATGTGAATTACCACCGGAAGATTATTTACAGATCAAATTTTATTACGAACGTATCGAGTTAAAATCATGGAATATTTAACCTTTTAAAGGTAAGACTAAATACTGAATTATCATTAAAAAACAGTACATTTTAGTCAGTGTTAAAATTTTAAAATGGTGCCTTATATCATAAATTATTATTGTGTCTAAATACATTAATGTAATCATGATTATTAATTAAAAATAGCAAAAAGTGAACGTGATTAATTTATTTAGTAAACAATACAAGAAATACAATTTATGTAGTACATATCACCATCGATCCCTCTGGCGCTACAGCCCATTTAGGAATTAATTTACTGAACTAGCTAAGGTGTTGGAACGTGATTCCGTAGCCTTTAGACCATTGAATGAAATCAGATGACTTTCGCGGCACTTTGCTTTACGAGAATTGCTGAGAAACATACAAGTGTTGACGGAATACTGCGAGGAGCAGGTGAGCCTGTATAATGATCCAGTTCATAAGCACTGTTTGAAGAATCTAAGGGATCAGCAGTTTCTAACTTCACTGATTGTGCATACGTCGGGTAAGTTGTTTGTGAACTTGCTGAATTATGCAAAAAGAAAAACTCTTACGACCATCGAGACATACCAGTGTGTGAAAGCAAGGATCGATAAGCTCCGTGCCCAGTACCTTGGTGAAAATGTTCTCTGGTCCAAAGAGGTTGCTGAATTGCTTACAAATGACGAGGATACAAACATGAGTTCCATCCTAAAATTCCTTTAATGTTTATGTTTGCACCTGGACTGTTGTTTCCCTGAAAGTGAGTTGATGCAATATCAAATTTTTGAGATATCAGCGTTAATCGACACTTCAGATTTTAATATTGGCCAAGAAGAACTTGCAGCACTGGTTTCTACACATGAGGCATTCCTGGAAAACTATAATGACATTTTGCCGAAAGTTAAGGATCAGTATCGTAACTTAACATGAGTGCTTGACGAAAAAATAAAATGTGGGCTCATGAAGATTTTCGACGAAATAGTTCAATTTGTAATAAACGATGACCAATGCGGCGACATTGCCATTCTGTTGGTTATTTGCGCTACGTTTCTTGCATCAAGCGCCGATTGTGAACGTGAATTCAGTCTATTGAATAATATACAAATAATATCAAGAAATAGGCTGGAAGAGTTACATTTTAAAAGGCTTATGAGGATTAAATTGTATCAGAATGATGGCCATCAGATCAACCTGAACGATGTGTATAAAAGATGGATATCGTTGAAAGACAGACGCCAGAGTGCCTCCAGAAATGAGTCAATGAAATGACTATAGGCCAAAGGTAGTGGTTGTGTTGGCATTTAGTTGATTGACCCAACGATGGGATAAAAAAATTGAAAAAAATATATCTTTGATATTGTGACAGCTTTGATTGAGCTATTTGTTACGGCCCACTCTCGTTGTATAGGGTCTAGTTATTCCTTACGTCTGACACCAATCACACATCACACAATTAAGTCCACAAAATTCTCTGGAGTTTCATAACTCAATCCTTTATTCATAAACAAAATGTAGTCCCATCAAGAGTCACTAACACATAATCAAATTCCTCATTACACAGGTATGAAAATAAACTCCGACTAACACAGGTGTTCATCACATTCTCTCTGATCTCTTCCGTCTTCTCCCGACTAACTAACATCCTGTTCTTTTATATCCTCTCACTTGTTTATTAATATTCCCATGTCATCCAATGACCATTTAGTCACAAATACAATTCATAACAACTCATGGACCAAAAAGTGTTAACACTAACAACAGTGGTTCTCATACAACTCTCACCATGCATGAACAACTTTTCATACAGAAACATCACGTTACTAAATCTTATTCACAACATTATTGTGACAGCTTTGATTGAGCTATAGTGACAGCTTTGATCGAGCTATTGAGACAGCTTTGATTTATCTATTGTCACAGCTTTGATTAAGCTATTGTCACAGCTTTGATTGAGCTATTGTCACCGATTTGATTGTGCTATTGTGACATTAAAATTTCGGATTCTAATTATATTTATTTATATAAACGTTTTTGCACTTAAGTTCATTTATGTAATTTCCGCGTTTGTGTGTTTGTGGGCCTTAAAATTTTGCAGAAAGAATAATTGATGATGTAAAAATTTGCACACAACTGTTTGATTTTGCACAAGAATCAGCTAACCTTAGAGGGAACATTGTTGGTAAGCTTTTGGTAATCGTATCGTTTCTCTCTTTGATTACGACCATTGTGAATTATGCTTATTCTCGGCTTATATTTAACATTCACAAGTAGATGGTCAGAGTCTGCATCTGCTCCTCAAAAGCTTCTTACATTTAGTATATAAGATCCATGCCTACGATCGATTAGAACACGGTCAATATGGTTGTGAGGGATTTCATCTGGTGAGTTCCAAAGCATGGTGCTGCTAACTGACATCCCTTTTGCAACAGCAAAGTCTATGAATCGGATATCATTGGATTCTTTATGCACACTTTCCTTGTCAATAGTTGTCATAGACACCTTTTTTGGTCTTATTTTGGCATTAATGTCTCCAATCATTATTTTAATATCATGTTGTGGCGCCCCTTCGTAGATCTTTTTCAGTGTCTCAAAAAGGATTCTTTATCCTGATCTTCCGTATCATAGGTGGGAGCATTTATATTTATGAATGTAATATTGAACATTTTTCCTCGCCCATGCAAAGAACACAATTTTTCATTTTCGGGTTTGAGGCCTATCACTGCAATGACTTCCTTTTTTCACGGAAAATCCTGTTCTTTAATTTGTTGGTGTTGTTGCCACTATAAAATATGGTGTATTCTTTTGTTTTGAGGATGTCTGAATTTTTCCTTAGAATTTCTTGCAATGCAGCAATAGATTATTTTATATTTAACCGGTTGATTTACAAGATTAGTACATTCAAAGTTGCAAACCAAAAAAAATCATGTCCTTATCCAGGCATATGTCGATTTCCATTGGTATCAGTCCGGGTTTTTTTCTGTTGATTGGCTTTCGTAACGTTAATTTTTTAACGTTGTTAACCCATCGCACAACCGTCTGGGGGCTGCCCTAACAGCTCTCTAGGTAGTTGCATTAGTTTTTGAATAAGGTTCACTAGCCTTTGTGGATCCCTTCACTTCCTACAAGGCAGTAGGTTCTGTTTTGGTATTTTATTTCCACGGTACCCTCCATATCTGGTGAGCTTTCCCGTATCCATATCATTATATTATTTAATTTATTTACTAAATCATATCACGCTATTCACTTTATGCATTAAATGATACAATTTATTCAATGTATTTTGTATACCATATGTTTTTTTCAACACCTTGTTAAAAGGGGAAAAAATAATTACATACTTTGTAAAACGCAATACATTCCAATTTAAAAAAAATATTATTCTTAAATCACGATGACCTTTAAGCAAATATTAGTTGCTGCTGTATTAGTTAAACAGTGTTCTTTGTCCACTCAAAATGAGTAAGCCAATGCCAAGGAAATTTTAAATATCGATTTTTGTCTTTATTTTAAAATGTTGGACCTTTCAGTGAAAAATCTGCTGAAAATCGCTGCATAACACTAAGCAATCACATCTTGTTATGACCATACTTGGTCCATTGACATCACTGACATTTTAATGATAGTGGGTTTTAAGAATTTCAAAAGGTAAGTTAAATTAATTTACAGTTTTGTTTGTTTGTTTTTTGCCTACATCAGCAATTCCAGCAAAAACTAACACAAATAAACAAACACCTGGCTTAAGAACTTAATTACCGGGATAAATCAGCCTTGACATGATACCATTAAAACTGTTGAATGTCGTCATGACATTGTTCCTCGGACCGTGTCGTCCCGGCGAGGCCCAGACCTACTCACAAACTAACTCCATCTTCAAGGATAAGCTGGACGTGTCCATTTATAACACAGACATCAGACCCGTGCTGGACCAGTCCAAGATGATGCAGGTCTACGTCACCTTTGATCTGGTTTCAATTGTCGAGATTGATGACGTGGCACAGGGCTTTCTTGTCAACGGCTTTATTAGCTTCCTATGGGTGGATGAAGTAAGTAACTGAGGGATATCTTAAAATGTATATGGTATATAATTTGTAATATTACTTTACCGTGCTAGTGTCAGGTAATGTTTTATATGTCTTATCAAGACATAAAGTTTAATGACGACTATTATGAAAGTCATGTTTTAAATAAACGACAACAACAAAAACAAAAGTACCGTTGTCCTTCGGAGAGTCATATGTTCTATTTTGAGATCCATTCATGTTTCCTTATTGAAAATCGCATACTTTTTTACAAATTGAAATGTTTGATATTAACCCAGATAGTGGCCTGGGACCCCAATGTCTACGGGGGTCAAGCGATCATCTACCCTATTCCAGAAAAAATCTGGCGCCCTCGAGTTTTCCTGCTGAACACATTGGGTAACAGAGATCTCTTTGATGACGACAAAGCGTACGTTTTAATGACTCTTAAACTATATAAACTGTATCAAAGGGAACAGCGAACAAATAACAAAGATATCACCCTTTTACACTGTAACAAATCTGATCATACAATTATGAATCGAGTTATACTTCAAAAGAAATATGAGAAACCCTCGGTTATCTCAAAATAACATTAACTTAGTTGAGTGTGGTGGGTTTGTTTGTTGGTCTTGGATGAAACTGTTTGTTATAAGTTGAAGATAACCTCGTATGCCGCAAAATGATTTTATAGGTTGTTCTGATGTATTAAAAAATTGAATGGAAGGTTGAAATTAATTCGTTGCAGATATTAGTAGGATGGCCTGGTATTATGGCATGGAGGTTAAAAATATTAACTCTTCCAGACAAAGCCAATAAAGTGACTCTGTGGAAATATAAATAAATTGTAAACAATTTTATAAAATTATGAAACCTTTTCTTTAAAATTTAATAATTTTTTTCATTTCCTTCTGTTATAAATAAAACGCTGTTAACCTTTGCCCTGATACCATTATTGTAACACAGACCAACTTACATGGCATACGATGGTAGCACTGGTTGGGCACCCGGAAGTCTGTTCCCTACTTCATGTGAACTCAATTTGACAAATTATCCGTTTGACCGGCAAACCTGTATCATTGAGGTGAGCAAATGCACATCTTTGTCTTTAGGTCTGTTAGAGAAGAGATTATGCTCTACGAATCGATACTATTTGTTTATGGCTTCTTTTATAAATATCAGCGATGCTATTTACAGTAACTTGATAACTTTGGGGGGGGGGGAAGAATAACAAATAAAATAGGATTTCAATACAATTTGTTACAGTCTAATACTAATATTGATACTACTAGTCTTTCATACTAATTTCAAAATCACATTAAAATGCTAAAATCAAAGTAAAGAATCCACTACTTGCTACATAGATCAGATTTAAACTTCTCGTTTTGCTTATAAGTCTAGATATATTCCATTAGTTTTAGCCTTAAATTTAGATTGCGGCCACATGTACGGTTGCATACCAGAGGCCCAGGATGTCTATTACTTGTTATTTCAGCCAACTGGTTTTTGCTCTGATCAACATCCAGGCGAATTGGGCTTTATATTACTCAGTGTGTCTTCCTCACCCTAATCAGTTATGTTACTGGTCTGATGCGTCTTCTTGACCGAGTTATTCGTTCAGTCATGTTTCGGTGACCCCGCACTCAAGTTAGGAGTAAGGCAGACACAGTTACGAAGTTGACTCAGGGTTTCCCAACCATATGTTATTTTTTTTTAAATATTAAAAAAAAAGATATACACTTCTTTCATCTACAGCTAGTGGCTATGAGATATAGCACCGATCATATGCAGTTTGTCGCCGTCTTTCCAAACATTTCATTACAGTATTTCATCACAAACGGAGAATGGGAACTACAATCGACGGAAATGGTCATCGGAAATTTTAGCACTAGTGGAGATTCAGCTCTCTCTTGCATTCAGGTATTTAGGAACTAGAATATTTTATTTACTTTTGGTGTCGAATAAATTTCTTAGTTTAAACACGTTACACATCAACTAAATGCTTACTTTCAAATACTGAGTCAGCCGAATGGTGAAATTTGACTTCTCATCTTGGTTGAATAAAAACACAAATATATATTTATATTTCAGATGAAGTTTTCCCTAAAGAGACGACCAGTTTTCCTAATACTCAACATCATTTTACCAGTTGTCTTCCTTTCATTTCTCAACATTCTCGTATTTGTCATTCCAGTGGAATCGGGGGAGAAAATCGGCTATGGTAAGTTATTGACTATTACAATATATATTTACTTATCCAGAAACTTTATGTATAAGAAGTAATTCTTGTCAAACAAAATCGATTTAAAACTGTTATATTCAGTAATGTGTAGCAGTGATTTTTTTGTGATATATCACTCGATAGTTAGACGTATCAGACTTCTCTGTAAAAATTGTTTCATCGAGCTTTATCCTCTTAAAATATTTTGCACATGTCAATCTTAACGATATGATTGTCTGCTTTCTTACAGCAACATCCCACCGGCCCTAACTGTTAGGGAACCATTATGGGAGTCCGTCCTGTTAAGAACTCTTACGTACCGCTATATTTTAGAGAACTAAATCTCTTATTGCACGATATGGTTCGTGTCAAACAGTACATAAGGATAAGGACGATACCAAACATTAAAAACAGTAATAAAGAACGATACCCAAACTAGAGCTAACTACAAACAATAATTTATAAAGTTAATTTAAAATTACTAAATCAAATAAATAAAACTATGGATATTGACTTAAAGTACAGCAATACACTTGTACCGGTACAATTTTGACAAAAGTGAACACACATACACAGTAAATATTGATATACAAATCTACGATCAGTAGAACACTATGTTTCTCTCTTTGTCTCGTATAGCAATAACTCATCTTTCTTCTCATTCCGCTCCTTATGGCAATCTGCTTATTTATAGTCTTTCTTAAAGACTTTTCTAGAAAGAGGCGACACGTTGCATCTCTATCTCGGTCAGTCTCGTACGTTCAAAGGAATTCTAATTCGAAAGACTATAGAATGTTTAGTCAAGGGAGACAATTTGTAATTAAACCAAACCAAATCAAGTTGCCGAACTTGGGGCCACCCAGAGATCATTCACAGGTTTCACAATGTAAACAAGACACGTATAACACCTCCCTTGTTAAAACAATCTTTTGTCAAAATGGAATCATTTTTTATTAAACAGGTAAAATAAAATAAATTTAGTTGCTTCAAAATAATAAACAAAAGCTTTTTAACAGCTTAAAAGCAATTACATGATTTATACGTACAATGAAAATTTATTTGCTGGACAAAGAATCAGTAATAGCATTATCGTTGCCTTTTATATTTTTTATTATGCCCATCAGTAAGAAAAGTGAAACAAAATCTGCAATAACATCTTTAACATCTTTTTATGACAATGACATATTTCGTAAATTGTTTTCTAAGTTTTCCAGTATTTCTGAATTTTTGAATTTGTAATGATTAACTTTTTCTGGGACACTACGATAGGTTTTAGGTACTCAGATTACAGTTGACATTATGTTAACATTAGTCTCTGTGGATTGACCATTATCATCACATTTTCTTTCAACAAATTCCTTTAACATGTTAATGTGACATAACTATTTCTTTCTTTTACGACCTGGTATCTGCAAAAGTAAAACTACTTTGTCACCTGAAGAAAACTGTCTGAATTTGGACTTTTTGTTGTACCAAACTTTCAGTTTCGACTGAAAACGTTTTAAATGAGATTTAGCCAAATTAACGCTATTAAAACGTTTAATTTTAAACCTTAATACATAGACCGAAAATCATTCAGTGTGTGTTAAAGACATCCATGTGTCTTTTAAAAGTTTAAAGGGGCCGGGAACAGTATGGCGAAAGATCAGTGCAAAGGGGCTGAATCCAAGGGTTTCTTAAACTGATGCTCTTGTGGGGAACATGTTGATTTCTTCATCCCAGTCTTTCTCTTGTTCTAGGCAATACCTACCTATCATGTTCTTCAACGTCTGTTGGAATCATTCAAGTGCCCCCCCCCACCCTCTATGACACAGGATGATTTGCACTCGACTTGTGTGTTCTATACCCAATTGGTTCATCACTTGTTTGAATAGTCCAGCCTAGATCTTGGTTATTTTCTTGGACTGTACAGACTTCGGAAGACCAAACAATGTAAACAATTTCGTCAAGTCTTTGACATTGTTCGGAGTCTTGACATTACGAAGAGCAATAGGCTCTCGGAACCTTGTTGACGCACACACGATTATCAGGTAGAATTGGTGACCTGATTTTGTCTTCGGCAGAGGTCCCACGCAGTATTATGACGGGACTGATAGGTTCTACAAACGCTGGAATGTGTTGAAAAGAGGAGCTGCTGGTATCTTCCGATTTGGTTACCCTACCACTTGACAAGTATAACATGATCTGCAGTATTCAACCACATATTTCTTGATTTTGGGCCAAAAGGAGTGCGACGTGATTTTGTGATATCATGGGCTAAGTTCAGGAAAATTGTAAGAGCAACTATTTGGTTAACTATCCTCGGTTGAACGGACAGCTGTCAAATCGGGGTACAGCACAGCATGATACAGTAACATTAGGATGCAGTAGCAGTGGGACACGGGCCCGTCAGGATAAAAGCCAAGCAGCGGTTTATCCTCAAATCGGTTACATCAAAGCAGGATGAAGTGATTGCAGGTTAGAGGCCAAGCACGATACATTCAAGGCAGCACACATATACATCAGTATGTAGACCCTGCTCATTTGGGATATAGGTCAGCAGGATACGGACCCAGCATAATACAGGACCAGCGGCACACAGCTACAGCAACATGCAGATGCTGCGAGATAGCAGGACACTACTCAAACGGGATTCAGGACAGCATTAAACGCCCATAGTTGTCACATGACCATCAGGATACAATTACATGATGCAATCCTCCCTAACGAGCCCAATCAGGGACGAACCTCCCAAGTGTTACGAACCGGTATCTTACCAGAGCAGGTTCGATAGCTTCGCTGTCAAAGGTTTATTATAATACCTACACAAACTATTGATTCTTAGAAAAAATTAACTTTATTAATCGTACCACTAAACTACATTGTTAACTGATGCCATTACTCAACAACACACACACTACACAATTTCCCCTTCTGCAAAATACGTCCCAAAATACCAAGCATTTAATAGCCAAATAGTCTCCATCCAAAACGAAATCACAAAACACATACTCGTCTTTAACACCATCATGTGTCGAACCTGGCCTAACTGTTTATCCCATCTAACGGACCCTAACTGTGCAGTGTACTTGAACAATACATGTTCTAACTTTTTTGACAACTTTCGCTATTTAGCTTTAACATCTGTCAGCTAGAACCGTTTTAGCAACGTATAGAATAAAAGTGGGAAAAAATTGGAAAACAACAACGTTTTAATGTATGACATATATGCCCTCCTTCTGTCTTCGCGAGACCATGGAGTAGCAATGGACATTTCAAATGGCTTTCTGGTCCGATTAAAAAGCTCAACGTTAGGCGCCTGTGTTAGGCACCTTGTCCTGCCATCAAATGTATGACATGCGCATACAATATCCGCATAGAATAATGAAATACATTTATATTAAGCTCCTCTAATAGTGTGTTTCTTATCTCCTTGCCAAAAGAGCGTTTGCATACATACATAGAAAAGAATGTGTTTTAACTTCATTTTGGAACGTTCAAAAATGTGTCGAATACTTTCCGCTCTTAGCAAGAGGCGCTTTCGCTGGTTAGGCCATGTAAGTAGAATGGAGAAATGCCATATTCCAATGGATCTGCTGTATCAAGAGTTGGCAGCGTCAACCTCACTCCAGCTTCTCGCCTTGCGTCAGGGTCTCGTCCGTTTCAACACCGATGGATCTGTCTTCAACCTAAAGAGGCTTCAAGCTAAAACAAAGTTCAAACATAGCACCATCAACGAGCTTCTGTTTGCGGACGATTGTGCCCTCAATCCTGACTCTGAAGCCACCATGCAACAAAGCTTTGATATCTTCTCTGAGGTTTGCAACAACTTTGGCCTACAATCAACGCAAAGAAGACTACAGTGTTGTATCAGCCAGCTCCCAGTGTGCCCTTCGTTGAACCCAACATCATTATCAGCGGACAGTATTTTAATGCGGTGGATAAATTTACTTTACAGCAGCACCCTCTACAGATCTGGATGTTGAAATGAATGCCATAAGTGAAAAAACTACTGCGATATTTGGCAGGCTCCGCAGTACTGTTTGGGACAGGAGAGGTATCAGACGTAAAACAAAGATCAAAATCTATAGCGCAGCAGTCCTCTCGACATTGCTCTACGGATGTAAAACGTGGACAGTCTACCAGCGTCACGCGAAAAAACAGAACCATTTTCACACAACCTGCATCAGCAAACTCCTCGGCATCAGGTGGCAAGACAAAATTCCTGACACAGAGGTCCTCGCTAGATTGAACCTACCTAGTATCTTCACCACCATAATGTACTATTAACTCCGTTGGATGGGACACGTTGCCCGTATGGAAGACCACCGGCTCACTAAACAAATATTCTATGGAGAACTCACGACAGGCAAGCGCTTCCAAGAAGGTAAAGTTAAACGTTGCAAAGACTCACTGAAAATGTCTCTAAAGGCCTTCAGCATCGACCCCACTAAATGGGTGCAGACAGCTCAGGACAGAGTCAGGTTGAGATCAGTGGTCAAGATAGGGGTTAAATCTTATGAAGCCAGTAGGATAGCCACCATTGGCACACGCAGGCAAGCCCGGAAGAGCATTATTAAATCCCCGACTGCAGCAACTATCCCCTGCCCGCGGTGTCAGAGATTATTCCGAGCACGTAAAGGATTGGCAAGCCACCTACAGCCTACGAACCGTAACCCAACCCACTAACCGGATGACTGGATGGTCCTCGTCGATGTTGACAGACAACAACAACAACAATATGTATAAAAAAATCAGTATCCCACCAACGACATCCCCATGATTAACTATTTAATTTTACCATCGACAGGAATCACAGTCCTCCTGGCTCTGTCCGTGTTTATGAGTATTGTGAGCGACATGCTGCCCACGTCATCATTAAATATGCCCAACGTCACCATCTACCTATTCTTCCTACTCTTCTTGTCCATGCTAACAGTCATCGACAGCATCATCATAGCCTACTTGCATCATAAGGAGGATGTAAGTTAAGTTGTTGAACATTGTTGTAGCAATTTTTATCCCCATAAATTTGTTCCTTTAATTTTTTTACAACCAATCTGCGTTCATATCTCAAGTGCACGGATATGACATTCTAAAAGAAGCAAACAATTCGAGTAAATAAAACAATAAATATTAAACTTTAGTTACTGTAACAGAAAATAAAAATTAAAGCTCTTTGGCAAATGCCTTCATCGCTACAAAAAAAAAACAACAACAAACTATTTAGTATAAATAAAATGTACATTATATATTCTATCTATTTCTAAAAATTAAAAACATGAACAAATAAACAAACGCTCAGAAAAGGGAAATTAAAGTGGGTGTAAGAACAATTTTAAAACCAAGCAGCAAAAAGACATGGGCAGCTATGTAAAATTGTGAATTTGGTTTATACCGCATGGATTCAACGTACCAATAAGTCAATACAACGACATGTCTGTCCCATAAATGGCATGTCGATAAAGAGGCGTTTGCCACGAACCCCCTGAAACGTTACCCGGGGGACATGATCACCGTGCAGGGGACCCGCGCCGAAAGGCAAAGGTAACGCACGGAAACTGCGTTAGAAAGAGCACGGCTACATGGTTTCCTACCAAGTGCAGTCGAAAATAACGTAGAAACAGGTCGGGATATGATTACAGTTGCCGCATGGATATGAGGCGAAGGCGTGTGGCGACCCTAGCCGATGATTCAAAATATGCAGACTTGAGGGTACTGCTCCTAGGCAACCTCTCTTTTTTTGTCATTTCCCAGCTGCGGTGTGAATTAGTCATGCCGCAGAAAACCACGTAAACCCTATTAGAGGGCGTCTATTAACACCTACGAGTCCCCCCGGGGTGGGAAGGGGGGGCTTTAGAGACGTAAATTGTATCCACCCCAGCCCAAGGAAGTCCGGCCCGGTTGCTGTGTAAGCATCACCCCGGCTGGCCAGGCGTCCCTTCTCTGATGCGGCCTCACTCGCATAGTCAATCGAGTGGAAGGGTGGGTGGGGCCATCTCAGGGGCGGGGAGCCCTCGGCATGCCGCTTCGCGGCCTGACTGGAATAAAGATCACTGGAGGAGTGGTTGAATGCCAGTTGGGGGCGGTGGAGGTGTGCTGGGGAAGACCTTATGAGCCTTGGCTCGATGGTCTGCTGATTTTCTTAAGTAAGTTAGTTAGTTGTGTTGTATCCATGTCGGAATTCCTATACAATCATCAATATATCTCAGCTGTTATGATTCCGAGAAAAAAATATTTGTAGTTTTCTCTCCAAAACTGTTTGAAATGAAAGCCTAATATTAACTGTATTATTTACACAAAATGTTTGTGTCTCATTAATATACTTAAAATGTTTAAAGCAGTCAAACACTTCTATATAATAAAATGAGTTAACCAGTCTGATGTACATACCACATTAATTTATGATTAATTCTTTTATTTTTTTAAATTTCTATATTTCTGAAACAGGAGGAAGCGACTCATCAGAAAGTCAAGTCGCAGTTCAGGGGCGCGTTATCAAAAGTTACGAACATGCGAAATGTCGTTTCGACATTTGACGTACCGGAAACAGAAAGCGAGCAAGACTCCGCTCAAAAATTTATGACGATATTCGGATCAAATACTTTATTATCGGATAACGCGCAGCCATCTTCTGACGAAAAGGGAACTAAGCGAGTAACAGGGTTAAGACAAGGAGATGTACCGAAAGTCAACAAGTATAAACTAATTGGGAAACACATTGATTCAGTGTCGTTTGTAATTTTCTTGTTACTTTGGTTAGCTGCAACTCTTGGATTCATGTTGAATATGGCCCTTTCTTAAATTTATTTATTACTAGCCGATATAAAGCTTTATAAAACTTCGCATAGTAATAATAATAGTATACCCGGTTTAGGCCGGGATTGCATTAGGACCCCGATCCTTGTGGCTTACAAATCCCGTTAGGATACTGTTTTCTGTGGGATCCAGTTCTAAGGACCCTCCTTTCCAATGTTATCCCATTTCCCGATAGGATCCCGACTTGATCGTGGCATAGATATAGATTTTCAAAGATATCGAACTTTCTTGAAAATTCTAGATTGGATATTCTTTGCTTTAAATCCACCGATATCTCAATACGAACAGTGAAGTGCATTGCTACCAAGTTAGGCATATATCCATAAATTCACAAATAAACTAAAGTGTTATCTAAGCCTATTGATATTTATAGTTTGGTCAAGATCCATCTATTCATATAGGTGTATTAAATCTATTGATATTTATATAGCTTATATAAGGAAAAATAAAATGGGGTCCCTGGCCCCAGAGGGATGGATATAATGTGTTCGGGACCCATCGGTATTTGAATATGGATAATCAAGTGTACGTGTATTGAGTTTGGTCAAGATCCATTTATTCATGCAGGAGTATTTGTCGGTCATTTTATTTAAGTGGCTCATTTCAGAAAACAACGAATTCGGGGCCCCCGGGCCCCAAACGAAATGTAATTAAAACTTCTCAACCCCTTAAGAGTTCCTTCTGGATAATGATGGAGATATATGCCATGTTTTGTCAAGATCTATCAATCGGTGTAAAAGACTTTGTGGAACAGACAAATCCACCAACAAACCAACATATTTTCACTCTTATATATATACTAGCCGATATACCCGGCGTGGCCCGGGATTGCATTAGGACTACGATCCCGGTGGCCTACAGATCCCGTAATGATACTGTGCTCTGTCGGATCCCGTTCCATCTAGGGACCCTCCTTTCCTATGTTATCCCATTTCACGAAAGGATCCCGATTTGATTGTGACATAGATGTAGCGTTTAAAGTTATCGAACTTTCTGGAAAATTCTAGATTGGATATTATTAGTTTTAAATCCACCGATGTTTCAGTACGGACAGTGAAGTGTATTGCTACCACCTTAGGCCTATATCCATCAATTCACATAGAACCTATAGTGTTGTCTAAGCCTAATAATATTTATATAGATTATATAAGGAAAATGAACCGGGGCCCTCGGCCCCAGAGGAATGGATATTATGAGTTCGGTACCCTTTAGAATTTGAGTATGGATAATCAAGTGTATGTGAACTAAGTTTGGTCAGGATCCATCCATTAATGTAGGAGTATTAATCCTATTGATATTTACATAGCTCATATAAGGAAAAATGAAATGGGGCCCCCGGCCCCAGAAGAATGGATATTATGAGCTCAGTACCCTTCGGTATTTGAATATGGATAATCAAGTGTACGTGTACTAAGTTTGATCGATATCCATCCATTCACGTAGGAGTATTTGTTTGTAATTTTTTTATATAGCTCATATAAGAAAAAAACGAATTCGGGGCCCCCAGCCCCACACGAAATTTTATTCAAAGTTCTCAACCCCTTAAGAGTTCCTTCTGGATAATAATGGATATATGTGCCAAGTTTGGTCAAGATCCATCAATCCGTGTAAAACCCTTTGTGGAACAGACCCACAAACCCACAAACAAACAAACAAACAGATTTTCACTTTTATATATATATATATATGATATGATATGATATGATATATATATGATATGATATTTTACACAAATAAAAAAATAAATAAAAAAAATGGCAATCAAATATAAATGTTTCTTTTTTTGAATATGTGTACAAATACATTTCTGATTTTTTATTTTCAACGCTTACCGCTATTTCAAAATTTGTTTAGAAAACCTAAATTTAAAATTCACTTATTGTTGCAGCCTCATGAATTTTTTAAATATTTTTTATTCGCTTTATATTGATTTTGGACATTTCTTGTTTCTATTATTTTGATTGATGCCAAGTTGATTCATTGGCAAAGCTTTGAAGAAAGATCAACATAGAAAAATCAATATCGACTATTAACTCCTGTATGGTCAATAACGAGATTCACTGATTTAGTTTCGGTTATCGTTAATGGATTGGATCGCTTCTGTGTGTAAACTGTGACGTCATCTACACCGGTTTAAACATATAGGAAGATCTAATCAGTCGAATATGTTTGGGAGTTAAACAAAATTCGATTGAAAAAAAAAATTCCTTTTCTATAGTCAGGTTCAATCCGAAATTAGGTTGTTCATGTGTTTATACATATATGCTGTATATATATATATACATAAACTAATTTTAATGAGGCAGTTTTGTTCGATTGTTTTTAAATTCTATAAGACATAATTATTTTTTAAACGTTTGTCTCAAATAAGTTCTGAAGCTTTAAAGAGGGTGTTGCAATGTGTCGCTCTAATAGATTTTAAGACCCATAAAAAATTTTATATTTAAAAGTGTTTTTGGACAAATACATTTCACCTGAGCAAGAGACATGAAAATTATTGGGAGGATCATGAGGTATGTCATTATTGAGCCAATGACATATTCATAAGCAGATTACAAAATACAGTTTTTAAAAAATGAAGTAAAATGAAGTATAGATATAATTTAAATATAGTATTGTTCTAAAGAGTGTATAGATAGGATTCTGTTTGGAGTAGAGAGACAAATATATATATACATATATTTGATCTGGTGGAAGGTTTCTATAGATATGCTAATGTTGTCTAGTGGATACAGATATGATATAGTTGCAGAGTGGATATAGACATGATGATGTTGTCGAGGTGATGTACACATGGTTATTTTGTCATCTGACTATACACATGAGCATGTTATGGCGTTGATATAGACATGATAATGTTATCGTGTCAATATAACCATGATAATGCTTCGTGTGATGGTAAGAGCATACTGTTGTAGTTCTTATAAAGATAGGATGTTGCTTTAGACTGGATACATAGGAAATATGAAGCTGTTAATTGTATACATACATGCTGTTAATGAAACGTAATTTTAATGAGGCAGTTTTGTTCGATTGTTTTTAAATTTAGAATTCTTTAAATCAGATTTTCTCAAATTACAGCGTGCTAGTAAGATCCAGTCTGACAATCGTCTTTAACCCGGCATGTCTCCGGATGACATACGCAAGAAGGGAACCGGACATTGACCATCTCTTTGCCAGTTAGACCAATACATTACATTGACCATGTTATACGATACATTAGACCCATCCATCACATTAAACATCTTATTAGCCAGATAAGACCCATACATACCATTGTCCATCTCATTAGCCGAATCAGACCATATGCATCACATGACCATCTCATTAGCTAGACCAGATCAATACATCCCAATTGCCCATCTCATCAACTAGATCAGACCGATGCATTAAAATGACCATCTCATTAGCCACATCAAACCCATACATCTCACTGTACATCTCATTGACAACAAGCCCAAAACCTATTGAAGCGTGCATTCACTAAAGTAGTCACACTTCAGCAAGCAGTTTCTCCAATGGACGTTCTAAAAAAATGACATCATGAAGGAATTTTACAAAAAGCTCCTCAACTTTAATTGACAGGACAAACAAATGACGTGAATCATGGAAAAAAAGATTGATATGTTTGTCCTAAGGAAGATCCACTTGGGTTCATTTAGCAGATGGCACTTTAGTAATCTCGTTAGGGATTTTTGGACGAAAGAATAAAACAAATATATTTCAGAGATCTTGTTTAGTCTATGTAAAGTGTAGTGTTTGTGTGTACACGCTTTATCTCTTATATATAGTACGCTTCTGGTATGACTCGTGGACTGCGTCATAATCTGCGTATTTGGAATGCAGAGTATATTACACAAATTCTAAATGAAATACAAGAAAAATGTATGATAAACTTGAATTTATAGACAGGACAAAATATTTTACCGTTTCGGTTTAGAGACTTCAACAGAAAACTAAACGAAAAGACAGATCACAGAAAATATTAAGAAACCCAATTTTTATCCTATTTATCATTTTTGTGTTGTTTTTTCTGTGATCTGTCTTTTCACTTGCGTTCACCTTTCAGTGGCCTCAACCTTTCTGTTGCGTCAACCTTTCATTGGAGTCAACCTTTCAGTGGCCCCAATCTTTAGTGGCGTGAAAAATTATGCGTACATTTAGCTAATTGCAATTATCTTTTAATTTATATTTTTCAAAGTTTTTATTGGATAAAATGATAGCAAAAACTGTTTTGTGGAAAAGTCTATGAAAATTTTTTTTAAAAATTTATTACCAAGTACAGCTCTCCGTTTTGGAATTCTTAATGGCTTTGAAAAATTGTCACTTTTAAAATGATTATTTAAAGAATGGCATAGATCTTATTATGTGAAAAGATAAAAAAAAATATTTTAAAAAAATCCTCATACAGTTATTAATTTAGGAGGTATGTGAGGAAATTGGCAAGCTATAACTTACTTCTGATACATTGATGAAATATAGCACCCTATGTACAATTCTTAGATTAACGTCAACACAATTGTATTTTTGTACAATCAAAATATATTTTTTTTAATTGCCGATTTAAAAAACATTAAAATTTTCTAAATCTTCTAAAAATGGAAAAAAATTAAGGGTTTGAAAAAACAAAACTAGTTGATGGCTGTATGCTGACTGAATTGCTGGCTGTATTGCTGGCTGTATTGCTGGCTTTATTGCTGGCTGTATTGCTGGCTGTATTGCTGGCTGTATTGCTGGCTGTATTGTTGGCTGTATTTCTGGCTGTATTTCTGGCTGTATTTCTGGCTGTATTGCTGGCTGTATGGCAGGCTGTATTGCCCCATTTGATATTAAAACTATTTTAAAATTTGTACTGAAACGTCTAATTCCAGTTTTGTGCTGAGATATGTTGCATTTAGTGTCTATTGTTATAAAATGTATGCCTCCAGTATTTACGAAGACTGGATTATAATTTTCTAAATTTTTATATATATATATATATATATATATATATATATATATATAAATAAGACATATAAACCACAAGTTCGTTACGTCTACAGTGAAGGTTTTAGTGGAATCGTATGTTGTCCTCTTTCAATCTTTTCAAGCCTTCACATATTTGGTACTTTTAAAACGTTCATATCATTGATGGTGTCACCAAAATGCAAAATGGTGTCGTTACACTGACGTTCAAATCACCTCAATATTATATATGGCTGTAATGATTGGACCCTTTGGTGCGGGTCCCCTAAAAGGCCTGGGGATTATAGAAGCGTGACCACTTTTCCTTTAGGTAAACCCTTGCACTTGTCAAGGCTGTAAAGAAAACTACTGGGGATATCCATCCGTGACACTTCTGCGAACACGTTTCAGTCGAACTCTACCATCTAGGGAAGAAAGAAAGCAAAGAGTACACCCTTCAACAAGATGTGAATAGCTAATCACTCTATTTATCACTTTAAGATATATAATAGTGCATTATTTAGCAAGGAGAACAACTTCAGATCGAGTTCCATGAATTGGCTAAGTTGGATTTCTCAAAGGAAGATGTTTGGGGAGAAAAGTATTATAGAGGAAAAATTAATGCAAATTGTCTTAAATACGAATAGACTTTTTAGCAGCTGTATGTGATATAAATATTGTATGGTTTGTTGTTAGTTAGCTTTGCTGTTTGTTTTTTTCTTTGTTCATAAATATCTTGCACGCATTCGTGTTGTACGCTTCATAATAAAGTAATTTAAAAAATAACAATTGAAATTCGTATTGATTTTTGTTCAAATGTTAAAACTTTTAGCAAATACGTTTGTGTCTGCTCAAGACGTAGTTATCTTAAATAAAAAGCGCAAAATCGTAATGTGCAGGTAGGTATATTTATTGCTAATATCGTGTTGTTTCAGTTAGCCTAGTATTTAGAATTCTCATATTCAAATAATTGCTACTGCTCGTGTCGTAACATATTATTGTATCAGTGCTCTTTTGCGACTACTATTTCTCTAAAGCTTACCGTCTCTCTAGATTTAACTGGGAGTAGTGTTTCTTTCGGAAGTTGTCCCCCGTGGGATCAATTAGGATTTTTTTTTGGGGTGGGGGGGCTATGCCAGATTGCAGTGGCCAAAGGCGTAGCTAAGGGATGGCCATATGGGACATACGTCCCGGGGCGCCAGATTTTCGGGGGGGGGGGTGAGCTTTGATGGATTAATTGGTTGAAAATAATGCTTTTCAGTGTTGGAAGGGGGCGTAAAAATTAATCTTGTCCCCTGGCGCCAAACATTGTAGATAAGCACCTGCTAGTGGCGTCGAAATAGAGCAGATGGAGTGGTTTACCCAAGTGTCACTTTTTCTTTATATGCTGGTGTGGAATTTTTGGACAACTGCAGAGTTTAAATCGTGAAAAGGGGGGGGGACGGCAAACATATTTGGTCGCTCATGGCAGCTGTCAAGGTCATGGAATCAGTGAGAGAGTTCAGTGGGTTGATTTGGGAGAAACGGCGTATGTGAGCAAGGTGAACGATTGTCATGTCACGGACGGGTGAATGGCTTGTGAGTTTTTTTTTTTGAAGGTATAAAAGGGGGGTGAACTATTGTTGACGAGAGCGGGGTTTTATTATGTTCACGAACCTAACTTGTAACGAGAGCTGATGTATGATGATTCGCTCTCAAATGGATGGACGTTTTTGGTAGCTGTGTTTTGATTACAAGCTGTGAATATCTACTTGTACATTGATACTATATCAGAGGATTAATAGAATAGTCATCAGATCTGGAATAAAGTATTGTAGTGTACTCTGGACCGTGTTGTCTTTTCGTACCAGAAAGATACAGTTCTTTGAAGTGGAATAGCGTAGACCTAGACAAAACAAATATTTCTGAAACGAGCCGGAGGGTTCATATATGTACCATAATATTTGACAGCAGTCTTAATAGTATCTATCGATACCAAAATCGGCGATCAATTTCATCTAGACGTAGGGCAGAAATCGATAGCGACAGTGCACATTTTCACCAAGGTACTGGACACGGAGCTTAGCGATCCTTGATTTTACAAACTAGTATGCTTCGATGGTCAATAGATTTTTTCTTTGTAGCAGCGTGCATAATTCAGTAAGTTCACCATCAACTTCATCAAAGACAATCAGTGCAGTTCAAAACTACGGATTATACAGGCCCACATGCTCCTCACAGTATTCAGTCAAAATTTGTATGTTTCTCAGCAATGCTTGTAAAGCAAAGGGCCGCGAAAGCCATCTGATTTCATTCAATGGTCTAAAGGCTACGGAATTACGTTAGCTAGTTCTGTAAACTGGGCTTTCCATACTGTCGACCTACTGAACAATGTGTACAATTTCCTAAGGAATGTTTCAATGTCTGCCCTTAAACTTATATGTTTGCAAACATAATCGATACTTAAATCTTCACGATGAACAACGCAATGTTTTCCCAGTAGATGTTGAAAACGTCGTTAGAAGAAATGCTGCAGTTTAATTGTTAAACCGATGCACCATCAGAGATAACAAATAACCATTTTCTGCATGTCCAATGAATACTCATGATATAACTCTGTAATTGCTGATTCACATATTTACTGACACATGCCTAAAGAGACAAAACTCCAACAAACACTGTCTTGTAAACATTACCGGGATATGGCCGAAACTTTGCGTATAGGATCAACATTTTTTTCTGTGATATATCAGTGCTGTCATCTACTGTTCATGTGTGGGACTTTGCATTACGAAGTTCGCTAATTATAGCATCCTTCTCTACAGAATCGTTAGCATCAACAAACTCAAAAGCGTAATTCTTACTGCGCTAGCTATCAGGGACTGGGGCATACCTAGCCATATAGTTGTGTATGTATTGAACCACATTCATAGATATGTTTATTTTGATAGCCAAGAGGACGTTGTCAATCAACATTTTTACCTGGTCTTCTTTAGCACTATTTCGTTATGCTGCTTCTTGTCTCATTCCTCGATGAGCAAGACATTCTGTAAGCATTCGCAGTACGCCCCATGACTGTATAGAGCGAAGTCTATGGACATCATCCGTGTGTATTTTTGCTTGATAAGTCATTTAATATAATTCAGGATCCAAGCCTAATACCGTTTCCTTGTGGAGGAATCACCACCTGCATTAGCTTTGAAGCACATTTCAATCTACACTTTTTCTTAGCAAGCGATAACGCTGACAGTTCGCTTAACTTACGTTAGACAAGAAGATTAAAACATTATTAAAAATAATTAGCTACTACATTTATAATAAACTAGATATATGTGATTTATTTACTTTGTGCACATTCAATGTGCATTATGCGCCACGAAATTTACTTGAATGGCGGGGCTAGTTCAGAACGAAGCTAATTTTATCCGGTTGGTATCGGTAAGTATGTAAATTAATAGTTCTACGTAAAAAGTAAAAGACAAAAATATAGATATAACACAAATTAAGAACATGGATGTATAAGTTATAAAAACTGTATAATTCTGGCTGCAGAGTGCAACGAATCTGTTAGAATTTATTTTTATAAAAATTTGCTGCGCGGATTCTCAAAACTGCTGCGCGGCGTCTGTGAGTTCTCTGCGCGGCCGCGTAGCCGCGCAGCTTAAAGGGAACATTGCCTTGACGGTACGCTTTTGCCCTAGATTCTTCTCGCCCCTTAAATCATTATAGTCACCAGAAATTTTTTGATAAATTCAAAATACAAGAATGCATTTTTTCAGATATCTGAATTTAGTTTTGCAACATTCTACACTTAATTGGAGAGCAACGGAAGATATCATAGTTAAAATATTAGGTGCCACGTAACCTTAAAGCCATCGTGTGCGCCCAAATTTATTTCGTTCTATTCAGAGGTGGTAATTTATTTCAGTCTATTCAGAGGCGTAATTTATGTCGGTCTATTCAGTGGGGTAATTTATGTCGGTCAATTCAGTGGGGTATTTTATTTCGGTCTGTTCGGTGTGTAAGATTACATCAGTTAATTAAGTAAATGTATTTAAATTTCATTATTTGGGTTATGTTATTAAATTATGTTTTTATTACACACACACACACGACGATGATGGATTACAGCATGCCAGTCCAATCCTTTGCAAGCAAGACCGCATTGGAAAAGTTGGGCCGAATCGAGAATCAGGCTCTGAGATTTATATGTGGCGCATTCAGGACCGCAACTGCAGCTGCCGTGGAGGCTTTGGCCCAATGAAGAACCGCTAGAAATAATGAGGGAAAACGCAATACTAAGTACTGTAGAGAGGTACCGAAAACTAAACGAGAAGTAACCGTCGTTCCAGAACAACAACAACTGGGTGCCGGGTAGCGGTCTAAAGAGATCCTCTATAATGCACCAGGTCGTGAAGCTGGAAAGGACAGTCGACCTGCCCTTAAATCGAGAACGTCTGACCCTATTCCCAATCAATCCGTCATACGCAGAACCATCACGTCACTCCATACATTTTGCCTTGACCGATGCAGCTGTGATTAAGCGTAGCCCTGAATATGTTCAGAAAGTGGTTGTCCACTAGACCATGGCTATGTATTGCAAAATACATGTGAAAGTGTTCACGGACGGCTCTACCAATCTGATAGAAGGTACCCCTGGATGAGATGCGCTAATACTATACTCAGCAGGGGGGGGGGGCTCCAAAATCAGGAAATATCGGGGCCCTGTGGGACTGTGGCAATTGTGGGAGCTTGCGGGTACTCGGACTCAAGATCTGCTCTCGAGATCTTGGGAAAGAGACAAGGTACCGCTCACCTAGTTGACGTTATCATTGATGATATATGCAAAATAGGTGAACTAGCAGGCAAGGTGACAATGCAATGAATCTAGTTCACGTCAACGTCAGTGGTAATAAGAAAGCTGACACTCTGGCGAAAGCCGGGGCTGCCCAGACTCAGCCAGAAGTACCAATTACTTATTTGGGAGTAAAGAACTGGCTTCAGGACGAAGTGGTACGTGCAGTGGGTATACAACACGACCGCAAGAGGCATCGTTTCAAATTTGCCCACTCCTAGCAAACAGGATCCATGGCGGCGGTTAGGCCGCAGACAGCAGAGCTTTAGGCATGCAAATGCCCACCGAGCGTTGCCCCATAGACAACTTCTGGCTGCTGGACAAAAATAGGGATTCTACATGATGGCATTGCAGCCTGGTCCTGGAAACACTAGCGCACCAGCTGACCAAATTTCCCTCACTATATGTCCTGCGGGAAGCCAGGGCGGTTGGGGAACCCTACGTGAGGAAAATGTTGTGTGGCACAGCTCAGCAGATGGAGCTGGTAGCCAATTTTATAGCCAGGGTCATAAGAGAGTAATCTCAGACCTTCACCAGAATATGTGTGTTAGTTAGTACCCAAATCTCGTTGTGACATTGATGAGGGTTCGTGTACATCAGCAGTAAATCATGACGCCACCTGTCGCACTTAACGTCACACCTGGCCGATTTTGTGTCAAGGTGGGATAGGAACATTGCTTGCATACTTTACGCGGCGCTGAATGAGTTAGCGAAATCTATTTTAATAACGGAGGAAAAAAAATTGGAATATGAAAAAAATAAATGGGAGCCATGTGCAGTCTATAAATATCTGTACCAACTTCTGCGCTTTAGTAAACATGCTTGGTTTTTATTGAGAGGCTAGGTATAAATTGATAAAAAATAATCAGAGTTCTAAACCCCATGTGAATATTGCCACTGAAAGACTATTTATTGTTCATTTTATTACGGATGTCTTAAGTTAAAATCATGGAATATTTAAACTTGTAAAGGTAAGGCTAAATGATAAATTATCAGTAAAATACACCATTTAGTCAGTTTGAGCGTGATAAAATGAGGCTTTATATCATAAACTACCAACATGTCTTTAAAAAATAAATGTAAACATAATTATTAATTAAGGATACGAAAAAGCTTGGTTACTATATGTAGTAGATCATACAATCTATACAATGTATGTAGTAAAGGATGCATGTTATTAAATTTACTTAGTAATCATTTAAGCGTTTCAATTTATTTAGTACATCATTTACGTTATTCAATTTACGTAGTACATTATAAATGTTTTTCAAAAGCTTGCTAAACGTTATAAACAAATAAAATGATTACAGAAATTGTAAGACACACAAGTCTGCCTTTTAAAAATAAAATTATTTAAAACCAGTATGCCATCAAAGCCAATATTTAGTTGCCAATGTTTAAATTAAACAGTGTTTCTTTGTCCACTCAAAATGTGTAGGCCAATGCCAAGAACATTTTAAACATCGATTTTTTTGTCTTTATTAAAACTATAGACATTTTTGCGCAATTTCTGTTGAAAATCGCAGAATCACACAGCGCAATTAAATCTTGTTATGACCAAACTTGGTGCAGTGCCATCTCTGACAGTTTTAGTGATAGTAAGTATTATCAATTTCAAACGAAAAGGGGAAATTAATTAACAGATTTTATTGTTTCCACATCAGCAGCTCCAGCAGAAACGAACACAAATAAACAAACACCTGGCTCAAGAACTTAATTACCGGGATAAATCAGCCTCGAAATGATACCTTTAAAACTGTTGAATCTCGTCATGCTATTGCTCCTCGGACCGTATCATCCCGGCGAGGCCCAGACCTACTCACAAACTAACTCCCTCTTCAAGGATAAGCTGGACGAGTCCATTTATAACACAGACATCAGACCCGTGCTGGATCAGTCCAAGATGATGCAGGTCCACGTCAGCTTTGAACTGGTTTCAATTGTCGAGATTAATGACGTGGCCCAAAGCTTTCTTGTCAACGGCTTTATTAGCTTCATCTGGACGGGTGAAGTAAGTAACTGGGGGATATCTTAAATTTCACAATGAACACCATTTGTAAAATTACCGTTTAGTATAAAAATTATATACATTTATGCCGTATTGTTGTCAGGTAAAAGGATATGTTCAATATGTCTTCTCAATATTTATACGTTTATGACGACTATTATGTAAGTCCAATTTAATTAATTCATTTTGTGCTGTTCATGCTAAACAAACTACAACCTCAAAAAAAAAAACAAAACAAAACAATAGAAAAACAGCAACAACAACAACAACAAAAACAACAACAAAGTACATTGTCCCCATGAGAGTCATATGTTTTATTTTGAGATTCATTCCTGTTGCCCTATTGAAAAATCGCATAATTTTGACACCTTGAAATGTTTGATATTAACCCAGATAGCGGCCTGGGACCCCAATGACTACGGGGGTCAGGTGTTCATCTTCCCAATGCAAGAAAAAATCTGGCGCCCTCGAGTTGTCCTGGTGAACACATTGGTTGACAGGGATCTCTTTGATGACGACAAAAAAGCGTACGTTTTCTATGACCTACAAATAGGAAATGTACCAAAGGGGACAGCGAATAATAATAATACTAATACAATAGTATTCTTTCACGTTGTAATATTTCTGATTACACAATTATGAATCGAGTTATACTTTAAAATTAATACGAGAACCGCTCGGTTAAATTTTTCTGAAAATAAATTAACTTAATTGAGTGGCTCGTGTTGATTTGTGGGTCTTGTGTTGAACTCGTTTGTTAGAAGTTGTTGATAAACTCGCATGCAGCACCCAAAATGATTTTTAAACGTTGTTCTCATATGTTAAAAAATTGAATTGAAGGTTGAAATTAATTCGTTGCAGATAGTGTTAGGATGCCCTGGTATTATGGTAGACATATTAAAAATAGTAACTCTTATACACAACGCCAGTAAATGGATTTTGTGGGAATTATCAACAATGTTAAACCATTTTATAAGTTATACAATCTTTCCTTTAAAATTGTTTAAAGTTTATTTTCATTTCGTTCTTCTCAAAATAAACCTCTGTGTCAACTTTTGCCCTGAAACCATTCTTGTAACACAGACCAACGTATAAGCAAAGCGATGGCCGCACTGGTTGGGCACCCGGAAGTCTTTTCCCTACTTCCTGTGAGCTCGATTTGACAAATTATCCGTTTGACCGGCAAACCTGTACCATTAAGGTGAGTAAATGGAAATCTTTGTCTTTAGGTCGGTTAGAGAATAGATTATTATCTACGCAAGTCAATTAGAGAATATATTTTATCTACTCAAGGCTATTAGAGAATAAGTTATTATCTACAGAACGTTATTATATGTGCTTTTAAAAAAAAATCTTTTATGAATATCATTGATGTAATTTACAGAAACTTGAACAATTTGGGAGGGGGGGGGGAGAACAAATTAAACAAGTCTTGTGCTATATTTATCAAATTATTTCATACTAATTTAAAAAAACACATCAAAATGCTAACATCAAAGTAAAAGATCAAATACTTACTTGTTACCTAGATCAGATTTAAACTTTAACTATTCCGTTACTTTTAGATTTAAATTTAGTTTGTGACCATATGTAAACTTGCATACCAAAGGACAAGGATGTCTATCACGTGATACGTCAACCAACTATTTTTTTGCTCTAAACAACATCCAGGGGAGTTGTTTTTTTTTTTTATTGCTCAGTTTGTCTTCCTCACCACTACCAGTGATGTCACTAGTCTGATGCGTCATCTTGGCCGAGTTATTTGTCCAGTCATGGGGCAAGGCAGAAAAAGTTACCAAGTTTACTTACGGTTTCATAATCGATTGATAAAATTAAAAACAAAAACAAATGGATAACTGATATCCACTTCTTTCATCTACAGCTAGTGGCTATGAGGTATAGCACCGATCAACTGCAGTTTGTGGCCGCCTTCCAAAACATTTCTTTAAATTATTTCATCACCAACCGGGAATGGGAACTACAATCGACAGAACTGATAATCAGAAACTTTAGCACTGAAAGTTCAGCTCTCTCTTGCATTCAGGTATTCTGGAACTAGATAATTTTATTTTCTTTTGGTGTCTAACCAATTTTTTTTATATTTTAACACATTACACATAACACCAGTGGTGCAGCTAGGGGTAGTCTCACCCGGTGCGGTAAACTCATAGTGTCACCCCCACACGCCCTCCGGCTTCCACTATGGCTTTCTTCCTGTTAAATTAAGTCAACTGTATAACAATGACTAGAACAGAAACAAATCAATTGAAGGTCAGGGGGTACATGTAATAAAGAAGTTTAACATGTACTTAGAATCGCTCGAGCACATAGTATTTGGTATCAATGGATAGCTTTATATCTCAGAATTTAGATTAATATAGCTTCCTGTCACTTACGAAAGTTACCGAACACCTCAAAGGGCGTTGAATCATTGTCAAAAAGGTGTTTTTCAGACCTAATTATAGAGCCAAATCATTTCTGTCACATCAACCTTGAACTTTTAATAAAGCACGCATTTGTATTGGCTACACGTGTGGAAAATTTAAATGTGATCGGTTATCATTTTATGTGTTCTCTTCTGTAAATATGCAATTTTTCAAGCTGGTGTCACCCGGTGCGGTCTGCATCCAGGATCCCCCCCCCCTTCCCCGCTACGCCACTGCTAAATTCTTCCTTTAAAATGCTGAGTCAGCTGATTGGTGAAATTTGACTTCTTATCTTGGTTAATTATATGAATAAAAACACAAGTACACATTTATATTTCAGATGAAGTTTTCCTTAAAGAGACGACCAGCTTTCCTAATACTCAACATTATTTTACCAGTTGTCTTCCTTTCATTTCTCAACATGCTCGTATTTGTCATTCCAGTGGAATCAGGGGAGAAGATTGGCTACGGTAAGTTATTGAATATTTACATATTCAGAAACTTAATTTATAAGACGTAATTATGGTCACAATAGATCAATTTAAAACTGTTAGTTTCTGTATTACGTATCTGTCATTTCTTGTGACATATCACTCGATAATTAGACTTATCAGTCATATCAGAGGTTTCTGTGGGAGTTTTTGCGGGGAAGGTATCTATGGAAAGTTGTCTGTGCTAAGTTTCTGTAAGAAACGAGACCATTATCTCACAAAGACTTACACGTGCAAAATATTTGCAGTGGATAACGCTAGATAAAAGTGTGTAAATTTGAATGCGTTATCACAGAGGTCCACTTAACCAATATTTTTCTAACTTGGAATTTTGTGACTTTTCTTTAGCTATATTGCTGTTCTATCTATCAGCTAGAACCGTTTTAGGAACATCAAATAATCAGAGGGAAAAAACAACATTTTAAAGTGTGACATATATGGCATCCTTCCGTCTTCGCGAGACAAATGGAGGACACGTCATCAAAAGGTTTTCTAGGCCGATCCTGGAATAGCGGACTTGGCTGCATTTATCGCAGGGGAATCCATACGTCCTGGTTAAATTTGAACTTCTGTAATGCTACTTTTCTTGCAAGGGATTCGTTTCTCGCAGCTTCTGCGTTTTTGACTCCTTTATAACACGTCCTTTTCGTCACCTGGAAAGTTGCCAGCGATGATCTCTCATTTGTTGATTTCTATGTCGGCTTCTTTTGCAAACATCTTTAAATCACAGCCGCGGCCGTCCAATAAGTCTTGTCCCTTCTGCCAACTCTTGATAGAGTAGATCCTTTGGAATACGGCCTTCCTCCATTCTACTTACATGGCCTAACCAGAGAAGGCGCCGCTTGCTAGAGCTAAGAATATGCGATATATTTTTGCTCGTTCTAAAATGTTTGTGTTATGCACGTTGTCCCGCCATCGCATGTATGACATGCACATACAATTTCCGCATATAATAAGTGACCTGAAACATACTTATTATAAGCTCCCCCACATAGTGTGTTTCTGGTTTTCTTGCCCAAAGGGCATGTGCAATACATACATACAGAAATATACGTTTTAATGTAATTTTACTTGTACATGTATTAAAACATCATTATACTGTTACGTATTTCCTCATGAATAAATATTTAATTGTACCACCTCCAGGAATTACTGTTTTACTGGCTCTCTCCGTCTTTATGAGTATTGTGAGCGGCTTGCTGCCCACGTCGTCATTAAATATGCCCAATGTCACCATCTACCTATTCTTCCTGCTCTTTTTGTCCATGCTCACAGTCATCGACAGTATCATCATCGCCTACTTGCATCATAAGGAGGGGGTAAGTTAAGTTGTTGAACATTGTTGTAATAATATTTTATCCCCATAATATTTTTCCGTGAATTATTATTTTACAAACATTCTGCGTTCATATCCAAAGTGTTCGGTCCTGACATTCTAAAGTATCAAACAATTCGTATAAATAAAAGAATAAATGTTAAGCTTGATATATTGTAACAGAAATTAACGTTTAAAACAAATTTGGCAACTGCTTTCATCAGTACAACAAAAATAATTTTTTTGGCATTTAAAAAAATTTACATTATATTTATATATTATTTCTACTTCTAAAAATTTAAAGAGAAAATAAGAATGTGCACAAGTCCCTAAAGAAAACAATGCTCAGAAAAACGGAATTGAAGTGGGCAAAAGTACAATTTTAAGACCAAACAAGGAAAAGACATTTCACATTGGTAAAGTTGTGAATTCATATGAGGTCAAGGTACCAACTATTTCCCAAATACATTTTATTAGTCTATTTTTCGCATACATTATCCCAGTTAATGCAATGTCTAAAATTCCACTATGGCTAGCACTAATGAAATGTTTAGAAACTAGATAAATGGCTTGTTTATTGATGTTGTTCATGTGTCCTTTAAAACGCTCTCGAAGGCTAAGGCCTGTCTCCCCTTCGAATGGTTGTCCGCACTTTTTTGCAAAATCACGTTGCGGCGTGGGCAAGAAAAACCATCTGTGATTCTGAATATTTCTAGAGGGAAACTGATGTTTCAAATTCAATTAAATAGGCACATATGCTACAGCGGCTACTGTTGCAATTTTTGGTGCTTATATGTGCTTTAAGAACAGGAAGGTCTCTTCTTACAAGCGTGTCCCTAAGGCTCTTGCCCCTCCACATTTGTTCTTTAATATCAGAGAGCTTGAGGTAAATAAAGGGTAGGTTTTTATTGAAAATCAGATTGGTGACAAGGTCCGCTATACAAATTGACCGTGTTTTGAAAACTAGATAACGAGCCCTAAGGTTGTGTTGATGAAAAGTTAAAATGAAATTAAACCTTTCACCATACAGAATGAGTTAGTTTGAACGAATCATGTCTGGTCATACAATTACTTCTAGTGACATAAGCTTCTAAAATGGGCCCATGACATAGTCTACGTCGAAAAAATCCAATATTTTTGAGGTCATTCCCCAAAAATCGTCATCATTACTACAAGGTCTTCTTAGTCGAAGAGTTTCGTGCTCAGTGCCGCTTCTGCCGATTACTTTTCTTAGTCTAAGTAATTGGTAAAAAGGAATGGAATTTTAAACAAAAAAATAAGGATGAGACGACCAGTACAGCAGGAAAACTGTAACAATTAATTTCGGTGTCCAAAAACTTGACAGTTCTTTTATAGATTGTTGAAGAAAATATAATGGAGGGATGAAAATCTACAATGAAGCAAATAACACTTTTTTTGGTTGCGTTGTGTCCATGTAGGTAATTCCTAAGCCATCACCAATATATCTCAAGTGTTATTATTCCAGGAAAGATTCTTTTTAGTTTTCTCTCCAAATATGTTCCAAATTAAAGCTTAAAATATATTCTTTTATTAACACAAATTGTTTCTGTCTCATTAATCTACTTAAAATCTTTAAAGTCAAGTCTTGGATGACACTCTGCAAGTTGAAGCTGAACGATGACAAAACGGAAACACTCCTCATTCACAATCACAAATCATCCTCTACCTCAACTCTCCCCAACTCATTTCAAGTAGGTAACTCCGACATACAGTTTACATCCTCTGCTAGGAATCTTGGTTATATTCTCTCTAACAACATGTCTCTTAATAAACATAGCTCTCACATTTGTCGTTCTGCATACACCGCTATTCCTCAGATCAGCTCCATCCGCCACTACCTCACAGTTAGCGCAACAAAATTTTTTGGCTATGCTCTTGTTCTCTCTCGTCTTGACTATTGCAACTCTCTTCTATCAGGTTCACCAAACACTTCATAGAAAAACTACAAAAGGTTCAAAATTCAGCTGCTAGGCTAGTTCTAAAGGCAAAAAAACGTGACATGTCACTCCACTACTCCATTCACTTCATTGGATCCCTATACAGGCACTCATTGATTACAAGCTGTCTGTTCTCTGTTATAACTTTTTCTCAGATTCCTGCCCTTCCTATCTAACCGAACATCTTTCTGTCTATTCACCCCTTCGACAGCTTCGTTCCTCCACAGACACGAGTATTCTTCATGTCCGTTGCTAAGACACGTACTAAAACATATGGTGAACGATCTTTCTATTTCTGCGCCCCCAAACAATGGAGTTCTCTGCCACTACACCTCCGCAATATACCAATTACACAGGCCTTCAAAACTGCACTCAAAACACAACTCTTTAAACTCTACTACCCCGACTGATTCCCCACATCTGACCGATAAAAGATGCTGATGGCCGCCGTCCATGGCTTGACATGTAAAAGTTCTGGGGTGGATGGGGGAATATACATTTGTTTTTGTTTTTTCTCTATACATCTGTTCTTTATTACATCAATGTATTTTATGTTATTGTAACGATTATGTCTCTTTTGCTAATATGTTTATGTACAGCGCGGTGAGCCCAGCCCTATTAATAATAATAATAATAATAATAAAAAGCAGTCCAACAGTTTTATAAAAAGTAACAACGGAACCAGCATGGTGTGCATACACATCATGCTGGTTCCGTTGTTACTTTTTTATAAAAAAAAAAAAAAAAAAAAAAAAAAAGTAACAACGGAACCAGCATGATGTGCATACAAAAACGACTTATGATTAATTCTTTTTAAAATGTCTATTTGTTCTGGAACAGGAGGAATCGATCCATCAGAAAGTCAAGTCGCAGTTCAGATGCACGTTTTCAAAAGTTACGAAAATGCGAAATGTCGTTTCGGCATTTAACGTATCGGAAACAGAGAGCAAGCAAAACTCCCCTAGAAACGTTCTGGCTTTATTTGGATCAAATGCTTCATTATCGGATAATGTGCAGCCGTCTGTTGATGAGAAGGGAACTAAGCGAGTAACAGATTTAAAACAAGGGGATGTACCGAAAGTCAACAAGTATAAACTAATTGGCAAACACATTGATTCAGTGTCGTTTGTAATTTTCTTATTACTTTGGTTAGCTGCAACTCTTGGATTCATGTTGGATGTGGCCCTTTCATAAGTTTATTTGTTACTTTAGTTAGCTGCAACTTTTGGATTCATGTTAGATATGGCCCTTTCATAAGTTTATTTGTTAATTTATATAGCAGCAACTTTTGGATTTATGTTAGATATGGCCCTTTTATAAGTTTATTTGCTATTTTCTTGTTTCTTCGGTTAGCTGCAAATATTGGATTCAAGTTTGATACGGTCATTTCATAAAATTCATATTTATTGTTGCTCTATTTTTTTTTTAAAAAAGTAAATAAACTACTAACAAATTACTTTTTCTTTTATATGGATATTTATAGAATTCTTTGAGACTCTTTCGTAGCTTCACCTTGTCTAAATGTTTCTTAGAATCCGTACAAAGTTTAGAAGTTGTTTTGGATCTAAAAGATCGATGTCTTGTTTTGAAATTTACCATAGTTTCGTTTTAAATTAATGCTAAGACCATATTTGTCAGTTTGTAATTGATGCGATGTTGTTTCAATGACAATCCTGCAAACAAGATCGACATTGTAAACTAAATCAGTCATTAGCTCTTCGATGGTCGATAAATGAATTCATTGATTTAGTTTTGGTTTTCTTGATTGAGTTGGATCGTCCCCGTGTGTAGACTGTGACGTCATCTATATATCATGAAAAAGGTACATATAGTATGAAGAACTAAAAAGCTGAATTTATTTGGTAATTTTTATAAAATTTGGTCCAAATACCAATCTAAGTTTAATATAGGGAATTACTCATACATCACTTTGTTCATAGGTTCATTTATACGAAAAAACTACGTTGAAAAATTTAGTAATTATAAAGTTAGTCTCAAATAAAAAGTTTCTCAATTAGCCATTTCAGGCCCAAGCATCACATTGACCATCTCATTAGACATTTCAGGCCCATGAATCACATTGAACATTTTATTAGATTTTTCAGGCCCATATATAACATTTATCATCTCATTTGCCATTTCAGGGCCATGCATAACATTGACCATCTCTTTGGCTATTTCAGACTCATACATCACAATGACCATCTCAATAGCCTATCCAGACCAATGCATCACATTGGCCATCTCATTAGCCATTTCAGACCCATACATCACACGCATCACGGGAAAGTAATACAGGTTATGGAATGTGATGCAGGTTGGGTAACGTGATGCAGGGAATGGAAGGTGATGTAGGCTAAGGAAGAGAGGGCAGGGTGTGGAAGGTGACGCAAATTATGGAAAGGGATGAAGAGGGTGGAGGGGATCTTGTGTTTTTGAAGGAGGTGTGGGTATCAAGTGGATGGAGAGTATGGAAAGAGTTAAGGGCTATGGCGAACGGTGCAGTGTATTGAAGAAAATGTGGGGTATGGCAGGGGATGGACAATGGGGGATGCTGTGTTTGGGAAGGAGATGTGTTGTATTAAGACAGCGGTTCTTAACATGTGGGTCGCGACCCCTTTTGGGGGTCGAACCACCCTTTCCCTAGGACACCAGAAAACACATGTACTCTATAGTTATGATGCAGCAAAGAAAATAATTTTGTGGCTGGGGGTCGCCACAACTCGAGGGACTGTATTAAGGGGTCGCGGCATTAGAAAGGTTGAGAACCACTGAATTAAGAGGATGCGGGTATTGACGTTTATTTTGGGTATCAGGAGGATATAGTGTACGGAAAGGGGTGCAAGGTAATAAAGTTAATGAACACTACTGAGATCATGGACTTGTATCAAAAGGATGCACAGAACGGGAGGAGATGCAGAATATCAAGGTGATTCGGGGTATCAATTCGTATCCCGGGTATCGAAAGGATTGGTTTATGAGAGGGATGTGGGCTTGGATAAGTATGCCGGTTATGTAAGAGTATGCGGTTGGTGAATGTAATGGGGGATTATAGAGGGGATTGAGGCTTATTAAGGGGATGTTCAGTATCACGTAATGTGGGGGATCATTAGTATATGAAGTATTACGGTATGTCTGAGATCAAGGGCACGCGTGGTACGCGTGGTATGAGGTTGATGTGGTTATGAAGGCGATGTCGTGTATGGAACTGAGAGTAGGTCTCGAGATTCTAGTTTTGTAATGTGTTGCATGTTGCAGACGTGTGAGCTATGGTGAGACGGGCGAGTCGGCTTTTTAAAGGGACGGTGAGTAGGAAATGTCAAACAGGTACACGCATTATTTGACTGATTATATTAGAATTTATAATCAGCTATTAGTTTATTAACCATTCTAATCGCGGACTAGTCGGTGGGGGGGGGGGTTAATTTTTCATGGTTCATCGGTATCAATTCCTAACACAAGTTGGTTGGCATTACAATGGAAACTGTATTCTATTCTGCTGGGTGTATGTTTGGAGGATCAAGAATTTTATTTTATTTTTAAAGATCTTATCATCTAAAATATTAAGCCAAGCAAATAAAGGAAAACCAATGCCCATATATTCGTTAAAAACGGAAATGATGTGTTCCCCACACCCCCTCATATTTTACACTCCATTGCATAATTATACGTTCTCAGTTGTTAAATAATCCAAACTGAGAAAAAGTGATGGCATTTAATTCTTGCTTTATTTAAAATTGCAATTAAGAATATCTCATTAAAGGTTATCCGACCTCATACAATATAATTATAATCTATTGATTAGAAATTGAACTACTAATTATTACACATTAAATAATAGATGCCACGCATAAAAGCCAAGAACGATTATGCAGGATTGTGCTCTGTAAGACGAAATTTAAAATAACATAGTAAATCTCATGTGAAATTATAATAAGTAAACATGAAATAGAGAAATGAAATTTCCTTATTATATTAAGTATTTTAAGTAAAATGATCCATTTAATTCTTTAACAGTAGCATACATATTTTTTTTTTCAAAATGTTTAACCGATGTTACAACTCAAGTTCCATTTTTAGTGGATTTCTTCTTTTATGCGTAGTCCACTTTAATTTGTTTTTTTTGAAAGTCGACGTTTAAGGATACAAGGCCAATGAATTTTTCGAACGCCCCATCCAGCATCCCCCCTTCCCAATCAAAACAGTATGAGCTATCGTGGTTTATGCTAGAAAATTTCCTTCTCCAATTTGTATTTGTATATTTTTCATAATTGTAATGACAGTGCACACAAAATTAATTTGGTGAATATCAAAAAACCTTAAAAACAAAATTGTTCGTATAAATCCTGTACATTCATTTTTGTTTGCATTTATGTAACTGTGCGTGATTTATCATTTATGTAACTGTGCGTGATTTATCCTTTATGTAACTGCACGAAATTTATCATTATGTAAGTGCACGTAATTTATCATTTATGTAACTGTACGTATTTATCATTTATTAAGAAGCGGTTATGTAAATGGGTAAACTTCTGGCGAGAACACGTTTCAAATTCATTCACAAATACATTCTATTTTTACAGCAATGACTTTTGTTGAGGGAGAAAAGCCGTCATAAAGTTTTTTGATTGGAGTTCAACTGATTTACCTTTCTTGAATCTTTGGGACAAACAATTTTGTTTTTGTTTACAACAGGAAAAACTGAATTTTGGGGATGGTGGTGGATGGGGTTGCAAATTTGAAAAAATAAAATTGTTTTAATCGGCAATGAGTCTACGTGCTTGATTTTAGCTCGATGGATTGACGGGAAAAGCGTCAATCAGCCGTCTGAAGATTTCACCACACACCCAGACAGAAATAAAAAAAATACACGAACACAACCGAAGTTAATATCAAGGAATAATTAAACAACACACAAAAGAATTTTCCGTATAAATCTTGTATATGCATCTTTAAATTATTTTTTAAATATTAATATTCTAATGTCCCCCACCACTTTTAGACCGCAGATTTTTTTCACCAAGTATTTCAGAAAACAAAAGCAAATATAACGCAACAATTTTTAAAAAAAAAAGAATCTCATTTAGCGGTATTTTATGAAATCATTGGTATCATCCTTGCTTCATCTTTTCTTGAAAAACTGGGGGGGGGGGGGGATGATTTAATGGAGGTGCGGCTGAATGTTTAAAAGACTGTTGTCATTGGCAACGACGCAACATGCCACGTTTCAGACAGGTTTAAGGGAAGTCGGTCAGTCAGCCGTCCGAAGATTTTGCCACACACTCAGCCTGAAAGAAACAGACGAACAAAAGGGGGAGTTAATGTAGAGGATGTTAAAATTGATTTGAATGTACAGACTTCGTATTCCTCGGTTACATCGCAATATACTTAAAAAGCTCTTTTTTTTGTGTTCGCTTTTTAGGTTTCACTTCCGCATCTGCAATTGAACTGAAACTTTGTACACTTACAAACTCCCGATGGACAGACAACCTTCTCGTTCCGTTGGTCAAGAATGACCCCAAAAAATCATGTGTAGCCTCTGTGGGTCAAGTTTTTATCCCACTTTTGACCAACTCCTGATCTCCAATTGATTTTAAATTTGGCACATACACACACACTCAATGACGATACAACATTGTGTGATCAGTATGTCACGAGTCGCCTCCACTGACTCTTGAGTTACCACTGCAGACAATACAACCCTGTGTGATCAGTATGTCACGAGTCGCCTCCACTGACTATTGAGTTACTACTGCGGATATCTCAAAGGACATAAAGTGATGGGGACATCTGGTTTTCAACTAGAGCGCTTCCTTATACATGGCTGCATGTTTCCGATAGCAATCAACGATGACAACAACATTTGTACCACAGAAATGTACCAACTGTATTTTCAAGTGTTTGTATTTCATTGGGGTGCACAAGCCTCAGTAGTCATATCTGATACATTGGTGTTCTGAAATACTAACATTCTTTGGCAGGCAATACGTCCTAAAATTAATGGTTTCATTGCAGAAACAGAGATTGATTAAAAAATAAATAGTTCAATAAGCTGTTTGAATGTAATTATATTTAATTTATGTTAAAATAGTAATAAAAATTGTTCAATGCATCATCCTTCTTAAATTTAAAAAAAAATTCTCTTAGACTTCTTTGATGACCTACTTAAATCACATGACTCCTGTGAGTTTAATTAAATGTTTCCCTTCCACTTCAGTGCTATTTAAAATAATTTCTATTAAGTATCTTCAGCGTCATAAGTTAGGACTCCCTTAAATACCAGAATCCCCCCCCCCCCACACACACACACTTTGCAGCCAAATCGGTTAAAAACCCACGCAAATGCTCTCACTCTGTCTTTGTATAAGCATTTCTGGTTCGGTACGTTCCTGCATCCATATACTGGCATTTAACTCCAGAGAAATTGTTATGATTATAAGTTTCCACATCATAGTTTCATGGTATTCCCATCTTTTTTATCTCCCCAACTCTCACCACATCAACCTCAACTTCCTCGACCCAGAATACCAGTGTCATCTACTCAGATGTGACTTTAAATATTTTTTTTTGTGTTATGCATTTTAAGAAATTTTTAAATATTTTCAACTCGTCTTCGATGAAAGACCTTTATATTAACTTCTATTTTGTTTGTTGGGGGCTGGCTGGCTGGCTGGCTGGCTGGCAGACTGGCTGGCAGACTGGCTGGCAGACTGACTGTTTTGCGAAATCTTCGGACGGCTCACCGGCCCATTTCACGTCCCGCTATCAAGCTGAAATTTGGCCCATTGACCAGTAGCCTATGACAACAGATTCTTTCAAATTTTCTGCCCATCCTCACAACCATCAAACATCCGTTTTTCCTGTTTTTCAATAAGTATATACATTTAAATGTCCCGATAAATACGGTAAATGAGACTCTTTAAAAAAAAACGTTTCCTTTATTTTCTTTTGTTTTTTCTGAAATAGTTAGTAAAATAAATCTGCGGTGTGAAAGTGGTAATGGCCCATTGACTCGTAACTGATAACAACACATTCTATCAAATTTTCAGCCCCACACCACAACCGTCAAAAAATCTTTTTTTTTTTCCTGTTTTCAACGGGTAGAAAAAATGAAATTCCCGATAACTGCGCTAAATGAGATTCTTTAAAAAAAAAAAGTAATCGCTTTGACGCGAAATATTTTCTTGTGTTTTTCTGAAATAGATGGTGAAATAATTCTACGATGTGAAAGTTGGTGGGTCTTTACAATATTAATATAGTTGAGGGGCTTGAAAAAATGTGCGTTTGCGAGCATTAGAAAAGGGTGGGGGGCACCTATTGGGACTAATTTTCAGCAGCACTCCCACATTGCTCGGTTTCGTTTGATAAAGGATTTAAAAGAAACACATTGTTATCAGGGGTTATTAAACTATCTTTAACTTTTTAATATTACTCTGTAATCTTTAAATTATTGACACAAGTAGAATTACGAATGAAGGGTTCAAGGGAAAAACCAGTGATGTCAGTTTTTCGAAATTCGCAAGTTATCTCCCGTGTGGCTACATTCCATTCAATAGAATAATATGACACATAGGTCCAACTGAAAAAGCAGCGTAGTCAATAAATAAATATTTATAAATGTTGACATTTTGATACTTTTATGAGGAATTTTCAAACTTTATTATCAATTTTCTCAAAAATCTCAAAACCTGACATCACTGGGTTTTTCCTTGAGCCCTTCGAATGCTTACAAAATCCCTGTTAAAGGGGATCACCTCTTCTCCTACGGATACAACTGAAACCTAGAATTTTGCTAATTTTTCTGTCAATAACACCTTCCGATCCACCCCTCGCTCAAACACGATCAACAAACGAGCGAAAATTTCAACCCGCCTCTGTCGACCCAACATACTGGAGCTGCAACCCTGTTTCCAAAATTCGTGGTGTTCATTTGGGTCATCCCGAGAGAGACGATGAGCTGAGAGAGAGAGAGAGAGAAAGAGAGAGAGAGAGAGACACGGAAAGACAGACAGACAGTCAGGGAGAAAGAGTCACGTGTGGCAATTAAAAAAATTATGCTTCAGAATTATGTATTCAGTCGAATACTTTACGCCGGTCTATTCAGTGGAGTACTTTAAGTCGGTCTATTCAGTGGAGTTTGTTAAGTAGGTCTATTCAGTGGAGTACTTTAAGTCGGTCTATTCAGTGGAGTTTGTTAAGTAGGTCTATTCAGTCGAGCACTTTAAGTCGGTCTATTCAGTGGAGTACTTTAAGTCGGTCTATTCAGTGGAGTACCTTAAGTCGGTCTATTCAGTGGAGTACTTTAAGTCGGTTTATTCAGTGGAGTACATTACGTCGGTCTATTCAGTGGAGTGCTATCCGTCGGTCTAGTCAGTGGAGTACTTTACGTTGGTTTAGTAAGTAAATGTAATTACATTTCGTTATTAAATAGCTTTGCATTATGTTAGAATATTACATTTTGTTTATTAAATTAGTTTGTAGAATTAGTTCTAAATTCTCCAGGCACAAAATTGGGCCTCATGTTCCCCCCAATCTCATTGTGACACAAATGTGGGTTAGGGTACAAGAAAAAGCAAATCATTGGCTCTTCCTGTCGCGCTGTATGTCACAGTTCGCTGATTTTGTGTCAAGGGGATATAGGAACATTCCTTATACACGTTAACTGGCATTGAATGAGGTTTCAAAATCTAAAAAAGTGAGGAAGAAAATGTTAAAAAATTTTTTTTAAAAGTTTAACTCTATAAATAGCTCTACAATCTATCGGGTTTGGTAAACATGCTTAGCTTTTTATTGGGAGGCTTGGTATAAAGTGATAAAAAAATCCGAGTTCTGAACTGCTGGGAGCTATTGAACATTACATGTGAATATTGCCATTGACAGACTATTTACAGATCATTGGATTACGCATGTATTGAGTTAAAATCATGGAATATTTACGTTTTTAAAGGTAAGGCTAAATACTGAATTATCAGTAAAAAAAATTAAATATTTTGTTATAGAATTTAAAATTGTACCTTGTATCATAATTTATTAGTGAGTCATAATAAAATAAATGTAAACATGATTATTAATTAACGAGAATAAAAACCTTGATTAATTTATTTTGTAAATCACACAAGATTATCAATGTATGGAGTACATATCACATGTTTTTCAATTATTTATTAAATCATATCACGTTATTCAGTTTATGTATTAAATCAGTGACTCCCAAAGTGGTATATATCAACCCCCAGGGTCGATGGCAACTTGCAAGAGTTCCGTGTCAGCGAGAAAAAAAAGTGGGGGTCTATGAAATGAAAATTGGGGGTCAACGGTAGTGGATCTCATGTAAGCAGGTCGTGACTTCTGTTTTGGCATTCCATGAATGGAATAATTCACATAGACAAATAGTAGCTATTTACTTGCATACTATTACCTAATAATATAAAGACGTATATCTTCCTACAAAAATAATAAAAGTACCCATGATGTAAAAATTTTAAAATTATAAAACTGTTTAAGCATTATTATAAACTAGCAGATAACATTAGGTAAGCAAGGGGTGCTACACTAAACACAAAAACATTGCAAGGGGTCTACGAGACAAAAAAGTATGGCGACCTCTGTATTAAATGATACACTTTTTTTCAATACATCAGACGTGTTTGTCAACAACATGTTAAAAAGGGTGGAAAAATTATCAAATACTTCATAAAACTCATAACACTTCTATTTTTTTTAAAAAAAATCAGGATTAAATCAAAGCATCTATTGGTTGCCATTGTATCAGATAAACAGTGTTCATTGTCCTTTCAAAATTTGTATGCAAGTGCCAAGGAAAATTTTCCAAATCGCTTTTCTTTATTTTAAAACTGTAGACCATTTTGCGCAACATATGTTGAAAATGGCTGCATTAAACTACACAATCAAATCCTGAAATGGCCATTCTTGGCGCAATGACATCTCTTAAAATTTTAGTGAGAGTAGGTTTTAAGAATCTCAGATGAAAAGTTAATTTTATGTACCTTTTTTTTTATTGTTTCCACATAAGCGACTCCAGCAGAAACTAACACAAATAAACAAACACCTGGTTCAAGAACTTAATTACCGGGATAAATCAGCCTTGACATGATACCATTGAAACTGTTGAATCTCGTCATGATATTGTTCCTCGGACCGTGTCGTCCCGGCGAGGCACAGACCTACTCACAAACTAACTCCATATTCAAAGATAAGCTGGACGAGTCCATTTATAACACAGACATCAGACCCGTGCTGGACCAGTCCAAGATGATGAAAGTCGTCGTCAGCTTTGACCTCGTTTCAATTGTCGAGATTAATGACGTGGCGCAAAGCTTTCTTGTCAACGGCTTTTTTAACTTCTTCTGGATAGATCAAGTAATCAACTGAGGATATCTTAAACTTTACTTTTTAGATAATTTCTAATATTAATATTTAAAATAAGCATTCTTTACACTTATACCGTGTTGTTTTCAGTAACAAATTGTCAAATAAATATCTAATGTATAAGGAACAACTAATATAAATAGTCAATTTTTAAAAAAAAAGTCATTTTGTGCTGTACAAAATGGTCATGTAAAAAACAACAACAAAGTACTGTTGTTCCACGGAGTGTCATTTATTTTAATTTGAGATTCATTCCTGTTGACCTATTGAAAAATCGCATACTTTTGACACCTTGACATGTTAACCCAGATAGCGGCCTGGGACCCCAATGACTACGGGGGTCAAGTGATCATCTTTCCAATGCAAGAAAAAATCTGGCGCCCCAGAGTTGTCCTGGTGAACACATTGGTTGACAGGGATCTCTTTGATGACGACAAAAAAGCGTAAGTTTTCATCTATATATATATATAATATCTATAAATGAATTAATGTATGTATGTATATATTTATGTATTTATGTATGTATGTATGTATGTATGTATGTATGTATGTATGTATGTATTTATTTATGTATGTATGTATATATGTATGTATGTGTGTATGTATCATGTATGTATGTATGTATGTATGTATGTATGTATGTATGTACGTATGTACGAAATACGTATATACTTATGTACATATGTACGAATTACGTATAAACGTATGTACGAATTACGTATGTACGTATGTATGTATGTATGTATTACGTATGTATGTATATACGTATTTATGTACGTACGTATGTATGTATGTATTTATGTATGTATTTATGTATGTCTGTATATATGTATGTATGTATGTATGTATGTATGTGTGTGTGTGTGCGTGTGCGTGTGTGTGTAATTGTGTGTACATGTGTGTGTATGTGTGTATGTATGTATTTGTGTATGTATTGGGTGCTGGGTGGCCGAGTGGTCTAAACTGAGCAAAATCTCAAGTTGATGGTCTGGAGTTCAATCCCCGCCAAAGCCCAGTCAAGCAAACACACCACCAGTACCCCGGGTGGATGGGACTCGTTAACCTTGGACGGCAACTCATCTAAGAGAAGGAAACTCTGAATTCAAACCCGGCGATGGAGTCCCGATAGGCGGATAACATTGATACAATGAAACATTCCGGCAACTCCCGGGTGGATGGGACTCGTTAACCTTGGACGGCAACTCATCTAAGAGAAGGCAACTCTGAATTCAAACCCAGGAGATGGAGTTCACATGCGCCTAACTGGCAGCAGTGATGCCTCTCGAACATCGAACCTTGTAACGCGCTTCGAGCCTTTGGGAATGAAGCGTGATTTCTCAAATTTCTCAAATAAACTTCATTATTATTATTATTATTATTTATGTACGTATGTATGTATGTATCTATGTATGTATCTATGTATGTATCTATGTTTGTAAGTATTTATATACGTACGTATGTATGTATGTATGTATGTATCTATGTATGTATATATGTATGTATGTACGTATTATGTATGTATGTACCGTATGCGCCTCCATACCATTCATACGATTGCGATAACACTTTGGTGAGAATTTGTCGTCAAGTCGCATTGAGTCATTACAACCCTTTAAAATATTTCGTTTTGAGCCAGGAGCCCTAATTTTTTTTTTTTTATATGAGCTATATAAATATAATTTCAAACAGAGCTAATGCATGGGTGGATGGAATTTTAAAGAAATACAAATTGTGGAATGTCTGTTTGTGTAGGACATAACAATAAGGGTTCTGAATTAGTACAACCATTCCACAATATTTCGTTTGTGGTCAGGGGCCCTACATTGTTTTTTTTTTCATATATCTATATATTTACAAAATAACGCTTGTATGTATGTCACGTTTGCATTCCTATACCGTTCATCCGAGTGCAATAAAACTGTAGTGAGTTGTTTTCCACAAGCCCCACATTTTCGTAAATTATTACAGCCTTTTTATAATTTTATGTTTTAGGCCCGGGGCCCTAAATTCGTTTTTGTCTTATAAGTGCGATGTAAATATAATTTCTAAATGCGCTCCTATATCCGATCGTGATAAAACTTTTGAGAGTTGTCCGCCCGCGCGCAAATTTTTTACAACCATTTTACAATATTCAGTTTGGGGCAGGAACCACTAAATTATTTTGTTTATGATATGATCTATATAAATATAGTTTCAAACAGAGCTTATGGGTGGATGGAATTGAATCAAACTCAATCATTAACATGTCAGTTTCTGTGTGACATAATAAGTAGGTATGTAAATTAGTACAACCATTTAACAATATTTTGTTTTGGGCCGGGGCCTTAAATGTTTTTTTTCTTAAATGAGATTTATTAAAATAATAAAAGTTTATGAGTTGTTGTCCGCACACCCGCGAATTTTTGTGATTTATTACAACCATTTACAAAGTTTCGTTTGGGGGCCGCGGGTCCTCAATTCGTATTTTCTTTTATGGGCTTTTTAAATATAATTTCTGTGTTCGTTCCTATACCATCCATCCGATTCCGATAAAACTTTGGTGAGTGGTTGTTTGCAGGCTCGCAAAGGTTTCTAAATTAATACAACCAATTTACAGTATTTCGTTTGGTGCTAGGGTCCCTACATTTTTTAAAAATTATTTATGCGCTTTATATATATACATTCAATTAGATCTATTGCATGGGTGGATCGATAGCTAAAAGTGTTTTTAATAAATTTTGAAAATCCATACTACTTACATGAGTTCAAAAACCTTCAATTTTTTTTTTGTGTACGCACTAGACGGAAAAACAAAGAAATTTTCTCTTTATAAAATGTACTTAATAAAAACAAAAACACTTTCTCTCTGTGAGTGGCATTGCAACGAATGTCGGTTACTCGCTAGTGACCTATAAATATGAAGAGGAGCAAAAGAAAAAAAAAATGGGGGGGGGGGGGGGAAATAAAAGATAGTATCAAATTATATTTAAAAGAACTTTGAGAACCCCTCAATTAACTTTTTCTAAAAATTGTAATGCTATTTTGAGCTTGAATGGGATTGGTGTGTTTGTATGTTAGTTTGTTTGGTTGAAACTGTTTGTTAGAAGTTGCTGCTAACCATGCATGCAGGACCCATCCTTTTTTATTGTAAGTGAGTATAAAATGGAATGGAAGATGGAAATTAATTCGTTGCAGATATGATTAGGATGCCCTCGTATTATTGTAGAGAAATTTAAAAAATATTAACCCTTCTACACAAAGCCAGTAAATGGGCTTTTGTTAGAATTATCAAAAATTGTAAACCATTTTATAAATTGTGTCATCTTTTCTTTCAAAAAAAAAAATATTTAATTCTCTTCTTTTTTCCTTTCTCTGTCATCGTTTGCCCTGCTACCATTATTGTAACACAGACCAACGTCTATGCAAAGCGATGGCGGCACTGGTTGGGCACCCGGAAGTCTATTCCCTACTTCCTGTGAACTCAATTTGACAAATTATCCGTTTGACCGGCAAACCTGTATCATTGAGGTGAGTCAATGGAAATCTTTGTCTTTAGGTCATTTAGAGAAGAGATTTTTAACCACACAAGTCAATTAGAGAATAATTTATAATCTACTCAAGTCTATTAGAGAGTGGATTATGATCTACGCAAGTCTTTTAGAGATTGGATTATGATCTACGCAAGTCTTTTAGAGATTGGATTATGATCTACGCAAGTCTATTTGAGAGTGGGTTATTATCTACACAAGTTTATTAGAGAATAGATTATGATCTAAACTTCCATAGTATTTGTTTAGTGATTCTTTTATGAATAGCATCTTATATAATTTACAGAAATTCAAAAAATTCGGGGGGGGGGGGGGGGGGAGTAAAAAATAAAATGATTTTAATTCATTTTCCTACATTCTTTACCAATTTATCAAATTATCTCATCCAAATCACATCAAAATGCTATAATCTAAGTAAATACTCAATACTCTCTAACTAAATATATCAGATGTTTAATATTTAAACTTTTCTTATTTGCTTATAATTCTATGTATTTTGCATTAGTTTTAGACTTAAGGTTTGATTGCGACCATATGTAAATTTGCAGACTTGATCTTTTTCGCTCTGATCGTCATCCAGGAGAGTATTTATTTTATTTATTATTCAGGGGTGTCTTCCGCACAATAAACAGTTGTGTTACTGGTCTAATGCGTCTCCTTGACCGAGTTATTTGCTCATCCATGGTCCTATGATCCTCCGGGCAAATTCGAATCAAGTTAATTTTAGGGTAATCAAGACAAAGTTACCAAGTGTGACTTAGGGTTTCCCAATCGTATTTTAAATTTAATAACAAAAAATAATTGATACACAATTCTTTCATCTACAGCTAGTGGCTATGAGGTATAGCACCGAGCATCTGCAGTTTGTGGCCGCCTCTAAAAGCATTTCATTAAATTATTTCATCACTAACGGGGAATGGGAACTACAATCGACAGAATTGATCATCAGAAACTTTAGCACTGGCGACTCAGCTCTTTCTTGCATTCAGGTATCTAGGAACTAGAATATTTTATTTGATTTTGATGTCGAATGATTTTCTTAATTTTAATGACATCGTATTAAAAAAAATTAAAATAATTATCTAATCCAGCATTCTATTACTAAATTCTTTGTTTAAAATGCTGTGTCAGACGCTGGATTTATTTGGACTTCTTATTTTGGTTAAATATATAGATAAAAACGAATACAAAATAAATATTTATATTTCAGATGAAGTTTTTCCTAAAGAGACGACCAGCTTTTCTAATACTCAACATTATTTTACCAGTTGTCTTTCTTTCATTTCTCAACATTCTCGTATTTGTCATTCCAGTGGAATCAGGGGAGAAGATCGGTTATGGTAAGTTATAGATTTGTTTGCACCAAGTATTTAAATATCCAGAATCTTGATTGGATAAGAGGTATTTATAACAGCAAGAATCCCAGTGGTGTCTGAATCAGGTGTCTGTCAAAGACCAAGATTTACAAGTGCAAAAGATTTTCCGACGATAACGCTAGATAAAACATTTATAATTTAAATGCGTTATCGGTGAGGTCTCCATGACCAATGAAGTATGTTCTAGCTTGGATTTTTGTTTACACTTTTTGCTATATTGCTGTCACGTTTACCTGTTAGAGCAGTTATAGGAACATCGAATAATCTTTCGGAAAAACGATGGAGTAGCTATGGACACTTCATCAATGGGCCGCTTCTGGAATGGTAATCACGTCTGCATTTATCGCAGGAGAACCTTGACTCCGGGATAAATTTTGCCTTTCGTAATGCAACTTTTCTTGCAAGGGCTGTGCTTAGCACCTCTACTGCAAATTTGACTCACTTATAAACTGCTTTTCGCCAGGTTTTTCGTTGATTTCTATGTTGGCTTCCAACTTGCTCCTTTTATACACGTCCTTAAATTGCAGCCGCTGGCTTCCAGTAAGTCTTGCCGCTTCTGCCAACTCTTGATACAGCAGAACCTGATACAAACGGCTTTCCTCAATAATACTTACATGGAATAAATCAGCAAAGGCAGCCATCGCTAAGAGCGGAGAATGGGCGAAACATTTTTGTATGCTAATCACATGTATTATAATCTCATTTTAGAGTGTGTTTCTTATTGTCTTGTAAAATGTAGCATTCTTTTTTGTCGATAACCAAACAGGGTGTGCATGCATACATATATACAGAAGTATGCATTATAAATCTATTATGCTTGTACATTTATTAGAACATAATTATACTGTCATAAACATCCCAATGGTTAATTATTTAATTTTGCCATGTACAGGAATTACTGTCCTGCTGGCTCTGTCCGTGTTCATGAGTATTGTGAGTGGCATGCTGCCTAGATCATCATTAAATATGCCAAATGTCACCATCTACCTATTCTTCCTACTCGTCTTGTCCATGCTCACTGTCATCGACAGTATCATCATCGTCTACTTGCATCATAAGGAAGGGGTAATTAAAATTATTAAACATTGTTGCAATATATATATATATATACATTTTCATAGAAACTTATTTAAACAAATTTTAAACAAATTATTTTTAATGAGTAGGATTATGTTAACTGTTTAGTTTGTTATCCCCATACATTTGTTATGTTTAAAATAAGTTTGTACACACATTCTGCGTTCATATATATGGTTCTCCGACCTGATATTGTATTAGAAGCAAAATATTCGTGTAATTAAAATGAAAGCTTTAATAATGGTACCAGAAAATTATAATTTAAACATGTTGGCATTTGACATATGGAACGCAGAATGTTCGTACACTTTTTTTTAACAGAACAAATTATAAAAGTGAGTAAAAGTGAAAGAAAAGAAAAAGATTTGGCGCTAGTACATATATATATATATATATATTTGTGCTTCATCAATCTACCTAAAATCTTAATAGCAGTTCGAACGGTTTTATAAAATAAACAACTCAACCATCATGATGTACACACCAAAATTACGTATGAATACTTCTTGTATAAATTTCTATTTGTTCTGAAACAGGAGGAAGCGTCCCATCAGAAAGTCAAGTCGCAGTTCAGAGGCGTGTTATCAAAGGTTACGAAAATGCGAAAAGTTGTATCTTTATTAGACGTACCGGAACCAGAGAGCAAGCAAGACTCCGCTAAAAAAGTTATGACGTTATTCGGATCAAATACTTCATTATCGGAAGTCGTTCTGCCATCTTCTGATGTAAAGGGAAATGAGCGAGGAACTGCGTTAAAACAAGGAGATGTACCGAAAGTCAACAAGTATAAACTAATTGGGAAACACATTGATTCAGTGTCGTTTGTAATTTTTTTATTAATTTGGTTAGCTGCAACTCTTGGATTCATGCTGAATATGGCACTTTCATAAGTTTATTTGATATGTTCTTGTTTATTTCGTTAGCTGCAACGCTTGGATTCATGATCGAAATGGCCCTTTCATAAGTTTCATATTTATTTTTGCTCTAATTTTGAAAAAAATAATTAAATAACTAAATATAAATAATTCTTTTTAAAAAATATTTATAAAATTCTTTGAGACTTTTTTTCGCAGTTTGACCTCTTCTAAATGCTTTTTTTAGAATCCCTTTAGGATTCGAAGTTGTAATGGAACTAAAAGCCTGATTTATTTTTAGATTCGTTTTAAATTGTGATGAGACACTATTTGTCAGGTTTGTAATTGATGCAATGTTGTTTCAATGGCAAATCCCGGAACAAAAATCGATATTGTAACCAATATCAGTCATCAGCTCTTCGATGGTCGATAACTGAATTCATTGATTTAGTTTTGGTTTTCTTTACTGAATTGGATCGCTTCTGTGTGTAAACTGTGACGTCATCTATACGCCAGCAATGGCATAAAGATTATGAAAAACTAATCAATTTAATCAATTTGGGAATTTTAATAAAAATCCATCCAAGATACAAGATATTTCTTAGGGTTTTCAAAAGATAGTTTCAACTGTCTGCCATTGGGAGCAGCGAGATATATGACACGATTGGGAGCAGCGGGATATATGACACGATTGGGAGCAGCGAGATATATGACACGATTGGGAGCAGAGAGATATATGGCACGATTGGGAAGAGCAGGATTTATGACATTGTTGGTAGGAGGAAGAGATATGGCATTATTGTTAGGCGCAAGATACATGATCTTATTAGTACGAGCAAGAGATATTACTTTGGTAGAAGCAGGAGATATGACATTGGTAGGAGCAGGAGATAAAACATCATTTGGATAAAAAGAGCTATGACATTAATGGGAGCAGCGAGATATATGCCATTTTTTTGGAATAGCAAGAAATATGACATTATTGGGAGGAGCAAGATATATGTCATTATTTGTAGGTGTAAGAGATTTGACCTTACTGGTAGGAACACTAGATATAACATTATTCGAAGCAGCTGTATGACTTCATTGGGTGGAGCAAGATTTATGACAATATTGCTCCAATTATTTAATTAAAATCAAAACACTAAAATCATTTTTGTAGAAATGGAGTGTGAGTAGCTCATATAGAAAGAGAATAAGTTGTAAATTGGATATAGAATGCATACTGTTGAGAATGGAGAGAGACATCTGTATACACATATATACGATATTTTAGAAATTTGAACAATGAAATTATGTTATTTTTCGACTTGATATAGACATGACACTGCTTTCCAGTGATATTAAAGAGGATATCTGTGTACATTTCGTATAGATTGGATAATACTGTATAGATGATATGTAAGTTACATGATGTTGTAGAATTAATACATATATGTTACAAAGTATGTGCATTGAAATAGAGACATCGCCGTTTAATTGTCTTTAAGTTGCTAATTATTTAAATCATTTGTGTTCAAATTACGGTCTGAGAGCTAGCTTTGGTCCTCCAGGGGTTTCATTAGCCATTTCAGACCTATACATCCCAATGGCCATTCCATAATCCGTTTCAGGCTCATACATTAGATAAATCATATAATTAGCAAGTCAGGCGCATTACATCACCCTGACCAGCTCATTAGCCTATTCAGGCACATACATCACATTTACTCTCTAATGAGCCATTTCTGGCTCATATATCACAGTCACCACCCCGTTAGCCATTTCCGTCCCATACATCACATTGCCCACTTTATTAGCCATTGCAGACCCATAGTTCACATTGAAATACTTAAACGTTATTTTGATTAAAATTGTATTGCTGATTCCCTTATTGTATTTTCCCACACTGAATTTAAGATTTTTGCAATGTTCATCCACATTCGTTCTGATATATATATATATATTTTATCGACCGTAGTCTACCGTCAACATTGTCTGAGGAACATGTGTAACATTACTGAGTGTCATTGTGTATTCAGTATGTTATATAATACTTCATGTTTGCCGATGGTCCTTTCTTTCTGTTACCTCTGTCATCCTTAATTTTATTCACTCATCATGGATTGATTACCCAATGGATTGATTACCCAATGGATTGATTACCCAATGGATTGATTACCCAATGGATTGATTACCCAATGGATTGATTACCCAATGGATTGATTACCCAATGGATTGATTACCCAATGGATTGATTACCCAATGGATTGATTACCCAATGGATTGATTACCCAATGGATTGATTACCCAATGGATTGATTACCCAATGGATTGATTACCCAATGGATTGATTACCCAATGGATTGATTACCCAATGGATTCGGTTCAAATAATGATACAACCTGAGTTCTTTTTTTAAATAAGTGTTGACTTAGTAGAGGCGACAAAATGATATATCTAACTGAATCAAGTGAAATAGTATTAAATATAATAAAGAGAAATAATTTTATAAACAGGGATGTACGCATCGAGGCGATGCAAGAGATGTTATGGAATGAGGTAAATGGCTGTGATCTGAAGTATGGGGGGTGGGGGGAATTTGGAGTATCAAGGAATCATGGGTATCAGAATTATGTGGGGTATGAAATGGACGTTGGGTAGTGAAATAATGTGGGGTATCAAAAGACTTTGCGGTATAAAAGGGATGTGGAATATCAAGGGATCTGGGGTATGAAAGTGATGTAGAAATGGAAGATTATGGTGTATGGAAGGGATGTGTTTCTTGGAAGTGATGTTGGTTATGGAAGGGATGCATAGAATAGAACATGATGTGATTATGGAAGGGATGCATAGAATAGAACATGATGTGATTATTGAAGGGATGCATAGAATAGAACATGATGGGATTATGGAAGGGATGCATAGAATAGAACATGATGTGATTATGGAAGGGATGCATAGAATAGAACATGATGTGATTATGGAAGGGATGCATATAATAGAACATGATGGGATTATGGAAGGGATGCATAGAATAGAACATGATGTGATTATGGAAGGGATGCATAGAATAGAACATGATGTGATTATGGAAGGGATGCATAGAATAGAACATGATGTGATTATGGAAGGGATGCATAGAATAGAACATGATGTGATTATGGAAGGGATGCATAGAATAGAACATGATGTGATTATGGAAGGGATGCATATAATAGAACATGATGTGATTATGGAATGGTATGCAAGGTATATAAGGTGATGCATGGTATGGTAGGAGATGTGATGTATTGAAGGTGATGCGAGATATGAAAGGTGATGTCGGGTATCTATCTACGGGATACGGGGTTTTGAAGGGGTGAAGGATATCTATGGGATGCAGGTTATGGATTACAATGCAGAGTGTGGAAAGTTATGCATGATGTTGAAGGCAATGCAGGGTATGAAAAGGGATGGATGGTATGGAAGTTGATGGAGTGTATGGAAGGTAATGAGGGTGTGGATGGAATGCATGGTATGGAAGGTGGTGTATGGGTATCAAAGGTGATGGAGGGTATGGAAGGTAATGAGGTGTATGAAAGGTGATGGAGGCTATAGTAGATTACGGAGAGTATGAAAGATGATGCATGATGTGGAATGTGATGCAGGGAATGGAAGTTTATAAAGGGTATGAATAGTGATGCACGGTGTTAAAGGTGATTCAAGCTATAGAAAGCGATGGAGATAATGGAAGGAGATATTGTGTTTGTGAAAGAGATGTGGGATATCAAGCGGATGCAGGTATTAAAGGTTATGTTGGGTAACAAAGGGATTCAGTGCACAAAAGGTGATGAAAGGTAATGTAGAATAGTAAGATCACGAGGTTGTATCAAAGGGATGCATAGTAAAAAAAGGAGATGAAGGATATCAAGGAAATGCAGGTTTTCAAAGGGGATCCGGGTTATCCAAATGATTTTGTTATGGGAGGGATGTGGGTTTGGATAATTATGCGGGGTATGGAGGAGGATGCGGGGAATCAACGAGGTATTAATGCTTATTAAGGGGACCTTCAGTATCCCGATATGTGGATTATCAATTGAATATGAAGTGTTATGGTAATGCGTGATATCAAAGAACGCGAGGTATCTAGCTTATGCGTGGTATCAGATTGATGTTATTATCAAGAATATGTCGGTTACGGAAGTGATTGTAGGTCTTGAGGGTCTAGTTTTGAAAACCGTTGTTAGTTATGAAAGTATGAAGTATGGTGAGACAGGCGAGTCGGCATTTGTGTGGGAAGGACGATAGGAAGTGTTTAACAGTGGTATTTATCATTTGTTTTAGTGTAGTAGAAATTATAATCAGCTATTGGTTTAAATAACCATTCTAATCGCGGACTAGTCGGTAGGGGTGAAGTTTTCATGGTTCAACGGTATCAATTCCTAACACAAGTTGTTTAGAATCACATGTTTTTATTCTCTTCTGCTGAGTGTGTGTTTGGAGGATCAAGAATTTTTTTTTTTTTAAATTGTACTTTCTCAGCTTTGAAATAATCCAAACTAAGCAAAATGGATGGCATTTAATTATTGCTTTATTTAAAGTTGTAGTTTTCCTGTATGGAGTGCTGGGTGGTCGATTGGTCTAAACCGAGCAACTCTCAAGTTGATGGTCTGAAGTTCAATCACCACCAAAGCGCAGTCAAGCAAAAACATCACCGTCACCCCGGGTGGATGGGACTCGCAAATCTTGGAAGGAAGAGAGAGGCGATATGCTGGGTACATCAATGCATTGTTAAACAAGACTCCGATTAACTCCAAGAATCAGTTGTTACGATATCATCTAACAATGTTTCAATCAGGGAATTCGAATCAATATGTCCTTGACATGATGCCGAAACATAATTACCAAAATAAAATCTGTCCATCAGTGGTTCTCCTCCTTCAAACGCGCTTTTATCTTTATTTGTGTATTTTCTTTAATAATGAAATTACTAATCCAATATAATTTGCCCTACATAAAAATATATAGTTAATAAAATAAATGAGTTAAAAATACGGATAATTCATGAAAAGTCAATAACCAAGCCGTTAAATTATCAACATTCATTTCTCATTTTTGTAGACATGAACCAGTTTTGTGGTCGCCACAACTTTGGACATCATTAAAAGGGTTGCAAAACTGATTCGTGGTGCGCGCCTTCGTTGAAAGCGGTACAGTGTGAACCGGCGACTCCTGAGACTCAAGTTGGGGATTTTATCCATTCTTATTCTATTTTTTTCTTTCATTGCAGGTTGTGGGTTTGTGTTAAAGCCTTTGTCTTGACCTAACCTTACTTCAACGTAAAGCTAAGGCGTCAACTCTCAAGTTGATGGTCTGGAGTTCAATCCCCACCAAAGCCCAGTCAAGCAAACACATCACCAGCACCCCGGGTGGATGGGACTCGTTAACCTTGGACGGCAACTCATCTAAGAGAAGGCAACTCTGAATTCAAACCCGGAGATGGAGTCCCGATAGGCGGATAACATTGATACAATGAAACATTCCGGCAACTCCCGAGTGGATGGGACTCGTTAGCCTTGGACGGTAACTCATCTAAGAGAAGGCAAAACTTTGAATGCAAACCAGGAGCCAGAATGATCAATTAATTGATCGTGGGCCCTCAAACAAAATAATAATAATAATAATAATTATAATAATAATAAGAAGAAGAAGAAGAAGAAGAAGAAGGAGAAGAAGAAGAAGAAGAAGAAGAAGAAGGAGAAGAAGAAGAAGAAGAAGAAGGAGAAGGAGAAGAAGAAGAAGAAGAAGAAGAAGAAGGAAGAAGAAGAAGAAGAAGACACCGCTTCCCTTTGTGTGTGTTTCCATAGGGCAAAAACCATAAACATTTACTTAAAAGTGATACATACACACACACATACATATATATATATGTATATGTATAATGTAAAGTTAATTTATATTATAATAATCTTTCATTTGTTGTCCTGATGCAGGCATTCGCCGAATTATTTGAGTATGTACATTGTGCAATTATAATAAAAGCTTAACATATGTTGTTTTATTGACACATATTGTTTGCCTCCAATTAATCATAAGTTTTGGCTGCCTACAAATGGCTGATTAGTCAATGCTGCTAATTTATTTTGTTAAGCACTAGAAATCATTCATCGAAAAGTTTGTTTTGGGCCAGTGGTAGGTTCTGTCATTGGTCATATCAGCCGATAGTTTTTATTTGAAAGAAAACATACAAGTTGAAGGTAATTTTGCTCCATTCCCTCCCTCTCTATTTAGATTTGTTGGAAAAAAAGTTTCTTTTATTATGGGGTAACGTGTTTTTTTTTGGTTGTCTTTTGTGTGTTATTTATTTATTTTTTTTGCTGTTTTAATTTATGTAGTGTTAGTATTCTGTTTTGCAAATATAAATTCAAATGTTGCTCATTACAGTTCTCATTACAGTGCTCATTACCGTTCTCATTACCTTTCTCATTACAGTTATCATTACAGTTGTCATTACAGTGCTCATTACCGTTCTCATTACATTTCTCATTACAGTTCTCATTACAGTTCTCATTACAGTTCTCATTACAGTTTCCATTACAGTTCTCATTACAGTTCTCATTACAGTTTCCATTACAGTTCTCATTACAGTTCTCATTACAGTTCTCATTACAGTTTCCATTACAGTTCTCATTACAGTTCTCATTAAAGTTTCCATTACAGTTCTCATTACAGTTTCCATTACAGTTCTCATTACAGTTCTCATTACAGTTCTCATTACAGTTTCCATTACAGTTCTCATTACAGTTCTCATTACAGTTTCCATTACAGTTCTCATTACAGTTCTCATTACAATTATCATTATAGTTCTCTTTACAGTTCTCATTACAGTTCTCATTAAAGTAAAATATTACTTCAAATTTTTAGAGATAATGTGTGTATGTTGAAAAAGTTCGTTTTTTGGGTTGTCTAGTTAAAAAAAAATAAACAAAAAGAGAAACTCAATCATTTTTCCTGTGCTTTTCTAAAAGTAACTCAGTCGTCGATCTCAACATATGGGCACCCGATTTCACTGTAGTGATTCACTGGGCACCCCATTCAACTGTAGTGATGAATGCAGTTGTCGTACAGCAAACATTGAGAAACCCGAACAAGCTTTGCTCTATGTAGACTTGTTAACCTGTTACCTTGCCTATTTTTTTTAAATAACATGCATCACGTTTTGCTATATGTCGTGGTAGCAGAGAAGCTAGTCTCGTGTGCAAGTAAAAATGGGGGGGGGGGGCGTGTGAGGATGGCAGTGGTTGCCCCAGTAGGATCGTGACTCTTCAAATAGACGTGACCTTTGACTTCACTCTGTCGGTCTAGGTGTTAGTGTTTTGCAATTTATTTATTTTTTTGTAATCCATAAGTTTGTGTGTATCAAACGTAATTTTGTGGGATTTCAGTGAATGTTATCGTCATTTCCAGTACTATTCTGTTTAACATTACTCATTATTTAAATGTTTGATGACGTAGTAGCCCGATAATCTTCTAAATGCTTAAATTTGCATAGATAAATTTAAAAAAGTTCATGAACTATTTCTAGTGGCATCTTTATGTAACTAGGACATTCTAGTCAAGAAATAGAGCTGCTCAAAAAGACGAAGACGCGTGTTGGTGCGTTGATTTCTCATAAACCTGGAAAAAGGCCTTTTCATTTTTTTTTTTTTCGCTTTTATGGAAGCAGTTTTGTAAATGGATAAACCTCTGAAGGAAACACGTTTCCGATTTCGTCAATTTTTCCCTTCATAAAGACATTATATTTTTACTGCAATGAATTTTGTTGAGGGAGTAAAGCCGAAATAAACCTTTCTTTGAGATTAAACTGTATTACCTTTCTTGAATATAGAGACATACACAATAATTATTGTAAAAAATAACACGGAAAACTGATTTTTTGGGGGATTAGATTTGTGGGGAAAAAGGGGGGGGGGCGCGCTGAAAATATGAAAGAATTTGTTTTAAATAGGCAACGCGTCCATGTTCCTAGTTTAAGCTCCATCGCTTGACAGAAAAAGCGTCACACTCCGACAGACATAAAGAAGAACACGAACAAAAGGGAAGTTAATGTCTAGAAATATTTTTTTTTAAAGACCAAAAACAAAATGTTTGGTATAAATCCTCGAAATGCATTTTTCATTATTTTATTTTATATTAATCTTCTAATGTCCCGCCCCCTTTTACACCGCATATTTTTTTAAAGAACATATTACTCACCAAACGCATTTTCGATATTTTTTTTATTTCTAATGAATAAATGACACAAGAAGATCTGCAGACAACTAGGGGAATCGATGGAAATTCTATCTCTGTTTTAATAACAATTACAATCAAAGATTATTTATTAATTCTACAATTTGTTACATTTTGGAAAATATTGTTACTTTCTCTATTGTAAAAATGTAAATTAAATAGTATTTAACTCAAGTGTGTTTAAGTATTTTATAATTATTTCGTGTAGCAGTTTGGTAAATCTGAATGTAATTTTATTTTATTTATATTAAAATTTAATAAAAAGTTTTCAAATCATTATTCTTATAAAAAATTTTTTTTTTGTTTCGGTTAGACTTCTTTGATCACTACGCAAATCACACGAGTCACGTGAGTTAAATTAAGTGGTCCCATTCCACTCCAGTGCTATTTAAAATAACTTCTAGTAGTAGGCCTATCTTCAACATCATAAGTTAGAACTGCCTTAAATATAGATATGAGTCACCGCTGATTTTCTCTTAACCTCAAGACATACAAATTAAGTTTCGTTGTATTCTCATCCATCTCACCTTCAGTAAACGATTTTGACCAATCATTATCTAAACCAATGTTTCCCAATATGGGGGGCAATTTGATTGTTTGGGGGGTGGGGGCAAAAGCAAAATGAGCTGTCTAGAATTTGAAAACCAACCGTCTAATGGGAATTATCTTGTATTTTGAAGAAAGGGCAACATTAATGTCTCTATTTAATGCACATACTGCAACTGTCCATCTTACTCCTGAGGCTAGCTATGAAATTTCCTTACTCATCGCTAAATCTTGGAAAAATCATACTATAGGAAAGAATTTAACCAAACCATCAGTAGCATTTCTTAAAACATTTCTGTAAAAAAATATGACAAAAAAGTGAAAGCTATGCCAGTCAGTAACAATACGGTTAACAGAAGAGTAGACGAAATGAGTTAAGATATTGAAATAAGACTTGTTGAAAAGTCGAAAACAAAACAATTCTCAATGAACGAATAAACTTTGAGAGACGGTGAGGCTGTATTTATAACTTACGTAAGATAAATTGATAAAGGGTATTTTGCTGCAGAAATGGTCCTCTGTAAAATTATTAGAAAGCACCACTACTATTAAAATATATATAATAAGCTAAAAAAATTACTTAGATACCAAAACTGCACCAATGAAAAAATAATATATTGGGCTTCAGATGGTGTCCCTAATATGATGGGCAAGAAAAATGGCTGCTTAAAATTGGTGAAAGTTGACAATACAGAAATGCTTCTTGTGCAACGCGTATTTCATAGGGAAAACGAGGAGTTAAAAATTTTTGCCTGTTCTAAATGAAGTACTAAGTTCAGTTTTAAAGTTAATCAAGGCTATTAAAGCAAATGCCAAATATGAAAGTCTCTTCAAGCTATTTTGTGAAGAACAAAATGCAGACTATGTGAGACGTTTACTTCACATTGACGTAAGTTGGCTTTTAAAAGGGAATTGCTTGAAAATATTTTTTGAACTATTTGATAATCTTGCGATTAAGTGACAAACCTGATAGGAAGTATCTGTTAACGTTCGATGGTAGAGCATTTGTGAGTTATTTAGTCGATATCTTTGAAAACCTAATCATATTAAATAACCAACTTCAATGCACAAATAAAACTCTTGTCGATGCAAAAGTGAAGATAATTGGTTCCATTACCTTTATTGAATTATGTCACAAAAATATTTACAAGAATATTTTGAAAAGTTTCATTGGCTCCAAAAATGTAAAGTGACTCATGCCGCTATAATTATTATTGTCGATCATCTGAAAATTCTATCATCTGATTTAAAAGAAATATATTCTGATTTGAAACAAATTGATTTTCTAATATTAATGATGCAGATGTTAGTAATTTTAGTAGATTTGTCTGATATTTCAAATATGCAGTATCAAGAAGAACTCACAACAATGCAAAACGATGAGTCGGTTAAAATTGTATTTAATATAAAATGAGCGATGGCATGGCTTTGTAGGAAACATACGGTAAACATCCAAATTAAACCAAATGTGCAATAAAACTATTGTTATCATTCCCATCTTCATATTTTGCTGAATGTGGATGTAGTGCCGTGAAAATTTTGTTGCAAAAAAAAAAAAAAAAAAAAAAAAAAAAAATTTTATTTGCTGCACAACGCAGAGACTTGAAACTGAAGCGAACTAAATTGTAAGCTTACATAACATCTCTTTGCAGCAAGCATCAATCATAAACATCTCACTAAATTTTAATAGTAAATAATTACTAATAATTTAAACAATTAGAAAAATCGTTCATTAAAATTATTTCGTACTTGAATTTCAGTTCTCCATTAAATGTTTGGAAAATGTACTTCCTATGTATCCTCACCAATTTCCTAGTGATTTCCTCTTAAAACCTATCATTTAAGTTTCTTCAGTGAACAATCGTATGTTGGAATATTAAAAACTATGTATATGATACATGGGGGGGGGCATAAGAAATTTAGAAAGGCTTAGGTGGGGCACGGCACGAAAAGGTTGGGGAACTTTGATCTAAACACTCTCAGAAACTTGTGGGAAATGAAACAAATTTAAGTGTGACATTTACATGCAACAAAATGTTCTGTTCGTGTTAGTTTAAGTTTGTTTTAAACAAAAAAAAAAGTTTAGGTCTGTTCGGTAAACAGATTAACATTTAATGCGAATATGCACAACTGCGCCTACCCCAGAAAAAAAAAAGTATATATATATATATGTATATGTGTATATTTTCACCTGAACAATTTTTTTTTAAGTTACACGCCTTTCAACGCTAAGATACGGACGGCTAAGGCGACATCCTTAAATAACTTGCGTCTATAGTTAATATAAAGGCCTATTTACATTCAACGAGATCAAAATACACATAATTTCCCACTTGAAAAATTTCCTTTTCCAAATTTAAGATAATTCACCTGACTTACCCGCCACACCAACCATTGTTTATTTACTGTGTTAAAGTTTTCATACCAACAAAGAATTAGGTCATAGTAACATCTCAGTTGATGACGCCTGTATGTCGGTCTATTCAGTGGGGTACTGTATGTCGGTCTATTTAATTGGGTACTGTATGTCGGTCTATTCAGTGGGATACTGTATGTCGGTCTATTCAGTGGGGTATTGTATGTCGGTCTATTCAGTGGGGTACTGTATGTCGGTCTATTCAGTGGGGTACTGTATGTCGGTCTATTCAGTGGGGTACTTCATGCCAGTCTATTCAGTGGGGTACGGTATGTCGGTCTATTCAGTGGGGTACTGTATGTCGGTCTATTCAGTGGGGTACTGTATGTCGGTCTATTCAGTGGGGTACTTCATGCTAGTCTATTCAGTGGGATATCTTATGATCGTCTATTCGGTTGGGTACTTCATGCCGGTCTATTCAGTGGGGTACTTCATGCCGGTCTATTCAGTGGGGTACTTCATGCCGGTCTATTGAGTGGGGTAGTACAAGCCGGTCTATTCAGTGGGGAACTTCATGCCGGTCTAGTCAGTGATGTACTTTCGGTCTGTCTATTCTTTTGGTACTTTATCTCGTTCTATAATGTAAGGTACTTTATGTTGGTTATTAATTTGGTTTATTAAGTAAGTTTTTTTTATTAAATTTGATTTTTAATGTAGCATGTATACATGTTTTGCATTGCAAAAGATTGTCCCAGTGTCAATAAATTTAATCAATAATGGTTTTGCTTTCGTTCTGAAATTCCCTAGCACAAAATCGTGCCTTATTGTTCCCCAATTCTCGTTGTGATTTAAATGTAGGTTCGTGTACATAACAGGCAGATCATGGCTTTACCTGTCTCACTTTATGGCCAATCTTGCGCCAAGGTGTGATAGGAAATTGCTGGCACTCAATGAGATTGAGAATTCAAAAAAAAAAAAAAAAAAAAAAAAAAAAAAAAAAAAAAAAAAAAAAAAAAAAGGGAAATCATGTGGAAAAAAAACGAGGGATCCATTTCAAGTCTATAAATATCATAAGAACTATCTAAGCTTCAAACTTACAAAGTTGGTATTGAGATGCATGGAGTTCTGAACTGCTGGGTGTTACTGAACATTGAATGTGAATAGTGCCATTGAAAGACTATTTACAGATCATTTTTATGACGGATGTATTGCGTAAAAAGCAGTGAAGATATACACGTTTAAGGGTAAGGCTAATCACTGAATTATCAGTAAAATACATTATTAATATTTCTTTACATTTAAAAATGTTACTTCATATCATACATTATTATTATGTCTTATAAATAAATAGTAAAATACTTTTTTAAAATTAAAATTGATTAACAACAACTGTTGAATTACTTTGATTAATTCAAAGTAATTCAACAGTTGTTTTAAAATTTTATGAAAATGAAACTGTTATCAAATTTGTAAAACAAATAAAATTCATTATTTTTTTAAAATTTCTTTAATAGGATAACATCAAATCAAATATTAATTTCTGCTGTGTTAGTTGCATTATTTCGTTTGACTAATCCTATTGTAGGCCAATGCCAAGTAATTGTTCAAGAAAACGTATTTCTTTTTTTAAATAATAGGCCTTTTATGAAATATATTTGAAATCGCTGCATTAAATTCAGAAATTGAAACTTGAAATTAAAAAAAATTACCATACGCTTTTCACAAAAAGCAAAAATTGCCTCACTAACTACATGAATTATCTCACTAACTATATGATTCATTTCACTAACTATATGAATCATCTCACTAACTATATGATTCATTTCACTAACTATATGAATCATCTCACTAACTATATGATTCATTTCACGAACTATATGAATCATCTCACTAACTATATGATTCATTTCACTAACTATATGAATCATCTCACTAACTATATGATTCATTTCACTAACCATATGAATCATCTCACTAACTATATGATTCATTTCACTAACTATATGAATCATTTCACTAACTATATGTTTCATTTCACTAACTATATGATTCATTTCACTAACTATATGATTCATTTCACTAACTATATGAATCATCTCACTAACTATATGAATCATCTCACTAACTATATGAATCATTTCACTAACTATATGAATCATCTCACAAACTATATGAATCATTTCACTAACTATATGAATCATTTCACTAACTATATGAATCATTTCACTAACTATATGAATCATTTCACTAACTATATGAATCATTTCACTAACTATACGAATCATCTCACTAGTTATATGAATCATTTCACTAACTATATGAATCATTTCACTAACTATATGAATCATTTCACTAACTATATGAATCATTTCACTAACTATATGAATCATTTCACTAACTATACGAATCATTTCACTAACTATATGAATCATCTCACTAACTATATGAATCATTTCACTAACTATATGAATCATTTCACTAACTATATGAATCATTTCACTAACTATATAAATCATTTCACTAACTATATGAATCATCTCACTAACTATATGAATCATTTCACTAACTATATGAATCATTTCACTAACTATATGAATCATTTCACTAACTATATTAATCATTTCACTAACTATATGAATCATTTCACTAACTATATGAATCATCTCACTAACTATATGAATCATTTCACTAACTATATGAATCATTTCACTAACTATATGAATCATTTCACTAACAATATGAATCATTTCACTAACTATATGAATCATTTCACTAACTATATGAATCATTTCACTAACTATATAAATCATCTCACTAACTATATGAATCATTTCACTAACTATATGATTCATTTCACTACAGGTATAAATAATTTCACTACAGGTATAAATCATTTCACTACAGGTATAAATCATCTCACCAGAGGTATAAATCATCTCACTACAGGTATAAATCATCTCACTACATGTATAAATCATCTCACTACAGGTATAAATAATCTCAATACAGGTATAAATCATCTCACTACAGGTATAAATCATCTCACCAGAGGTATAAATCATCTCACAACAGGTATAAATCATCTCACTACAGTTATAAATCATCTCACTACAGGTATAAATCATCTCACTACAGGTATGAAGTCTTTCAAACTGTTAAATCTCGTCACGCTGTTTTTCCTCGGACAGTGTCGTCCCGACAAGTATCCGACCTACTCAGAAACTAACTCCATCTTCAGGGATAGGCTGAACGAGTCCATTTATAACACAGACATCAGGCCCATGCTGAACCAGTCCGAGATGATGCAGGTCTACGTCAGCTTTGAACTGGTTTCAATTGTCGGGATTAATGATGTGGCGCAAAGTTTTCTTATCAACGGCTTTCTGAACTTCTACTGGACCGATCAAGTAAGAAACTGGATATCTCAAAGTTGTTTTTTTTAAAATAAAAAAACGTGTAATATTATTAATTAAATAAAACAATTGAATACACAAAAACCGTATTCTTGTTAGTAACAATTAATTAATTATATTTAAATTATAATGATTACTGTTTTGAATAGTCCATTTTATGCCATTCATTTCGTGATGTTGAAACTAATGATGTTCAATAAACGAATATATATATATATTTTTTTAAATTGTCCTTCTTTATGTGTTTTATTAAGAGATTCATTTATATTTCCATATGAAAAATCGCATTGAAATATAGACATGTTTGCTATTGACCCAGATTGTGGTCTGGGACCGAAAACACTACGGATATCAGTGGGTCATCTACCCTAACCCAGAAAAGATTTGGCGCCCTCGAGTTGTCCTGGTGAACACATTGGTTAACAGGGATCTCTTTAATGACGACAAAGCGTAAGTTTCCATGACCTATAAATAGGAAATGTATCCAACGTAACATCGAATTAACAATATAAGTGTGAAGTAGTATCCTTTTAGTGTTTTAATGGAAATCCAAACATACATCTATGAATTGACGTATATTTAAAAGAAATATCTATCATTTGACGTCTCTGTTAACCGTTTCTAAAATTCAATATTAAATTGAATTGACTTGAGGTTGGTATCTTTGTTGTTTTGTGTTGTTTTCTTGTTGATCTTCTATTGTCGAGAGATGTTGATAAAGAAAAACGCAGCAAACATAATGCTCTTATAAGTATTTTGATCTCATGCTTTCATAGTGCAATGGAAGGTGAATATAAGTTAGCTACAGATAGTATTAGGAAGCAATTTTATTACGGTATAAGTAGGTAAAAGCATTCACTCATCATCACAAATCCAGTTAAAGTGAGTTTGTGGGAATAATCGATACATTTATATAATTTTATAAATAACTGAATTATTTTTTTTTAAAACTAAGTTCTTTTAATTCCCTTCTCTTATAAATGAACATCTGTCAAATTTTAATTTGCCAACCATTTTTGTAACGCAGACCAACTTATATGCTACACTATGGCCGCACTGGTTGGGCACCCGGAAGTCTGTTCCCTACTTCCTGTGAGCTCAATTTGACAAATTATCCGTTTGACCGGCAAACCTGTATAATTGAGGTGAGTAAATACACGTCTTTGTCTTTAAGTCAATTAGAGAATAGATTATTATCTGCTCAAGTCTATTAGAAAATAGATTATTATCTACACACCAATAATATTTCTTTAATGATTCTGTTATGAAAAGCATCGATACAATAAAAAAAAAAAAATTTTAAAATGTGCATTAAAGTAATATTAATAAAATGAATTAAATAAAAAGTACTTCAACACATCATCTTTGAATACAATTTTATATTTATCAAATTATTTCATTTCAATATCAAAATTACATAACATTAAGATTTTGGATAACCTATTTCTTGATACTTGAGTTAACTACTTTTTGCTCGGATCAACGTTCGAGAGAATTTTCATTTTATTACTCAGGGTGTCTTCCTCATCAGAAACTGCTGTGCTACTGGTCTGATGCGTCTCTTTGACCGAGCTATTTGTTTAGTCATGGTTCTGTGACCCCACCAAAATTATTTTTGAATCAACTTAAATTTTAAGGTTAGGCAGACAATGTTAAAAAGTTAAATATTAAAATAATAATTTTTAATATACACGTCTTTCTTCTACAGCTAGTGGCTATGAGATATAGCACTGTGCATCTGCAGTTTGTCGCTTCTTATCCCAATATTTCATTGCATTATTTCATCACTAACGGGGAATGGGAGCTACAATCGACAGAACTGATCATCAGAAACTTTAGCGCTGGAATAGCAGAGCTCTCTTGCATTCAGGTATTAAGGACCTAGACCATGTTATTTGCGCTTCGTTTCAAATCAATTTCACAGTTTCAGCACGTTACACAATCCATGGTAATTTAATTTATTCAATAGAGTTATTATACGCACCAAAATTCTCCGTTTAAATTCTTCATTGAAAATGCTGGGTGAGGCGTTGGATAAATGTGGACTTTAAATGCTGTTTAAATGTATAAATAAAAATAAAGTGTCAGATGCCAAAAGTGTATATTTGTGTTATGAATCCTTTGGATTATTCAAATATATATTTGTGACAAAAGTGTTTTATAAATTTAATTTCATATTTACTAAGAGATGAATAGTAAAAACATATATCTAAGCAATTTTTTATAATATAAAAAGTTATTTAATACAATTTAAAAATAAAAATTTGAAATGTTTATTATTTCAGATGAAGTTTTTCTTAAAGAGACGACCAGCTTTCCTAACACTCAACATCATTTTACCAGTTGTCTTCCTTTCATTTCTCAACATTCTCGTATTTGTCATTCCAGTGGAATCAGGGGAGAAGATCAGTTATGGTAAGTTATTTTTTATTTACATTAAAAATTTAAATATACAGAATCTTGATTAGATAAAAATATTTACGGTTACAAGAAATCAATTTAAAAACTGATACAAAATTATTGTGTGTCAAATGATTTTCTTAGTGATTAGTCTTCAGGTGTCTGTGGAAGGTGTCTGAAAGAAACTACACCAGAATCTTGATTTGATAAAAATGTTTACGGTTACAAGAAATCAATTTAAAAACTGATACAAAATTATTGTGTGTCAAATGATTTTCTTAGTGATTAGTCTTCAGGTGTCTGTGGAAGGTGTCTGAAAGAAACTACACCAGAATCTTGATTTAATAAAAATATTTACGGTTACAAGAAATCAATTTAAAAACTGATACAAAATTATTGTGTGTCAAATGATTTTCGTAGTGATCAGTCTTCAGGTGTCTGTGGAAGGTGTCTGAAAGAAACTACACCAGAATCTTGATTTGATAAAAATATTTACGGTTACAAGAAATCAATTTAAAAACTGATACAAAATTATTGTGTGTCAAATGATTTTCTTAGTGATCAGTCTTCAGGTGTCTCTGGAAGGTGTATGAAAGAAACTACACCAGAATCTTGATTTGATAAAAATATTTACGGTTACAAGAAATCAATTTAAAAACTGATACAAAATTTTTGTGTGTCAAATGATTTTCGTAGTGATTAGTCTTCAGGTGTCTGTGGAAGGTGTCTGAAAGAAACTACACCAGAATCTTGATTTGATAAAAATATTTACGGTTACAAGAAATCAATTTAAAAACTGATACAAAATTATTGTGTGTCAAATGATTTTCTTAGTGATTAGTCTTCAGGTGTCTGTGGAAGGTGTCTGAAAGAAACTACACCAGAATCTTGATTTGATAAAAATATTTACGGTTACAAGAAATCAATTTAAAAACTGATACAAAATTTTTGTGTGTCAAATGATTTTCTTAGTGATCAGTCTTCAGGTGTCTGTGGAAGGTGTCTGAAAGAAACTACACCAGAATCTTGATTTGATAAAAATATTTATGGTTACAAGAAATCAATTTAAAAACTGATACAAAATTATTGTGTGTCAAATGATTTTCTTAGTGATTAGTCTTCATGTGTCTGTCGTAGGTGTCTGAAAGAAACTACACCAGAATCTTGATTTGATAAAAATATTTACGGTTACAAGAAATCAATTTAAAAACTGATACAAAATTATTGTGTGTCAAATGATTTTCTTAGTGATCAGTCTTCATGTGTCTGTGGAAGGTGTCTGAAAGAAACAACACCAGAATCTTGATTTGATAAAAATATTTACGGTTACAACAAATCAATTTAAAAACTGATACAAATTTATTGTGTGTCAAATGATTTTCTTAGTGATTAGTCTTCAGGTGTCTGTGGAAGGTGTCTGAAAGAAACTACACCAGAATCTTGATTTGATAAAAATATTTACGGTTACAAGAAATCAATTTAAAAACTGATACAAAATTATTGTGTGTCAAATGATTTTCTTAGTGATCAGTCTTCATGTGTCTGTGGAAGGTGTCTGAAAGAAACAACACCAGAATCTTGATTTGATAAAAATATTTACTGTTACAACAAATCAATTTAAAAACTGATACAAATTTATTGTGTGTCAAATGATTTTCTTAGTGATCAGTCTTCAGGTTTCTGTGGAAGGTGTCTGAAAGAAACTACACCATCATCTCTCAAAGAAAGATTGACCTTTGCAAACGATTTTCAATGGAAAACGCTAATTTTAAATGGAATGTGTTTTCGCAGAGAACTACTTGCCCAATATATGTTCAAACTTAGATGTCTTGCCATTTTTTGCTATTTTGCTGTTTTAGCAACATTGAATAACCAGTGGTCAAAAATATGTTAATATTTGTGCTTCGGTTTGATCTATTCGCGTTTGGGTCCATTACAATCTCTATCCCCATAAAGCGTGGGCATACGTGCATAGATAAGTTTGCTCTTAAATGTCATTCAACTTGTATATGTATCAAAACATCATTATACTATCGCGGACATCCTGTCATTCAATATGTACATGTATAAAAACATCATTAAACTGTCGCCGACATTCTCACGAGTAACTATTTAACTGTACTATCTCCAGGAATTACTGTTCTTCTGGCTCTGTCCGTGTTTATGAGTGTTGTGAGCGGCATGCTGCCGAGGTCATCCTTGAATATGCCCAATGTCACCATCTACCTATTCTTCCTACTCTTCTTGTCTATGCTCACTGTCATCGACAGTATCATCATCGTCTACTTGCATCATAAGGAAGGCGTAAGTTACATTGTTTCACTAAACAATCTTCTAAACAAACTTAATTTAAAATCTTTTTAAACGAATTATTTCGAATGTTAAGGATTGTGTTAACGGTTCAGTTTATTTTCCCAACAAAGTTGTGTTGTTATTATTATTTTATGAATATTCTGCCATCATATCTAAAGTCACGGCCCTGGCATTGTAAAAGAAACAACAACTAAACCATCATGAAACTACAACTAAACCATCATGATCTACATCATTTTTTAATTTATTTTTTTTTAAATGTCTATTTGTTCTGAAACAGGAGGAAGCGACCCATCAGAAAGTCAAGTCGCAATTCAGGGGCGCGTTATCAAAGGTTACGAAAATGCGCAATGTCGTTTCGGCATTTGAGGTACAGGAAACAGAAAGCAAGCAAGACTCCGTTAGAAAAGACCTGGCGTTATTTGAATCAAATGCTTCACTATCTGATAATGTGAAGTCATCTTCTGATAAAAAGGGAAATAAGCGAGCAGCAGAGATGAAACAAGGGGATGTACCGAAAGTCAACAAGTATAAACTAATTGGGAAACACATTGATTCAGTGTCGTTTGTAATTTTCTTATTACTTTGGTTAGCTGCAACTCTTGGATTTATGTTGGATATGGCGCTTTCATAAGTTTTTTTTTTTTATTTTGGCCATATTTAAATTTAAAAAAAAGTAAAGATATTTTTTAAAGACTACTAAAATACAAATCTTCTTTTGTTTGAAATATTTACAAAACATTTTTTTGAAATCATTGCTGTTTAAATTTTTCCTTTAAAAAACTGAAAACTTTACATTTAGAATCATGATGCAAATTTTTTTAAATTTTAGATTAGTTTAGAATGATTTGTGACTTTGTTTGTCTCTATAATTGTGGTCATCAGTTTTTAATGGATGTTTGTCTCTATAATTGTGGTCATCAGTTTTTAATTGATGTTTGTCTCTATAATTGTGGTCATTAGGTTTTCATTGATGCCCTGTTGATTCAATGGCAAATCTTTGAAGTGAGTTCGACAAAGAAAATCAATGTCTGCATCATTGCTTCTCTGGTCAATCAAAAATTATGTGATTCGTTTTTTTTTTTAGTTTGATTGCTTCCATGTGTAATGTGTGACCTCATCTATGCCACATCAATGTACATAAATAATGAAGAACTAATCAATAGGATGTATTAAGGAATTAAAAAAAATATTAATCATAATACCAAATTAATTTTTCTACAGTCAATTTCTATCATGCATCAGTCTGTTCTTAAGTTTTCATACGCCAAAAATATTTTGAAAAGTTAAGTATTTCTTAATTGGGTCTCAAAAAAAAAAATTCTGCAGGTTTAAGACAATGTCGCAATGTCTCGTTGTAATATATTTCCATACTTTTAAAAATTAGATATTTCTTATGTTTTTAAGAAATTCTTTCGAATGTCTGCCATTGGGAGGACCCATATAAATTTTAATATCATGATTAGGAGGAGCAAACGATATGAAATTATTTGAAGGGGCAGAAGGTGTAACATTATTTGGAGGAGCAAGAGAAATGACATTGTTTGGAGGGGCAAGAGATATGACATCATTGTTCCAATGAATTTATCAAAACCAGAACACTAAAGATAATTTTGTCAAAATGTAGTATCAACCTCAGTTAGAGAGAGAATACTGTTGTAAAAAGGGTATAGACTGCATACGGTTGGGACTTGAGTGAGACATCTCTATATAATATATATAAGTAAATGCCCATAATACGTCACCAAAAAATTATAATAATTATCCCGTCATTTTCTTCACATGTCTAGCAATAATGATTCGGAAATGTGTCAAAACAATAATTTTCATGTCAAATTTCAAAGGATTTAATATAATTCAACATCTGTAACAAAGTTATTGACGCCTTAACTCCCTTACATCTACCATGAAAATAATTTGATTGCAATTTGTTTGACATTATTATAGTCGCATTTATCAGCTACACCCGGCTCTGGGCTATCGTATATATTGTGTCACATAAATATACAATAAAGCATTCTTTTATTTCTATTTGGCTATGACGTAAATAAATTTTCTTAAAAAATATCTTTTTTGTTGTTTTGTTTCTTAGCAACAACCTTTTTATTATAAATATTATTTATTATTAATTAAGAAAAAAGCTTTGTCTCAATATGGTTGCTTATTTTAAATATGATGAAATGATGCGCAGTTTTGTCATGCAAGGATTTGCGTACGACCTGAAAACATTACATTTGCGAAAAACTAACTATTTCAAAAATCCTGCTCAATAGTAACTGATAAAATAAAATAAACATTTTATTTTATTTTAATAACACTTATTTTATGAAGTGTTGATGTCGAAGATTCAAGAAAGGTAATGCAGTTCAATAACGTTTAAAAATGTTTCACAACTTAACTCCCTCAACTAAAACGTTTGAAAGGTTAAAAAAAAATACTATATACATATTTTCACAAACTATTTACTTTATTTTGCAATATACTATAGGTTAAACCCGTCTGTCAGCAACTGCGTTTCTTGGAAAACCCCCATCTTATAACACCTGCAATGTTTATGGATTAAATGAAATCAAATCTTTCATGTGAATTATCTTTAATTTTAATTGTTTTTCTTTTTATCTGTTTCCTTTTTCTTCTAATTTTTTTTCTTCTTTTATTTATTTTTAGAAGTCGCATTTGCTGTTACACATTGTTTAATTTTTCTAAATTTTTTGTCCCGATTCTATTTAAGGCTGGGGTACTATATTATAGAAAACGTCTAATAACAATAATTTAACTAAATTTCAAAGCCAGTAGGGACAAAGAAATAACAATAAATGATTGTTTCGTTTTTGTTGTTGATCTTTATCACGGCCCAAGTATATTAAATACATGGAGTCCTTAAACCTTAACTCCATCGAATCTCATGGATCCGCAGAAGTTTTAAGTAAGGAACGCTTTTCTGATATTTAAAGTGAAAAAATGGCTCTTTAAAAAATTGAATCGGAAATGCTGGATTACGTATTCAAAGAAACAATAACTATTTAATAGTTTGGAAAAAAAAAAATAAGCCGCATTTGGATGATCGTAAGCTGTGATCGTAAGCTGATTGATGTCGGCTGTTGCATTTAGACCCTCTTCGGCTGTTGCATTTAGACCCCCTTCGGCTGTTGCATTTAGTCCCTCTTCGGCTGTTGCATTTAGACCCTCTTCGGCTGTTGCATTTAGACCCTCTTCGGATGTTGCATTTAGACCCTCTTCGGCTGTTGCATTTAGACCCTCTTCGGCTGTTGCATTTAGACCCTCTTCGGCTGTTGCATTTAGACCCTCTTCGGCTGTTGCGTTTGTTTTTATGCCGATTGCCGATTTTTGCTATTTTGTTCCGGGTGTTTTTGTGTTTTGTGAATATGTCGCATTTGATTCGTTTCCTTTTTTGGTGATTCTGTTTTGACTCTGCCGGTTGGCTGCTTGGATCTTGTCCGTGCGTGCTTGCTGTCCAGCTTCCTGCAACTCTTCCTGCCCGCCGCACTGACTCCCTCCACAGCCACCATCTGTCGCTAATCCGACAGTTATACAGGGTCCAAAAGCACTGACCTGCGAAAGGGTTATCGATCACAAAATTACTTCTCTTCTTTTGTCGACACAAACCAAAATTGACCCACAAAAGTTAGTTTCAATTAAACTTGTGCTAAGCCTTCTAATGCGTGAGGAAATCTTAAATGTTCTGATAACATTACTTTTATGCATTCTATAATAATAACACTTATCTAATTTTGTACTTCCCCAGTTTTTATTTCTAAAGAAGAATACACAGTAATTTAAAAAGAGTACAAAATATGATGATGATTGATGGACTACTTATATAGCGCTTGTGTCGCAAAGAGCTTTGATGTCATAAACTCTATTTAAACAAATATGTCTTTAAAGTCCCTTAGTTGTTTTCTAAAATCATTTTTAAATTCCCTCAAAGGCTGAGGCAAGGTGTTCCATAATTTAAGCGCTATTGCTTCAAAAGAGTGCACGTCGTATGACTTCTTTCTGTGTCCATCCACACTGCGAACTCTTAAAAGGGAATGTGATTAAGAGCGCAGTCTCTTTAAGGATATATGTTTGAAATTATTTTTTACAAAAAATATTCATGTGCAGAGCCTTCTATATAGCTGTACGCAAGGGGTGGAATTTTGTAGTCAATGCGCTCACTCACAGAAAGCCAGTTTCTAACTAGGTTGGTGTGATCAGGCATTTTTAACCATGATACAATGCGTGCTGCAGTATTTTGTACACTCTGGAGTCTCTGAAGCTGGTTTTGGGGTAAACCCCGCAAACATCTGTTACAGTAATCCAATTTTTATTGGATAGAGTTACTGCTCCGGCACTGGCTGCTGTCTTATATAAGGTGAGGACGCACATGACCCTGGAAGGGTAGATGAATGATACAAGCCCTGGCCATAGAACTGATATGAGAAATCATTGTGAGTTTACTGTCATTGTAGAAGCCATAGTCTCTAACAGTGTTGGACAAAAGGTTCTTAGAAGTACCAAATTCTATTGATGCAATGGAACCTTACTAAGATTGGCGTCAGACCCACACATAATTTAATTTAAGTCTGTCTCTTGCCTTCCATGATTTCACCACAAGAATGTATTTGAAGTAAATGGGATAAACAAAAATATCAGCACCATTGAAGCCTATGTATTGCTCAACGCCGTTAGCTGGTGAGAAATCAAATAAAATTAAGATCTTGTCATAGTCCCATTATGCATTTATATAATTCAATTTCCAAATGCTTTATATTATATTAGATAATGAAATGATGCGCAAAAAGATATAGTACAAGTTTATAAAACACAAACATTTAGAAAAACAAAATGTAAAATATGACACATGTCCAATTCTGAAGGGATTAAAACAAATAGTGTCGACGTCGAACATTCAAGAAATGTAATTGATTTCAAAATTTAGGAAGAAAACTTTTACGGCTGTACTTCCCTTAGATCTTGTGTGAAGTATGCTCCAGTGAAAGAAGGCATAGTTTTGTGAATTTTTTCATAATGAAATCTTTATATTGCAACAAACTATTAGTTATACATTGCGGTCGTGTGAATAGCATCTTAATAATTATAATGCGTATGGATACACTGATATGAAATCTTGCATGAAGATTTTCTTTAATTTTTCTTTGATTTTGTAGGCCTTATTTCCCTTCTTATTTTCATTTCTTTCATATCTTTTGAATGCGCAACTGTCTACACATTACAGTTGATAGCCAATATAGATAAGACGGGCCAAAGCCCCTTGTGACTATGCATATTAACAGTAGATGCTCTGTCATTTTAAAAGTCTCGATTCATTTTTTAAGTTTTTTGAATCAACTAGAGAAATGTTCAAGGTGTTCCAGCTATTTCGGCGCTGATTTTTTTTCTGGCGTGTTTCTTTAGTGACAGCGGTGCTGCTTCGTCCCCCGTCGATGGCGTGTTTCTTTAGTGACAGCAGTGCTGCTTCGTTCCCCGGTTGCTTGGCGTGGTTCTCTACCGAACCGAGCGCTAAAATGACTTTCGGCCGAAACTAAAGCCGAAACAAAAAGCTTAACGAGGCTTTTGAACGAAACCGAAATCGAAAGATTAAGATATTTCAAAACTCTTTCACGCTTACGTTCTGTATACATCGAAACATGATGGTGGAAAGTATCGATATTTATAGTCTTTTTATCAAAAGTTGGAAATAATTTAATGGAAAAACATCTAAAGAATAGTTAAGCTTTTACCATTTGTATTAAAAGATCATTTAAAATTGTTAAAAATGTATTATTAAAATAGTACAGTATTATGAAATTTTTACTTTGATTTGGGGGGTGGGTCTGGCGGGGCAAAACTCATGCAAAAAATCCCCTTGGGCGCCTTTAGCTTTTATAACATAATTACAACACTACCCAGACATATTAGGCATGGCAATTATACGTAATTGAAATGAATAATAATACTTTTTTTTTAATATTAAAGAAAAGGTTTCAGAATTCTCTTCCTTTAAATGCGTGTTTATATGCGTGGCTAATTTTACGGAAGATCTCAACATTTTTTTTTACGTCTATGAAAATGTTTATCAGCATGATATCGTGGAGTTTCTATAAATGAATGAATTGAATAAACCCAAGATTCACTAATTTGTTTATCTTATTTTTAATTTAAAACAAAAATAATAATGGAAATGTTAAGATTCACTACTTGTTGTATTTGTTTGTTTCGCAATTCTATTTAATTTTGCCTTCGAAAACATTATTAAGCATGATAATTATAAATCAAATAAAGTATCACAAACGAATGAATTAATTGAATAAACACCAGCTCCCAATTGAAAAAAAAAATTATTACATAAGTATCACCATTAGCTCAGATCTTTTGTCTCCAAAACTATTTACCTTCGCCTAAAGTTGAAATTTTATAAAAGTGGGTTGTCATGCAGATGTGAACAGTTTTCACAGAAAATTACTAATATGTCATTCAATGGCAGGAAGAAGTCGAGCAATAATGAAGATCGGATTGTCGGCCGAAATCGAAAATAAACCGAAAGTTAACTTTTCTGATACACGGAAACCGAAATTGCGGCAAAAGTTATCAAATGGCAAATTTCGACGCCAAAACCGAATTTCGGTCGGCCTCTAGTTGGGTTTCACCTATGGGCTGTGTTTGGACGCCTTGTCCATGTTTTTTTGTTTGTTTGTTTTTTGTTTTCGCGTGAGCGTCCACCAGAAGCACTACTATACCGGTGTAATCCTTTCGAAGTCTGCCCATGCTGGTCTCTTCAACTTACGGCTCTCTCATTACTCCACCTATCTTCCCGGCTATGACCAGACACAACATTTTTCCGTTTCTCTTTTGAGCAATTTCCTGGACATACGATTTTCAAGAAGCCTAATACATTTCAAGTTTGTCAATATATTTTCTAACAGTTATTTGACAGTTTAAATAGTTTCCTACTTTTCTTATAGTTTGCTTCAATAATTAAAAAACATTTTTTTTCTTAAAAGCAACACTAAACTGCGACGTTTAAAAAATAACTTGTGTGCCGTCTTAACCAATTAAAGATTCCAGTTGGGACCTATATTTTGAGTGTAATAATCTGATTGTTAATAAATTACAGTATTAAACTAAACATTCCTCACACGGGCGTAATTGAAGGGAAAATAAATATAAACCGCCCTCATTAAATTCTTCCTGTTCAGCACCCTGGCCAGTCAGTCGGCCTTAATGATTGAGCGCTCTGCGGTGGACGTGACCAACGTGGATTGGAATGGAAAGGGGGGAGGGCCAGCAGCGTGACCTGTATTTATATTTAGCTGTAACGAACATTAGCAAACAATTATCTTCAAAAGTTTTGTCGAGATGTTGACCACATTTTGGGGGAGATTCAATGTTTATGGCACTAAATGTTTAACGACGACGTGGACGTTTAAGAGTACACATAAATATTTCCTGCTATGGATTTTAAGTCGTCAACCCCGAAGTTAAAAAAATTAGGATTATCACTACGCTAGTTACAACAATTGGTGATTATGTATAACTAAGGTAATCACAAAAAGTAAGATATTTGCCTACTGTAGTAACAACAATAAATGAGTATGGTTGCTATTGCTACAACAATAAAGGTTTATTACAATGGTTGTCAAAACAATTAAAATTAATGACTACGGAATTTGTTATATCCTTACTTACCTTTCTATTCAGGAACAACACGAGGTGGCGACAACTATTTTGTGTGAGAAACCAGACTATTTCTAATAATTTATATGAAGTTTATACCTAAAAATATTGTCGGAGCCCCATAACATCATAGATGAGTAAAAACAGAAACAGATGCATCTAGTTCTTTAAAGAGTCAGAGATGCCTTCGGAGCAGTGGGTTGTCTCTGCTACTGATCAAGACGATATGGAGCGAACACCGCTATCATAATATTGGAAATGTATTGTTGTAATAGAAGAATGATTGAACCTATGGTATCTCTACACATTACAGAACTCTTTCTAATGGCTAGAAGTCGGAGGGTTCTATTCTGTTACTATAAAAACAGGAATCAGGAGTTGGCATTGGTGTTATAACGCCCAATATATACTACTGGAGCCACTGTGACACAGAATTTCGGAACAGCAGTTTGGTACAAGACATTCCATTTAATATAGGAAACAAATAGCGTCACTTGGTGTTAATTTTCTTCAGTATGGAGATAGAGAAAAATAATTACGTTGGAGTCAAAATGCTATGTTTGGTGCAGATTTAGTTCTCTAATGACAAGTTAGGTAAAGACTTTGTTCCCCATAAAATTCCGGTGATGATTAGGTACTACCACCTGTCACATTGACATTGCCGACTGTGACGCTTAAAAATTTGACAAATACCTCAATCACAGCACCGCAATAATACTAGATCACATCCATTTTTTTAAACTAACCGATTCCCGAGTAAGATCATCTACCTAACATCCGCCTACCTCCCACCTACCATTCACCTACCATCCACCTACCACCCACCTACTATCCACCTACCATCCACCCACCCAACGATCATTGACGAATTGGTGCCAACTCCCCGTATAGCCCATCCCCGCACCATGCAGACCACCATACAGCTATCCAATGGCAAACACTTCGACCAATACCTTCACTTATCTGCCCTCCCCGCGAATACCTTAACTGATACAACATTCCAGACACAACCAGCCGTCCAACGCTACACGTCTCCACCCACCCCGTGTTTCATCAGGATGGTGTTGCCCTCCAAGGATCGCACGAGCGTGCTTTCCCAGCATTCAATTTTCGACATCCTTTCTGACAATTTCTGGGATCAGCAGACTCGTATGGACGAGGCACGTGTCTGAGATGGCACCAGTGCTCGCGACAAGGAAAACATCCAGAAAACGGAAATTGGAAGCTGAATAACTCAATGATCGAATTTGGAATCTCTTTTTTTTAAACGAATGTTCTTGAATGTAAAATTGTGTTTAGAATCACGCAAGTTGGGAAATGTGTTAATGTAGCTGCTGTTAGGACTTGTTTCGCTTTCGTCGTTGCAGACACGAATTTTATGGACGATAATGTACTAAATGTACTTTCGAGAAAAGCGAAAAAAAAAATGGGATGACAGATTGATTGATTAATTGATTGGATACTTCTATAGCGCTGGCATCCATGCTACTTTAGCGTGCTCACTGCGCTCTGGTTTCCTCAAATCTATTAAACAAAAAAGTATTTAAATGTTTTCTAAATGATTTTCTATCCTTTTCAATACTCCTCAAAGATGGAGGTAAACTATTCCATAACTTTGGCGCTATTGCTTCAAAAGAGCGCACTCCGTACGACTTGTTTCTGTGTTCATCCACACTGGGAATTTTCAGTAAGTACTGAGTTGAGGACCGCAGGTTCTTTATGGTTACATGTTTATAAAGCAGTTCTTTCAGATATTCCTGTCCAGAGCCTTCTATGCAGCCGTACGTCAAGGACAGAATCTTACGGATAATTTGTATACCTCAAATACTTTGTGTAATCTTTCCGCTATCCAGCAAACACGGTCCAATTGAAATATCCACTAACTTAGTTTCTGAACACTCGCCATTGCACTGTGCACTGAAATATCACAACACTAACACTCTCAATTCATCTCATGCACAACTGACATTCTCAACACATCCTACCACTGATATTCTCAACACATCTTACCACTGGCATTCTTAACACATCACACCAATGACATTCTCAAAACATCCTACCACTGACATTCTCAACACATCGCACCACTGACATTCTTAACACAACCCACCACTGACATTCTCAAAACATCACACCACTGACATTCTTAACACAACCCACCACTGACATTCTCAACACATCCTACCACTGACATTCTCAACACATCGCACAACTGACATTCTCAACACATCCTACCACTGATATTCTCAACACTGGCATTCTTAACACATCACACCAATGACATTCTCAAAACATCCTACCACTGACATTCTCAACACATCGCACCACTGACATTCTCAACACATCCCACCACTGACATTCTCAATACAATGAACCAGTACTTTCCCATTAAACCATGTTTAGTGACTGTGTTCCCGGCCCATTCCTTGAAAATAAAACCACCAAGAGTTTATAACGCTACGACTCGTTAGTTTCTATAATAAATAGTTGGTGATGGTTTCATGGCGTCTGATAACGTTATTGCCATAGAAGCCAGTGTGGAGTAATTTCCGCATGTTCTACATAGAGCTTCCTAGCATTTTACGTCCTAGAGACGTATGCCAGCATCTAGCAAATATGACTTTGAAGCCAGTGGTTGTAGTCTATCATCAGTAGGATAGCATTTAACGAATAACAATAAAACTAGTATTTATCATATTTAATTTTCTTTTAAGTATTTAACGTAGGGATCAATGAATAACGTCTATAATAAGTATTTTGGCATTTAAGGTATACGAATGATGCAAGTATGTAATGTCTATAATGAGTTTGCTAACTTTAACATATATGACATATGCTATCGCTTACAGTATGTACGGTTGATCTTAAAGACTTCAGCAAGGAAGGGTGCTAACATTTAGCATCCAACATTATTGCATCATCGCGTTGCGTAATAAACATTTTAACTTCTGATATCGAGATGACTTGTATTTTATTTGTTTTTGGCAAGGCAACGTAATTATTTTGCATTCCCAATATATTGCCTGATAGCTGAACATCATCTTGGGTTGTTAGCATGATGTAATCAAAAGCCTGTATAATACCACCAACAAGCATCACTCAAGCTACGCCACTGCCAGATGTGCCCCCGAGGACCCGACCTCCCCTATCTCAACATATTTCTAAATATGTGGACCCCTTCAAGACGCCGCCGTAAATTTTTAGAGTTTCCGGCACTTTAAAGATTATAATTACATTTAAATTGAGCCTGGATCTTCCTTTTCTGTATGCTGTCATCTCCGTGATCCCAAAGAATAACTTCATATTTTATACGTTGAAAGAGGAGATTGGCAACAAAATTGTTTATGATGTGGGATCAGTTGCCGGGGGTGGCACTGGGACATGTTTGGGGGAGTGCGTTGGAACCTAGTGCACATTAAGAAGTTTTTTTATGAGAAGATAACCCTGGCCCAGCAATCCGAAAACCCACTCAGCTGATTCCCAATCGTTCAATGTAAGTCTTATATTGGGATATTTTATATTATCTATAAAACTTGAACCAAATTTGTTTAAATGCATTGCATGGGAAATATGATGCACATATTTCTTTTCTGGTTAAATAAATGTGATCATATAAGCGGTAAACATTACTCAGTTCTGAACTCAAATTTATTTATCAATCAATCAATTGTTATTATAATGTGAATGTTTATCACACTGACAGTATGTGTTTGTGTTTAAAGGCAGCAGTGTTGGAAGGGGCGGCATTTTAGGCAGACTTGTCATAGGGGTATACATTTGTAGAGAGCCATTTGTTTCTAAAGTCCATGACAACTGTGGCTATTCTCACCTGGCTACTCCATTTTTTCGCCTAAAACATCTGAAGATGTATGCTCTCCCTTTATGAAATTGTTAGAATGTAGACATTTATCATTTTAATTATGTGCCATAGTATATGAACATTTATACTCTTAATTAATTTTTAACATGTAGACATTTAGAATTAATTAAGCTGTTGACATGAAGACATTTATGAGTTAATTGATTTGATAGAATATAGACATTTATGATTTAAATTAGGTGTTAAATTATATGGATATTTATGATTTAATTAAGTTTTTTTAACATGTAGACATTTATGATTTAATTAATTTGTTAGAATCTAGCCATTTATGATTTAATTAGGTGTTAAATTATATGGATATTTATGATTTAATTAAGTTTTAACATTTAACATGTAAACAATTATGATTTAATTAATTTGTTAGAACGTGGACATTTATGATTTTAATTAGGTGTTAAAATATATGAAAATTTATACTCTTAATTAATTTTTTAACATGTAGACATATATGAATTAATTAAGTTTTTAACATGAAGACATTTATGACTTTATTTAAATTGCTAAAGCGAAATATGTGGACTCGTATGGACTCAACTAATTTGCTAACGTGTAAACATGTATTATTTTAATTAAATTGTTAAAACATGTAGACATTTTCGGTCAACTATGGAGGGGTTTTTTTTTTTTTATTGCAGATGGCGGCAAACATTTTTTTGGCCCGCCCTGGTTGGCATTAACAATAGCTACGCCACTGAATCTCTGTCTGATAAGAAAGCTGGACGGTATATCAGAATAGAAAGGTGGGCTGCTTGATGACGCATAACCTGGTATATTTCAGTCTTTAATGGTAAGCGGCACTGCCATAGGTCAACTCACTTCTCTTGTTTATCAAGCTTTCATAATAATGAAGACGTAAAGAGAGTCATATCAGAGGTGTAAATTTTTTTCCCTTAATACCATGGCTTCCCATGCAGATTAAAAGGTGGCTTTCCTAACACTTACTCTATATTATAAAGACAATTTTATTTAATTGATATCATGGCTTCCCATGCAGATGGCATGGTGGCTATCCTACATCTAACACATTCATGGTTATAATGACAATATCATTTAATCGATATCGTAGTTTCGCGTGTCGATTGCATGATAGCTATTCTAATCATAACATATTCAGGATTATAATGACAATTCTATTTAATTGACATCATGGTTTCACATGTCGATGGCATGTTCGTTTCCGCCTCATGCCATGCTTTCTCGTCACGCTTCGATGAGTTGCATGAAATAAACACACAAAAAGAGTAAAAAAAAAAAAACTTCTCTTTTTTTTTTTTCTTAAACTCGAAGACACGTCCGGTTTGCGTTTACGTCGTGCGTGGATGCATTAACGTATTGGACGGCAATATACGTTACTTTGTGTTTAACTCCAACACGTTACAGCATGTTTAACACACAGACAAGTTACAACGGTTTTTCAGTCGAGTTTGAATATAAACACCCTTTATTAGCTCAAGTATGTTGCTCTCTGATCTGCTAGGTATGATAATTTAGTTTGTTTAAAGCAGCCATGTCATGGGTCACGTCAAAAATACTTCGCGAATATTTCCTCCAATGTACGAATGTATGTGTTATTCTCGTGTAACTGTGATTTTTTGTATGTATTGTGTTCTTAATGATAACAATCCTTACGTTAAAATTTTGACTTAGTACTGCTTATTATGTATATGATCAGATATGGTGGGTTTTTCAAAAACAATAATATTATTATTATTATTAGTTGTCTTATATAGCGCTGTACCCCAGCCTAGTGCTGGGCTGTCCGCGCTGTACATAAAAAAATAGAAAACGAGACATAATCGTGAAAATAAAATAAAATACATTTATGTAATAAAGAACAGATGTATAGAGACAAAACAAAAACTAATGCATATTTACGCCATCCAGACCAGAACTTTTACATGACAAGCCATCATGGCTAAGCCATGGACGGCGGCCAGCAGCATCGTTTATCGGTCAGATGTGGGGAATCAGTCGGGGTAGTAGAGTTTAAAGAGATGTGTTTTGAGTGCAGTTTTGAAGGCCGTGATGGTTGATATATTGCGGATATGTAGTGGAAGAGAGTTCCATTGTTTGGGGGCACATTAATCATATTTCCCAGTAAAGACTTTGGTTTTTAATAAAGTAAAGGATTCTTTCATTGAAACATAATTTATTTGAATTAAACGAATCAGTCATGTTTGACAAAAATATTACAGCGTAAATTTATTATTAAAAAAAATATATGTTTCCAGTTAAGCTAGCAGCTGACACGCCCTTTTATTGTTCGTTATTGGCTTGCGAAAATGACCAAGGCCTTGATCTGTATTTTGTTTTTAAGTGAGGGAGAGTTCGTCAGCCTCACTCCCTCGTTCTTGTCTATTTGTTCCAATAGCAAGACTTGCTCAAGACGACTGGAAATACACTGGATGCTGTGGATGACCAGGATGCTGTTATCCAAGGTCAACTAGTCCCACTTACCCGGGCTGCTGGTGATGTTTTCGCTTGTCTAGGCCTTAGATTGAGCTCCAGTCAACAAGACTCAGTTTAAACCACTCGGCCAACCAGCATCCATAAAAGAAATACTGTATTGCCTTACCGTCTTACTACACCATAAGAACAATCTGAAAACTGTTGAACCAACTTAATATTGTTAAAATGTGTTCATAATCCCAGATGGGTTTGAGATCACTGAGATATTTTATGTTAGCAATGCTAAACGCGTGGTAAAGTCTGTAGTGACATTTTCCCCCGCTAAAGCTAAAATGTTAAAACAAACAGAATTCGATCAGGACATTCGAATGTGTTTAACTGTTGGCTTTGTGGATGGCATGCATTATAAACCCCAGCAGTGTTAATTTCCCTTTTATTGATTGCTTTCATTTGTTTAGCCGATCCGCTCCATTAATTATTTGTCTCTTTCGGAACTTTCGAAACTGTGCAATTCTAGGCAAGGTCTATAAAGTACATCGGTCTTTTGGAAATAGAAAATATCTTAGAGTAATATTGACGAAACTTATAGAAAATAAAGTATCCATAGAGAAAAACGTCACTTATGTGTCTACATGACTATTGAAGAAAGAAAAATGCATTACAAGAATTATTATTGCAATTCCTTTGGCCTTGTGGGTCTGAAGGAGCTAGTCAGAACTGAAGCCCTGGTTTTGACCACTGTGTGCTTCTCCCTGAACCGTGTCAGTGAACTGGATATATAATTGTTTATGGGCGCATGTATGCCTATGTGTATGAGAAAATTGATGAAAAAAGGCTCTTACTGAAATTTGTACGAAACATTATTTTTTATTAAATAACAATTGTTCAATGGCAGTTGGTTTGTAAAGAAAATTTATTCGAAAGGAAGATCGTTAGAAATGAACTGAGTTCATAGGATATTTATTTCTTTAATTTAATTATGATTTCTTAAGAGAAAATTCCAGTGAGAAAAAGGGAAAACATTTTAATACATCAATTTTTGTTACTTTTTTTCCCTCTACAGTTATGTCGAAACAAAAGAAATTAAAACTTACGTCCTCTCTAATCTCAGTTAAACAATTTTCTTTTGAACAATTATCTTTAGTAAAGTGGGCCCTGTGCGTAATTGTGTATGCTTGAGTTGTATGCGTGTTTGAATGAGGACATTGGGATGGGGGGGGGGGGGTGCTCATTAGATTAAGTCTCGCAGACTCATGTCCGTCCTTGAGACTCCACACCCCTCTTAATAAGACGAGCTCCTGATAAAACCGCGGATGTGACCAGTCTAATGATCCGAGATGTGAACGCTGGACAGTCTGTTGAATAGGATCACGAAGACTCAATCAACTTGAGTTCGTCCTGTTTGGCAATATATTCAAATTTCTCTCAATTAGGTCCTGGCAACGACTCACTGTTCTCCGATGAAGTATTTCTCTCAAATTGTTCCTGGCCACAACTCCGTGTTCTCCTATTAAGTATTTCTCTCACATTGTTCCTGGTCATGGCTCATGTTCTCCGATGAAGTATTTCTCTCACATTTTGTTCTGGCCATGAATCATGTTCTCAGATGAAGTATTTCTCTCACATTGTTCCTGGCCACAACTCCGTGTTCTCCTATGAAGTATTTCTCTCACATTGTTCCTAGCCATGGCTCATGTTCTCCTATGAAGTATTTCTCTCACATTGTTCCTAGCCATGGCTCATGTTCTCCGATGAAGTATTTCTCTCACATTGTTCCTAGCCATGGCTCATGTTCTCCGATGAAGTATTTCTCTCACATTGTTCCTAGCCATGGCTCATGTTCTCAGATGAAGTATTTCTCTCAAATTGTTCCTGGCCACAACTCCGTGTTCTCCTATTAAGTATTTCTCTCACATTGTTCCTGGTCATGGCTCATGTTCTCCGATGAAGTATTTCTCTCACATTTTGTTCTGGCCATGAATCATGTTCTCAGATGAAGTATTTCTCTCACATTGTTCCTGGCCACAACTCCGTGTTCTCCTATGAAGTATTTCTCTCACATTGTTCCGAGCCATGGCTCATGTTCTCCTATGAAGTATTTCTCTCACATTGTTCCTAGCCATGGCTCATGTTCTCCGATGAAGTATTTCTCTCACATTGTTCCTAGCCATGGCTCATGTTCTCCGATGAAGTATTTCTCTCACATTGTTCCTAGCCATGGCTCATGTTCTCAGATGAAGTATTTCTCTCACATTGTTCCTAGCCATGGCTCATGTTCTCAGATGAAGTGTTTCTCTCACATTGTTCCTGACCATGGCTCATGTTCTCAGATGAAGTTTTTCTCTCACATTGTTCCTAGCCATGGCTCATGTTCTCAGATGAAGTATTTCTCTAAAATTTTTCCTGGCCATGACTCATGTTCTCCGATGAAGTATTTCTCTCACATTGTTCCTGACCATGGCTCATGTTCTCCGATGAAGTATTTCTCTCACATTGTTCCTGACCATGGCTCATGTTCTCAGATGAAGTATTTCTCTCACATTGTTCCTGACCATGGCTCATGTTTTCCGATGAAGTATTTCTCTCACATTGTTCCTGGCCATGACTCATGTTCTCAGATGAAGTGTTTTACTTAACTTCGTGTTTTCCAGTGAGATAAATTGTTCAAAGAATTATTTCCGTTATACGTTTTGATTTGATTACATTGTGAGCTACACCACTGTATGTTGGCAAAATTATTCCGTATTTTGGGTTAAAGTTATAAAATAAAAAGTTTAGTGTCTTGAAAATTATTTAGATTTTTGAATTTTTAGAAAAAAAAAACTGTTTTTAAATATGTATTTAATAAAGTCATTATATAAGATAGATAATGGAAATAAATAGAGAAAAAATGTCTTACGGGAACGGTAAATATCTTACAGACAAACGCGCAGATAATAGCTCGCATAGCATATTTCTTGCCGCGAGCTGGTCATATTAAAAATACTTAATTAAAAGTTTTTTTGTTGTTGTACTGATGAAGGTATGTGCAGAAAACGTCTACTTATGAGTAATGTAAACGTACACACAAAGACAGAACATTACCCACCTAAGACAAAGAAAGAAAAATAACCTAATAACAAAGACAGAACGCTAACCCACTAACAAAGACAGAAAGCTAACCCACTCACAAAGACAGAACGCTAACCCATTAAAAAAGACAGAACGCTAACCCACTAACAAAGACAGAAAGCTAACCCACGAACAAAGACAGACCGCTAACCCACTAACAAAGACAGACCTCTAACCCCCTAACAAAGACAGACCGCTAACCCACTAACAAAGACAGACCACTAACGCACTAACAAAGACAGGTGTTCTTTTCACGCCATAAAATGATCTATGCTGGACCAACGTCTCCTCTTTGTCCCGTTGTCCTGCAGACGTGAGGTCACTAACTGTTGCCCGTTACATTTCTTATTAAAGCAAATGAAGACGCCATTGCTTCTCCCCACCCCCTCCTACAACGCATAGTCTACTTGTGACGTCAACACGGAGGATATTGGTCAACTGATGGGACAGCTTTTTCGTGTCTTTCTGAAATTGTTAGCAGTTGCGAAAAGTAGTTTAACAATCTATTCAACTATTTGAGCCTCGATCCCAGCCCCTCTGATATTGTTTCTCAACGGAATCTGCTGTTGAGTCAGATATATTAGAAGTGGTTCTTAACAATTAGATATGTTTTTAAAAGATACAGTGTTTAATCTCATTGAAATATATGCGCAGAAAAATTGAGCTTTTCGTAATAGTATTTAAAATGCGTGATATTTGTGCGACACAAATAACTTTTACATACACAAAATGTTCGACACAAATAGCTTTTACATACACAAAATTTTCCTTAAGAAGATGTCGAATTTCTAAACAGGGAGTAGCAAGTTCTTGGGTCAGTTAGAGAGAGTTAAGTTCTTTGGTCATTTAGAGAGAGTTTAGTTCTTGGGCCAGTTTGAGAGAGTTAAGTTCTTGGGCCAGTTTGAGAGAGTTAGGTTCTTGGGCCAGTTTGAGAGAGTTAGGTTCTTGGGTCAATTTGAAAGAGTTAAGTTCCCGGGTCAGTTTAATAGAATTAAGCTATCGTTGGTCACTTGCATAATTAAGCCTTTTACTTCAGCAAACTCCATTATTTTTTTGCAGTGGAGTGTGGAATCTATTTGAGACGCTATTTGTGGACCTGTAGTTGTCAATAAATAATGTTAATTGAGCAGATTACTTGGCGTTAATCATGCTCCAATTTTGTTATCAAGGGGGAATAGTCCACAAAATGACTATACGTTGGCTTGAACAGACAGGCTCAAACTTTGAACCTTCATGCAGTTAGCCTACAGTAATCGCATAGACTAGATAGCGCCAATTGTAGTTTTATGAACGGAGGTATTCAAGATGGTTTTGTTGTTGTTTGTTGGTGCTGAAATATATCTCATTAGGAAATGGCGTCAGCGGGCCGTCGAGCTCGCGCTCCTTATGCCCTCCCTGGCGCCCACCCACACTTGCCAGCCGCCGGGTTTCCCCGACGTCGGGCCGTGCGGGGGAACGCCAGAGACCTCCCCGGGCGTGAATCGTCTCCACCAGCGACCGCCCGATCGGGTCTGCCTATGGAGACCCTCCCCGCCCGGAGACATCTGGTCGACCGAAGACGCTGCGTTAAAAGCGTCCGCAGTCCACTTTCCTAGGGGCCGGGACGGTAAATTAACGTCCTAATATCTCCCCCCACCCGTCCCGGGGAAGCATCAGACGCCCTCTAAGAGGGATTCTACGGTGGGTTTCCACCTCGCAACTAATTCGCGAAGTAGCTGGGACGAAACGGTTGCCTTGGAGCAGCTTTCTCAGGGCTGCATATTTAGAATCACCGGCCATAGGCTTCCACCACAGCCTATCACCTCATATCCCTTAACGGCAACTTGTAATCATGATCCCTGCTGTTTAATTCAATTTGCATTCAATGCATTTGTGAACGGTGACCGTTGTTTAAACTGACATTTGTTCAATGTGGAGAGAGCTCGCACGCTAGTTACGCTGTTACGCTTTACGTTTCTCAAGAGCTTAAAGAAAATTTGAAGTGCTGCTTAATTAATGGCGATTCCAGAGGCGATAACAAATTAAATACATATATTAATACTTTGGCATTTCTGGTTCAGTTTTGGATTGGTTTAGGTCCTACCTCTCCAATAGAACGCAGACGGTCGCTGTCGATGGCTGTCTCTCCGGCAGTGCTAGCTTAGTTTATAGAGTGCCTTAGGGGTCCGTTTTGGGTCCAGTTTTTTTTTACAATGTACACCAGGCCCCTGCTCCTCTTGCTCGAGAGGCATGCTGTGGAGAGCCAGTCATTTGCGGATGACACGCAGCTATATATTTATACCCATCACTCTCTTGTCGATTCCGCTGTCCGGACTTTGTTGTAGAAGAGCATTGCTGATGTCAAGTCATGAATGACACTCAGCAAGTTGAAACTTAACGATGACCAAACGGATGCACTTCTTATTCACGATCACAAATCATCCTCTAACGCAACTCTCCCCCACACCATTTCAAGTAGGTAACTCAGACATACAGTTTACATACACCACTAGGATTCTTGGTTATATTCTGTCTAACAACATGTCTCTCGATAAACATATATCTCACATTTGTCGCTCTGCATACACGGCTATCCGTCAGATCAGCTCCATCCGCCACTACCTCACAGTTAGTGCAACAAAAACCCTAGTCTATGCTCTTGTTCTCTCTCGTCTTGACTATTGCAAATCTCTTCTGTCAGGTTTCACCAAAATACTTCTTTGGAAAACTACAAAAGGTTCCAAACTCAGCTGCTAGGTTCGTTTTAAAGGCAAAAACAACGTGATCACGTCACACCACTACTTCATTCACTTCATTGGCTTCCTGTACAAGCACGGATTGACTATAAACTCTATTTTCTCTGCCACAACTTTTTCTGGAATTCCTGCCCTTCTTATCTAACCGACCTTCTCTCTGTATTCACCCCTTGGACAGCTTCGCTCCTCCGCAGACGGCGTAATCTTTCTGTCCCCAAGACGCACAAAAACATATGGTGAACGATCTTTCTCTTACTGTGCCCCCAAGCAATGAAATTCTCTTCCACTACACATCAGAAATATACCAACCATCACAGCCTTCAAAACTGCACTCCAAACACATCTCTTTAAAATCTACTTTCCTGACTGATTCCCCCTCTGACCGTTACACGATGCTGCTGAGTGCCGTCCATGCCTTCACATGTAAATTGTTATGGAATTGTTGGGCGAATAAATTTTTTTTTGTCTTTTTCATTAATGTAAGTTAATTTTAAGTTCATGATTATGTTTGTTAAATTGTATGTACAGCGTGGTGAACCCAGCCCTAGGCTGGGGTACCACGCTATAGAAAACTACCAATAATAATACTATATATATATATATATATATATTATTTTAAAATATTAAAATAAGGATGGTAAATGATTAGCCATTTCTACAAGGATATTGTGATATAATAAAAGTGAATTTAAAATAATGATACTGTTGAAGAACAAAGGTGATTGAAAAATAATCATATTGACATTTGACACAAGCTAATCAACGTAATCAAAGTGACATATGACACAAATTAATAAAATAATTATTTGACTTATAAAATAATTTAATTAAGCAAAGAAAAAAATTTGCTTTCATGAAGGGCCTGCCCCCAGAAATTTAAAACTTAAATCATGTTCATTTAAATATGCAGAACAGAACAATATTGATCGATTTGAATTATTTCCAATGTCCCACGTGGGTTAAAAAGGGGTGGATTTCCCAGATCTATTTTATTAAATGTCCCAAATTTGTTTGTAGGTGGTATCTTCACAGTTCAACTTCTTTGATGTCCCTATGGGTCAGAAGGTTGGTGTATTCACATTCCGACTTATTTAAGACATTTCATTAAGAGAGCCACATCGTTGCCATGGCGTGGGACTCATCCTAGACAAATTATCTCCCATAATTATTTTTTAAAGAGATAAGCTGCAAGGGGAGGCTAATGCTTGGGCTATTTCTGTCTTGAGAGCCCAAATTGGATCTCTCCATTCAGAGCGGATCTCATTATTCAAAGAACTGCATCTCGCCCCTATTATGCAAAGCCAAATATTTCTTGCGTGCGCCTATCTGGACAATAACGTTTTCATTGGCTCTTTGGAACACACACCTTTGAGCTGGCAGTGATCATTCGTGTTTAGTTGTTTTTTAAAATTAAAATTAGTTTGAGTTTTACTTTTCTTTTATTTTTGTAAATGATGTAGTTGTTGTTTTTTCTCTTAAGCAAAATGTCTTTACATAATTTACAGCAATGGCATCAATTAATTTATGTCATAGGGTTTTTATTTTTTCTTTCTTTCTTTTTTTTTAGTCTATATTTAAAAGGACAAGGTTGTCTTCATTAATGGATTAGTTTCTATAGAATTTGAAACAAACTTTTCTTAAATGGATATACAAACTCATGTACAATAGTTAATACCGAAACCAAAGTCAGAGGATAAAGATTTACACAACTGCTGGTATGTTGGTCGATGAGAAAGATTTACACAACTGCTGGTATGTTGGTCGAGTAGAAAGATTTACACAACTGATGGTATGTTGGTCGATGAGAAAGATTTACACAACTGCTGGTATGTTGGTCGTGCCTTCATCAGAGGCGTAGCAACTGCTTGGCATTGGGGCAGTTGCCAAGGGCGCCGGCCAGCGCCAGTTCAAAAGGGCGCCGCTAAATCTCTAATTTTTACATTTTTATTATTTAAAAAATAAATTAGCCAAGGGCGCCAAAAACCCAGTTACGCCTCTGGCCTTCATGTCTGGTTCTCGGAACTCCATGATTACAGTGCCGCCGTAAGAACGTTTTGTGCTATATGCAAGACGAACAATGGCAGCCCTTAATCCTTAACGTTAATTGATCCATCTATTTTGACTTCAATGTTCTATTCATTTTGGAAGAATACATTCGAATGATGAAAATCATGTGCGCTTTATATTTTTGTAATTATATTTTACAAGTAGATAAGGTTATTTAAACTCAAAACATTCTTAAAGCGGTAAGTTAGTAGTAGTGTTGGGATCGTTTTTACATGTAATAGTAGATTTCAAGATGATCATGGTTTTTTCGTCTCTTTTTGATTTTGAGGAATTATTAAAAAATTATTTGGCTGGCGAAAAAATGATGCTGTAATTCTTTGTGAATTTCTCATCTATTAATTAATTTTATTTAAAGAAAAGTATTATTATTGGAAAAGTATTCGCAACAGGTTATTGGGAATGTCACCAATATTAGCATTGCAAAATACCCATTTTGGATGGGGAAAAAAACCGAGCCCACTCGACATGATTAATCTAATACGCCTAAAATGCTTGATTTTTCTCTTTTTTCTTCTGATAAAACAAAAAACTCATCACCCAGTTTCCTTTATATAATGTATGCCGAACAGGAGCGTAGCTAGGAGGAATTCCCCCCCCCCCACCCGATGGGCAAAATATCTTTCCGCCCACCCCCTTAACAACACGAAAAAACTGGACAATAAAAAATATATGTACTTAGGCAATTTGCATATAAATGGAGTAAGTAACTGGGGTGATTAACACCGGAATGACGCTTATGACAGTGAACATTATTTCATTTCAATCCACCGCCCCCGCTTCCACCCAAGCCCACCACCACCAGCCCCCTCCCCTTAATAATATATTTCCTAAGATAATATCCATCCTTGACGTTAAAAAAAAAATATTAATGATAAACGACGCATTAGCATCGCTCTCTCTGTGTGAGTTATTACGCTGATGGCAACAAAAGTTCAATTAGGATGATGGCCGCATGATGGCTGGATGATGGCCGGATGTCAGAAGAAGCTCAGGATAGTGTATTTGAAAGAAAAATAAGTCATTATATTAATTTCTGAGGTGCCTTGACTATAGTCTTTAAATAAACGGTCCATAAATGACTTGCCTAATAAATGACGTGCCTAATAAATGACTTGCCTAATAAATGACGTGCCTAATAAATGACGTGCCTAATAAATGACATGCCTAATATAGCCGAATTTAAAACATTATCTTTTTAATGTTAATCTGCTTGTTAATCTTAATCTGGCTTGTTTTCAGTACATCTCTGAGTCATATTTTTCACTCAGTAATCCTTATTGCAGTAATAGAATGTTGTGTGTCCTAAGTGGTGAGACATCGGTAATCCTTATTGTAGCACTTGGATGCAGTGTGTCATAAGTGGTAAAATGTCGGTCATAATTATTGTAGTAACTGAATGTAGTGTGTCATAGGTGTTTAGATGGGGGTTATTTTGAACTATTTGTAAAATGCTTTAGGCAGATGAGTTCCTGGGAATGTCCAGGGTCGGAGAAACGCATATCGGACTATCGGAAATTCCTGGATCCGGAGATCCACGTTCGTGTTTTTTCTTATAAGAGCTATACACAAATTTTTAAAAAATCGGCCATCACCTAAAACCAGCACCGCATGTTTATAAAACTAGCACCGCATGTTTATAAAACCAGCACCGCATGTTTATAAAACCAGCACCGCATGTTTATAAAACCAGCACCGCATGGTTATAAAACCAGCACCGCATGTTTATAAAACCAGCACCGCATGTTTATAAAACCAGCACCGCATGGTTATAAAACCAGCACCGCATGGTTATAAAACCAGCACCGCATGTTTATAAAACCAGAACCGCATGTTTATAAAACCAGCACCGCATGTTTATAAAACCAGCACCGCATGTTTATAAAACCAGCACCGCATGTTTATAAAACCAGCACCGCATGTTTATAAAACCAGCACCGCATGTTTATAAAACCAGCACCGCATGTTTATAAAACCAGCACCGCATGGTTATATTGCAGAAATCAACATAGAACCACGCCTGCAATAATGTTTTTGATTGTAATGTAAGACGAGATTTTTGGACGATTACATCGAAACGTGGCAATGATGAAATTCGATAGAATTGCTCTGGGGCGGCCAGTTTTTTAGTGTGTGTGTCTCTCATTCTGTTTATGTTATTGCCGATTAGGATGGCGGCGTACCACGCTTCGGTTGTCTACTCGGAAGCAATAAATACGGCATCGGGCTCAAATCATGAGTGGTCTGCCCTTGACATAACAGCTCACCCCAACGCGGAACCCAAACCGGAAGATGCAGTTGTGTGGCTCAAAAGGGCCAGTGTTTGATACTTATAGGATGGTTTCTTCTCCAGATATATGATCATTTATAAAAGAGAATACGACTCAACACTGGCAACAGTGTGAATAATGGATTTCTGATAATTTCATTTGGAACTGCCTCAATAAAATTCTCCCAACTCACAGAAATTCAATACTTTTCTATATATTCTTAAACAACGCCATGCGCAACCTCAATGGATCTAACATTGTGAAACACAAACAACCTTTCCGTGGACACTTGATCAAATTAACCTATAGGGTTATTTATACACCGCTCAATAGCATTTAGTAAGGCATCCGATCACGAAACAATAACGTGCGTCCTTGATTTTAATTTTTGATAGAATCCTTTTGGAATCAACTCGTCTAAATTTATGAACTGGAAAAACTGTGCCGAAAGGGAAAATCTTCATTTTGTGATTAAATTCTTAGAATTTTTAATTACTACCCGAGTGTGTGGGCGTGTGTGTGTGTGCACGTGTGTGAGTGTGTGTGTGTTTGTAATTTAGTTTAAGGTTTTAAAGCTTATATTTATAAAAAGAAAAAAAATTGTTTCTTAGCTTACGTCTCTTTGCTGAAAATCATTTTGGTGAAGACACGCAAAGCGTGTTGGATTGGGGGGGGGGGGAGTAGGGGGAAGATTATGATGGCGATTACCGGAGCGATGCAGAAATAGCTGGACCTCCAGGGAAAATTTTTTTTTTTTCATGAGCGCGTTAATAAAGAAATCCTATTCTCTCCTGCTTCGGCAAAACCCGCTGAGCTTATTTTGTTACCTTGGTTACACTAGATGACATTTTATTCTAAGGAATTACGTTGTGAAATAAAATTATCCCGCTCGCAGTTTGGGGCCTTTAACGTGCTTAGATGGTCCCAGGTCCAGCTTAAGATGTTCACCATCAAGTACAGATAATGCACAGTTCCAGCTTAGGATTTTCAGCATCAAGTACAGATAAGACACAGTTCAATTTAAGTTATTCACCAATTAAGTACAGATAAGGCACAGTTCAAATTTAAGTTATTCACCAATTAAGTACAGATAAGGCACAGTTCAAATTTAAGTTATTCACCAATTAAGCACAGATAAGGCACAGTTCAAATTTAAGTTATTCACCAATTAAGTACAGATAAGACACAGTTCAATTTAAGTTATTCACCAATTAAGTACAGATAAGGCTCAGTTCAAATTTAAGCTATTTACCAATTAAGTGACAGATAAGGCACAGTTCACATTTAAGTTATTCACCAATTAAGCACAGATAAGGCACAGTTCACATTTAAGTTATTCACCAATTAAGTACAGATAAGACACAGTTCAATTTAAGTTATTCACCAATGAAGTACAGATAAGGCACAGTTCAAATTTAAGCTATTCACCAATTAAGTGACAGATAAGGCACAGTTCACATTTAAGTTGTTCATTATTGAGTACGTGTTTTTCAATATTCAGTTTTACCTGAAGTCGATTAAACAAAAACACATTTACTTTTATATGAACCAATCTAAACGACATTACCGCTACCACAACCACCACTACCGCTACCACAAACACCACCACCACAACCAACACCACCATCCAACCTGTTTACCTATTCTTACATTTTTTACCATTATAGCAATTTACTTATTGTATTTAATTCCTACTGAAGCATGCAGCCCCTATGTATGCTTCACACAACAATTCATATGCCTCTCACTTCAATATGTCTCTCCCCAACCTCTATGTCTGCGTACACACCTCTATATTTTCCTCATCCACCCATATGGCTCACTTATCCATCCCCTATGTCTTTCTCCCCACCCAATGTCTTCCTCCTCACCCCCCATGTCTTTCCCCCACTCCTATGTCTTATTCCCCTATGTCTGACCCCACCTCTATATTTCCTCCACCTGCCCTCTGTATGCCACCCCAGCTCTATATTTTCCTCATCCTCCCTTATACCTTCCTCCCCACCCATATGCACTCTTTCCCACCCATATATCTTGCTCCCCCATCCCCATGGCTGCCTCCCATCCCCATATGTCTTTCCTCACCAATATGTCTTCCTCACCACCCACATGTATTCTTCCCCACCCATGTGTCCCCTTACCCAACGCTATATTTTCCTTCCACGCCCTTCTGTCTCCTTCTCCGCGCTTTTGTATCATGTCTTATGATCACCAGCGTCGACCCAAATGAAATTTATAACTCTCCATTTCTTCAATCGCACTAACAATTCGCCTGCCTTCCCGTCTCTCCCCCCCCCCCCACTACATACTTTTACTGTGTGTCCATCCTTAACCCGCTCCCTCCATTCTCAGCCCCCCTCCCCCGACTCAACATCTTTGTTAGCCTTGCTCTGGCCACGCTGCTCCCCAAAGTACAAGACCGGCAGGACGGCCAAGCGATGGAGGAAAGCCATTGCCGGTAAATGAGCGGATGCCGGGCCAGGGCACTCACAGCCGGCTGCGCGTGAAACCAAACGTGGCTGCCGCGAGAGATTAGACTTTCAGTTTGTACAGTGACAATGGGGCAATAACTCACGAAGGGGAACTTCCGTGAAAACAAACAGTGCTCCGTCCCATTCGGCTTGGATGTGTTATTTCATCCGGGAACATCTTTTCGAATGTGTTTTTGTTAGCAACACACCATCCATTCCACGAGATCATTTGCTGGTAACTGGATAAGAATAAAGACTATTGAAAACCTGTTTTTTTTTCCTTCTCCCTGTATAAGAATTGTCTTAGAAATTGTGGGATTAAAAAAAAAGTGTGACTTTGATCCATTGCCATCATGTACTGAATCGATTTGTTGATAACATGGAATGATGAAGCGTTAAATTCTCCATATCGATTTCTTGTTAACATTTGATGATAGAGCGATAACGTCTCCATCTTCATGTAACATTACGCTACACTTTTAAATTCTTCGCTGTTGCAAGATTAATTTTTGAAGGCCGCTTCCTTTCAAAAAAAATAAAAATATTTTTGTACGTCATAATCCATCAGCTTCCGTTTCGTTTTTGTTGAATTTTTTTTAATGATTTTTTGTGATGGACCACTTAACAGATCGAATTTCCTATAATAGAATATCTGTAGGGACTTATGATTTTTTTAAAAAAGCAACATATCCCAGTGTGTCTAGCAGGAATATTAATTCTTGATAAAATTAAACTATAAAAATGTATCGGTTAAAAAATATCCTGCAATTTAGCACAGCATGAGAGCTTTTTACTGATTGTTCACATCGAACTTCTCATAAGTGATCGGAACTGTTCATCTAGAACCGTTCCCAATGTGGTGTTCTCGTCGTAAGTGGAGTAGGTACAGGAGAGTAGCCGTTTCGTTCCTACCGAGGACTTCTACCACCCGCAGCTGCGGTAGTGAGTCCCCAGCAACGCTTGCAGACATGTCGAATGTCCTACTGAATGTCTTCATCTGCTTCACAGTGACTTTGGCGTACACACAGAATATTCCAATAGGTGAGTTCTTTAAATGAGTTCTTTTTAGTGCTACAACTTGGGATAATTTATTTCCAATAGGTGTGTTTTGATAATGTGTGCTAGAACTTGGGATAATTGACTTCAAATAGGTGTGTTTTGATCATGTGTGCTAGTACTTGGGATAATTGACTTCCAATAGGTGTGTTTTGATCATGTGTGCTAGAACTTGGGATAATTGACTTCCAATAGGTGCGTTTTGATCATGTGTGCTAGAACTTGGGATAATTGACTTCCAATAGGTGTGTTTTGATCATGTGTGCTAGAGCTTGGGATAATTGACTTCCAATCGATGTGTTCTTACGATGCGCGCTAGAACTTGGCGTTATGACTTCAAAATTTTGGTCTTTTTACTTTAAAAAAATGGAGCCCTACAATTATTCATGACGTTCTAGGTTAAAGGCGGCAGAAATTTCCTAATTGATCCTCTCACTAGCGTCTGCCAGTGTAAATAATTCTTCATCGACAGTCTGTAGTGGGTCATCGTAGCATCGTAATGGCTCAATTCTGCATCCTGAACCAGTAGCATCGTAATGGGTCAACTGTGAATCCTGGGCCAATGGCATCGTAATGAGTCCGTGGCATCGTAGTGGATCAACGTCGCATTGCAATGGTTTAACGTGGCATCGTACTAAATCAACGTGGCATCGAAATGGGTCAACTAGAAAACGTAGCGGGTCAACGTGGCATATAAGTAGGTCAAGGTGGCATTATAGTGATCACTATGATATTGGCTAAACTGGGCATCGCAGTGGTTAAACAAGGAATTGTAGTGGGTCAACATGTCAACGTGTGGTTCAAAGTGAAATCGTAATGGGTCAACATTTCATCGCAGTGGGTCAATGTGTCACTGACACCATATCTAAGGCATGTAGTGGGTCAACGTTTCATCGTAATGGATCAGTGTGGTATCGGTGCCAAAGTACTGAGTTAGTGCATCCATTCATCCATCCTTTTCCAATGTTAATATTTTTGGTCAATCCCTTGTTCTCATACTACTCTCTCGTTTCTATTTCGTGTACATATCTCATTTGTGCTGGGTGGCCGAGTGGTCTAAACTGAGAGTCAATCCCAAACTAGTGGTCTGGAGTTCAATCCCCATCAAAAAGTACCACGGGTGTATGGGACTCGTTAGCCTTGGATGGCAGATCATCTAAAAAAAAAGGCAAACTCTGTCATCAAATCCGGATGGGGAGCCCCGTTGTCGGTGTGATGTTACGAGCAGATGACTGGCTTCGTTACGTCTAGGGGTAATTATTTGTCAAATCAATGATCAATGTGACAAATTTTCCTCTATTATACAGCGTGTCTTCTTTCATCCGCGTTCTCTCTGCTACTCCATTACAAGCTAAAAACCATAAGAACAAACTACGTTATCTCCCATGCTCCAATACGTCACAAATACAAAGCACATAGTAACAGCTACACAAAATTAATCTCCACAAAAACACACGCACCTGCAAAACATAAACAAATGATCATCTTATGACATAGACACGATGAAACGTACAACGCCTACGACATAACGAGCACAGTGTTACTCACAAGACTGCTGGCCATCTAATGCATCCTGGTTATATTTGGGTCGTCTTGACCCCGTCTTGCCATGGGATCAAACAGTCAAGTACGATAGAGCTATGCTGAAGCATTGAAACAACCCTCGCTCACTTTAGACGAGATACATCTCAAGTCAAGGTTACTACCTAAGCGAGAAATTGCCTTGGCCATCTTTACATGCTAAGAACAAACAATATATCATATGACTCTTTTTGGGAAATAATTTCGATGGCCGTCAAGGTTCTTGATGTTTAAGGGGGGAAAAACCACAGCAAAGTCGCGTAGCAAAATCAAGTTGGAAAAATATTTAGTAGAAAATATTGAAGTAGTCTAGAGTCTAAAACCTCTCGTAGAAATATATATGTAGTCTAAAACAGTTAGTAAAAAAGATGTAAGTAGTCCGAAACAGTTTGTAGCAAAGATGTAAGTAGTCCAAAACAGTTTGTAGAAAAGATGTAAGTAGTCCGAAACAGTTTGTAGAAAAGATGTAAGTAGTACAAAACAGTTTGTAGAAAAGATGTAAGTAGTGTAAAAGGGTTTCAATTTGTTTCACCAGAAATTTAATTTGTTATTGATACGTCACGAACACATGGATCACATAAGTCATTCCACATAATGAAATAAGTTTAGTCAGACATACTATAGCTAAACTATAGCATAGACCATGTCTTAGCATATGTGACCCCCTGTATAATGGCTGTTGGAGAACTATAGTTTTTTTCATATCGGCAAATGAAACCATCTGTTTAATGGCCCTTTTGAGAATTGCAGACTTATATCTTGCCAAATATTATGCCGACTCTAACCTAAGTCCATTCCAGGCTTGTTAACTAGAGTTCAGTCCCCACGAAAAGCCACAGACAAGCAAAAAAACACCAGCACCCCTTGTTGCATTGAACGCGAGAACCTTTGATGACAACTCACCTATGAAAATGCAAACCAGTGAAATCACACAGACGGAGTTGTACGAGGTGGTGTGTCGCTGACACAGTGAACATTCTGACACACCCTTGTGATGTAGAAAGAATACAGAGCGCAGTGGAACACTCAAAGAAACACAGATTGTCATCCACTGCATCCTGGTCTATTTCAGCCTCACTTGATTAAGTCTTGCCATTGGATTAAAGGGGCAGAGAGTTGAGGCTGACGGATTAAGCCACCCTACCTTGGTTTATACGGAGGTGAGCTCAAGCTAAGGCATATTGCCGTGGTCAAATATTGACTGGCTCATCTTAGCTTGTGAGGGACGAACAATAACAACAATAATAATGATTATAATAATATATCTTGATATACGTAATCAGATGTTTAATGGCTGTTGGAGAAAGATACGCTGCGATGTGAACGTAAACTTAAATAATATTTTTAAAAAATAGAAATTACTCTTTAAGTAGGAAGAGCAATTGATTGGTTCTTGCCATAAATACTCGCCCTGGAAGATTCTTGTCTGATGCATTGAATGTATGTATGTATGCTTAAATAGCTCTTTGCAAGGGTTCTTTCATTTTACGATAAAAACCAAAGTTGAACTTTGACCCACGGTTCAGCCCTGTACATTCCCCCATCTCTGCATCAACTGTGTTACTAATATAAAGTACATTCCCCCATCTCTGCATCAACTGTGTTACTAATATAAAGTACATTCCCCATCTCAGCATCAACTATGTTACTAGTGCACGTGTTGTTGTGTCTGGGACGAGCAGATTGGGGTTAGAATATTGACTAGCTAACAAAACGCATTTTTGGAATGGATGATCAAAGTCACGTGTGATATGACGCTGGCAAATTTTCGATATTTTACAGTGATGGCGCCGATTTGTATCATTGCGCCGTCTAGACGTTGTTGGGAGCTCATAAAGTCATGTTACGCCCTTATCAGAACAACCCATTTTTGACCGGTGCGTAGCGTGTGCTATTTTGTCATTTGTCATCATCGGTGCACAGCGTGTGCTATTTTGTCATTTGTCATCATCGGTGCAGTTGTAGCTTTCAGATTAAATTTTGACAATACAATAAAATACAGGACGACATTTAGTTCAGTTCGGGTTCCAATATTTTTCTTTTTATATTTATCAAGTATTCATTGACACCACCATTATCTTTGATATCCATCAGGTAAACATTGACGATATCATTCCAAGCTAGCTTCGTCTCAGGTTTTGAAAATGTATCCCGAATAAATGTCTCCTACATGATCCGTCAATGGCGCCCGGCGCCGGCCCAGAGTTAAAAACTTGGAGAATTTTATTTTTATATCTTGATCTCAAATAGAAAGAAAAAAAAAGGATAAACCAAACAAAAGCAGGGATCGCATTTCAGGGATTTAATGGAAAGAACGAGCTGCTGGGGTGAAAAAATGGGGATGAATAAAAAATCAGCAAAACTAAATCTGTCAATTCCTTAGAGAGTATCAATGATATGAAATGAGGAACTGCGTTCACGTTATGTAAAGGAAATTCTGGAACTAGGTGTGTGCAGGTTTGAGATATAAAGACAGGACAGTAAAAAGAGAACGTTTAGGCTAAGAGGCTACTTCGAAAGTGACGCGACGAATGAAGAAACAACAAGAAGTAGAAAAGTATTTCACAAAGTTTAAGGTTTTTTAGTTCACCTTTAATATTGTTGCCGTAAATTGGGTATTGAAAAGCTGAGATTACAGGAAGTAAAATAATTGTATGTATCACAAATGTTAAAAATACGATTTTAACGGAAACATTATTTTGGAAATATGTAAAATATGAAGAAAAAAAAAGAAAAGAAATTCAGGGAATAGGAGGATCACTAGTAAGAGAGTATTTGATTAAATTACATATGGTGATATTGTGCCTAAAAAAGCTGAAGTAATTTGTTAATTCTTCTAACTCTCGCTAGAATGTTAGAGCAGGAAATGATTGCTGTGATAGTAATATCTGATGTCACTTTGTGTTTGTCTCCATTGGAACATGTATCAAACATATCTTCTCAAACTGTTTAACTGAGAAAATGGCTCTGATACTTAATCTGCGTTGATATTGTTTCTTTCTTTTGTATTCTGTCCGCTTTTACCGGAAAAGGTGGAGTGGGGGTGGGTGGGGCATCGCGGGGGGAGGTAAATTTGGTTACCTGCCTCAAGGAGTGAGACTGCTGTTGATGTTTTTAACCTTTTATATTGTCACAATTGTGATATTGTTAACCTGTGATGATGCCTGGACAATACCTTCCCCTTCCACTAGTTTCATAGCTTCCCCTTCCAATGGTTCCATAGCTTCCTCTTCTAATGGTTCGATAACTTCCTCTTCTACTGGTTCAATAGCTTCCCTTTCTACTGGTTAAATAGCTTCCCCTTCCACTCGTTCTAAGAGAAAATAAAAAGATTCCACTGCACTGCAAGAGGTGTGCCGCCAGACAGATGATACATATAAAAATAAGAAACACCTGACTTTTAATTAATAGTGGAGTGTTAAAAAAATCCACCGAATTCACTGAAAAATTGCTACAACGGTTATATTTTTGACAGCTTCGCTAGCCGACTTTCGCACGCGGAGTCGCAAGTACCAACAGAAAATCCTATTTCCTTTCGATTTTAGACCCACTATTTATATACAGAGGAAATAACTACGGCAAAGGAACTGCTCTGACTTAGACCAGTTGTTCTCGAAGTTGCGTGCAGTAACCGTGCATGTGTTTATAAATGGTCTCTATATTTTAGCATCTTTTTCGCATTGAATTGTTAAATTTAAAGGATTTTAACCGTCTTACTTTCAATTATCTCAACTGTCTTACTTTCACGTAAGATTCAGTCAATAAAGAAACCACTTTAGTAGCCTTTTAAATGTTCATGTTTGAGGTTAATAGCTGTAAAGTTCAGTCAAATAACATCTTAAATGGCGCATGGTGTATAGTACATGAACATTACAATAAATGAAACGTTCATTTTGTTGTCTATAAATATAAATATTAGAAAGTCTGTACAGAAAGTTATACATAAAAGGGCATTATTTATAACTTCATTTATTAGAAAGTCTGTACATAGAGTTAATTATAAAATGAGATTATTTATAACTTCAATTATTAGAAAGTCTGTACAGAGAGTTATTTATAAAAGGAGATTATTTATAATTTCATTTATTAGAAAGTCTGTACAGAAAGTTATTAATAACTTCCTTTATTAGAAAGTCTGTACAGAGAGCTATTTATAACTTCATTTATTAGAAAGTCTGTTCAGAGAGTTATTTATAATTTCATGTATTAGAAAGTCTGTACAGAGAGTTATTTATAATTTAATTTATTAGAAAGTCTGTACAGAAAGTTATTTATAATTTCATTTATTAGAAAGTCTGTACAGAGCGTTATTTATAACTTCATTTATTAGAAAGTCTATACAGAGAGTTATTTATAATTTCATTTCTCAGAAAGTCTGTACAGAGAGTTTCTCAAATCGCATTGACAAAGCTGAGATCATGTAAACTTTCTTTTCCAGTAAGACGAGCAAAGCAACATTTTTATTAAGTTATTCTATCCTGCTGTTAGAAGAAAGTGGACGAAATTGGGAGAAGAACTTGAAAGATTCTAATGACTTGAGTTGTAAACCCATTTATTGACAGGGGAATGGGGGCAAAAAACACTGCAAACGGATTTTTGTCTCAAGAGGGTCCAGGAGCCCAAATTCAATTTAAGAAATAAGCTGAGAATTTTATTGAAAGTTTTTTTTTCCTTCCTTCAACTCTGACCAAAATAAAAAAAGGCTCTAGATATCCCTGAAGTTTGGTCTGTGTTGAAGCTTAAATTTTTGGAAAAGGATTTGAGTTGAAATGATCATTAAATATTTACATAAATGGGATTGGATTTGACGTAAGGTGTGTCCCATTTCTTATCCAAAACTCAGTTTTAAATAACCACCGCACTTTTGTAAAGACCACTTTGGAAAGAAACAAAAAACATGACATCATAACTCTATATATGATCTATATATCCCCGTTATCTCTGTAGTTAAAATATATATAGTTTTAGGCTTAAAGTACAAATTAACGGAGGAAGATTTTTTTCAAGGATATCACCTCAGGAGAAACAAAGTCGAAAAGGAAATCTTATAGCAGTAGATGGCTGTGTCTGTTGGAATTATTGTTTAAAATGATGTAACTATAGACGTTAGTAGTCTTTAGACCACTCATTCGCTTCTCTAATTAATTATTTTTTTAAAAACTATTTGATTTACGTTGTGTCATTAAATTTACGCCAGTACCACACTGATAACGGTCAAACAGGTTTGATCACGCTATCTTGCACTCATCTCTGAGAGTATTAGTGTATGCCGTTGTCAACACCATAAAACAACCGTCATCGTTTTTAGAAACGTTCAATGAAAACACAAAGCACAACGGAAACCGCTGGCAGCGGGCCGCTAACAAATCTTTAACGCTTTACACTGTTCGCTGGGGACCTTTCCTTTTCGGAAAGTATTACGAAACCAATTTGTTCGAAAAAGTATTGTTCGCGCTCAAGTTATTTTGTTTGAAAGTGAGTACATTTTCGAAGGTAAACGATGGGGGGCAAGACACTAAATGTTTATTTTATTAAAACGTTTTCAATCCCCATTTCTCACTTTCACGTTCACTCACAAGACAATTAATTTTTTAATCTCCCTTGAATTAATCTTTTTTTTTAACAACGCTGCGATCTGGGAAAAATTCCCTGGTAAAAAATGGTTTTGTTGCTATTCCCGGTAACTTTGTGTTTAAATAGTACTGGTCTTATTAGCAGCTTGGGGTATGTTTAAAGATATATTGTAATGGAATATGTCATTTTTTCGACTTTTTATATTAGGACCAGTAAATGCCCGCTGCATTATTTTGCTAAGGCGTAGCAGATAATCTGTATTTTACAAGAGAAAGTCAATGTGATTTTGGTGAATTAGATTTCCTGACACTATTTGGGTAAATATTTATACTTCAGATTTTTGGAAGATATGTAATTGTTTTCTTGTTTTTTTTTTAAAATGTATAATGAAACAATCTCCTGATTTAATTGTGTCCGTTTGTGAGTGCAAGCCCTGTCTGTTTTGTTGTGTTACTTTGTTAGGATAGAGATTTGAAAACCTTAACACTGGCCATTTTGTACACTAGCGTAATCTGGGGGGGGGGGGGGGTGTGGGGGGGGTCACGTTTCCTGTTGATCCGATTAATGTCGATTTGCTTAGAGTCAAACTTAGGGCATGGACTGATCAAATGTAGACACTAGTGATGAATACTAATGATGATTGTTGCACAATTCCTTAAATTAAAACTAAGTGTAATAATACAGCTGAGTTCTTATTATTTTAGTGACAATTTTTAAAAACCAGCTTTTACAAAATTAATTATTTTTAACCCCATTTGGAACACTAGAAATAAGATTTATATATATCAACTTATTATCCTTATTACATTTTACTGATGAAATAAAAATAAAATCGTAAATTTAGACGCAGAATCTCCGAAACACGATAATCACGCCATCCTAGTAGTGCTTTTGAAGCTTACTTACAAATGAGGTATTTTCAAAGAGTGGCAGTTTTCTGGCCCTATTCTCTTTAATCAATCATCATCATCATCATCATCATCAGGTCCCGTAGTCCTTCAACCGTTGGGGCACCACAGATGACATGTACACTATTCTTCTCCATTCCTCTCGGTCTTCTGCCCTACGCAGAATCAACTCTAGAGTAAAACACACAAAAAATTGAAATAAAATTCACAGTTTTCATTTACGGAGGCGTGGAATCGCGCAAATCACATTTTAATTGTATTTCCATTCGTCTAAACGTCATGTATGTGGCACTTATTCGCACTGGCTTGGATTGCAGAGAATATGAGAAAGGTACGTCCGTTTGAGCGAAGCAAGTCACATGATTCGTCGAGTCTAGTTCCGACTAATAAATGAAGTGACATTTTTATGGAAGAACAGGGCTTATTAAAATTATAACTAACGTCCAACGAGCAACAAGTAATCTCCAGTCGAGAAATAAACTGTTTCTTTATTTGGGAGACCTTGATAAATTTTACTTGCTTTTTTCATGAATGTTATTTGATGTAGCTGTTGAATTGAAATAATATTTTTTTTTTGCTGGCATCCGTCCGTCACAAGGTGACGATGGTGTGGAATTTGTAGGACACAATCCACAAGGCCTGTGATTGTTCTTCTAGGATTATAAGCTGGTTCCCAACAGCAAATCGCCTCTCTCCACGCGACTGGATTGCCCAAGGGAATATGATGTGGACGGTACAGCGTGGCACCAGTAGAGTCGCAGGAGTTGTCGGAATTTTTAATTGTATCAATATTATCCGCCTACGGGACTCCATCTCCGGGTTAGATTTTAGGATTTCCTTTTCTTAGATGAGTTGCCATCCTAGGCAGGGCCGGCCCTAACAATTGCGGGGCCCTATGTGAAACGGTTTGCGCGGGGCCCCAGTCTGGGTAGGGATAAGGATAATAAGTGAAAATTAAGAGATTGTATTAGAAAATAAATTAGCGCGGGGCCTATGAAAGTGTGGGGCCCATTGCGGTCGCATAGGTTGCAATGGCCTAAGGCCGGCCCTGATCCTAGGTTAAAGAGTCCCATCCACCCGGGGTGCTGGGGATGTTTTTGCTTAACTGGTCTTTGGTGGGGATTGATCTCCAGACCATCAACTTGAGATTAGCTCAGTTTAGACCCAGCACCTAAAATAATAATAATTTATCTTTTATATATACGGATTAATGTATACTTGTTGTAGCGCGAATTAATGCTTTTAGGAATTAGTAGAAAAAGGTATGTTGAAGCCTGAATTAAAAGACAGGACAATAAGAGAAGAATGTTTCGGCAAAGAGCCTTCCTCAGCAGACAAGGCAAATGAAAATACGACAAAAAATAGTAATACACATTTTTAAAGGAATTGTAAATGTCTTATGACTTAGAATTCAAATGTTTGTCGCGTCATCGGTGTAAACACAACAGTATTGAGCCGTCCAAATGTCGCCATGTTCTCCATGTAAAGCCAACAGTATCCAGTCGTCCTAATGTTGCATGCACGATGTTATCCGGATGTCGTTCCAACACGTGATCCCCATCGATTTTTGAAAGACACATATTTCAAACGCATAAACAAATCGGAGGAGAGTGGATGGATTTATAAGCCCTGAATTGAAACCTGCTTGGGTAGGATTTATAAGCCCTCAATTAAGTAACGGCCTAGGCATGTGCGAAGTTTGAGCTCGATTCGAAATAAAATCCAAGACCTTAAAAATGGATTGTCTGGTCAGATGCATTAAAATAGAGGGATGGCATATAAACAATGCATGGGGCTAGAAAGTTCAAACATTAAAGTTTTCAAGATTTTAGTTGACATAAAAGTAAGATTCCTTCCTTAAGTTGCTACATGCAAATTGAAGCACACAGTTTCGCTATATCAGAATCACGAATAAACATAACTTTTTAAGCCTAACACTAATTGCATTATTGGTTATCTTAGAGGGTGGCTGGCTTTTAGAAGGAAAAAAAGAGGAAATAGCACGGAGATGTTATCTGGCCAGATTTCCCCCCCAAAAGCCATGAAGCTTGAAGAGACGCCTTGATGTTTCGCCATTTGCGTGTCTGCATTAGAGGGTTAGAATTACTTTTTAAATTTCGTTTGAGTGATTTGTTTTTATTGAACAGGGTTGAGAGAATTTAAAGATTCCAATAAGTTGTTTTAAATATAGTTTTGATGTAAAGTGAAGTTTAAAAAAAAAATTGTTTATGATGTTATTTTAAAATTAATAACACACATCATTATTTGTTTAAGGCGTCATCACTCTGGGTTAGCATCTTTGGTCGTATTTGTTTCCGTAACCCTAATTATCATATTAGTAACACACATCAATATAGAATCACAGATCATAATAGTCATAGCATCACACATTATAAGCGCATCACACATAATAGCATAACACATAATAATATCATCACCCATCATAACAGTAACCCCCATCATAACAGTATTAACCATCATTATGGCATCACACATGTGAATGTAAAGAAGTCGTAGTTTTTCTTAATGAAAGATGCCATCAGAGAATTGCTAGACCAAGTCATGGCCAAACAATTAGGGAAGTATGCTATCAGAAAATTGGTAGACCAAGTCATGGCCAAACAATTAATGAAGTATGCTATCAGAGAATTGTTAGACCAAGTCATGGCCAAACAATTAATGAAGTTTGCTAGCAAAGAACAACTGTTCCAAGTGATAGCCAAAAAATTAATGAAGTTTTATAGCACATAACAACTGTTCCAAGTGATAGCCAAAAATTAATGAAGTTTGCTAGCACAGAACAACTGTTCCAAGTGATAGCCAAACAATTAATGAAGTTTGCAAGCACAGAACCACTACTGCAAGTGATGGGTAAACAATTAATGAAGGTTGATAGTACATAAAAACTATTCCAAGTGCTGGACGGAACAGACCAACGATCGTCACGTCAACTGTTTCCCCTAGGACTTTATGTCTGCTATCTCAAATACACGAGTCGTGAGCACATTTGGGATCGGCGCACGTACAACAAGATTATTAATGTCGTACACTCCGGTGTCCGCTATGTAAAAACTGTAAAAGTCAAGGTTTCTGGAGGAATGCCCTTGAGAAATTAATGTAACTTTAAAAAATCGTGCCAACTTGAGTGTGTAAACGTCTCACTTTGAATTCAAGTCTGTTTGGGTTGGACGGTCAAATGTGTTTTCTTACTTTGAATACAAGTCTGTTTTGGCTGAACTCTTTTGTCTTCTTTCCTGTCTTTCATCACTACAATACCTTTGTGTGATTACCTGTCTCTTATCACTCATATACCTTTGCGTGTTTGTCTGTCCCTTATCACTGTAATTCGTTTCTATGTTTCCTTTTTTACTTCTTTCACTATACGGCAGTGGTGAGAAAATCGCACCTAGCCAGCCGCATGCGGCTCTTTAACGACCTGAGTGCGGCTCGGCCAGTCGGCCACAAATCGGCTTAGACTCCGAAAAACATGGTTCTCGACAGGTTCTTGAAAATAAATGTGGCTCTTTTGACCAATGATTTTCCTGAAAACTGCTATACGGTAAACAATACTATCTCAGTCCTATCACTCTCTCTGTATTTCTCTCCCTATTTCTCCATCTCCATATTTCTTTGATGTTTAGCTTTTATTCACATAAATTATGTTTTTTTAAAATAATCTGTGTATTTTTTTCCAATCTGTGTCTCTATTTTGAAAAAAAAATTCTGACGGTTTTCCTAATTTGTTTCCAATTTACATTTGCATCTCTATCATTTCATTCATTAACTGACTCTGCTACTCCTACATTATTCATCATCCATTAACTGACTCCTACACTCTTCATTATCAATTATCTGACTCAGAGATTCTCGTTTTCTCACTCTACATTCTTTATTTATACAATTTACTTATTCCTTGTTTATTATTTTGCCTTCTCATTCCGTCTTCATCCTTTTCCACTATTGTCTCAATTTCTAAACCACCTCATTTTCTCTAAGTATTGAAAGATGTCTTTTATTGACCACTCCTCTGTTTTTAATGAACACAGTCAAAAATTACTTCTACATTAGTTCACAAATTGCTCTTCAACGTGTTTTAAATTTTAGTTTAAAGTTTTTGGTGGACAATTCACCGTTTATCCTTACCTGTCCATTCTGTTTAATGTCAGCCAGTTTCCTGATTAATTCTGAACAATATAACTAGGCTTTTAACCAATGTTATACCACAATGTTTTTCTTTTAACCAAATGTTGTACGACAATGGTTTTTTTTTAGCCAATGTAATACGACAAGGGTTTTCTTTTAACCAATGTTATACGACAATGGTGTTCTTTTAACCAAATTTTAGTGGGCCATACCAATAACCAATACATAGGCTAAGCTTTAGATTGATACCAAATATGTCTAGGTAGCGTTGTAATTATGTTATAAAAGCATAGGGAGGTCTAAATGTTCTATTACCATACTATTTTAAAAGACATTTTTAACAACTTTAATTACTTTTTAATTCAAATGGTAAAAGCCAAAGCATGCATTAAATGTTTATCAATTAATATTCACGAAAATCTCATTCTTGCAATCAAAACTATATAAATATCAATAATTCCCCCTCCCCCTTTTTCCATTTTTCGAAGTGCGCAGAACGTAAGTGCGACAGAGTTTCGAAATCTCTGAGGCCAAAAATCTCGTTAAGCTTTTGGATTTGCAGTAAATTCTTTTTTAAAATTCGTTTTTTTTGTTTCGGTTTCGACCGAAATAAGAAACTCACATTCGGTCAGTCTAGTTGAAAGCACGCATTAACTAACAGGATCTACACACACGCATTTTAAATAGATACCTTAATTTTATTTTTAAAAAACATCCAAAAGTAACAGAGTGCATGTGCCGGCCGCCCTTGAAAATCCCCCCCAAATCCATCAGTAAATGTGTTATACTTAGTTACATCAGAGCACACCTAGACAGCATTTCTCTGATCAATGCTTGGGCCCATTCTTTAATCCCTATGGAATACGAGGGAAGTTCTTTTAATGGATTAATCCAAGAGTGTTCTCGGTTCGCGATGACATCACGTAGGCGAGTAGACTGCGGCGGGCCAGCAATTCGTCCTGAGTTACACTTTGCCTGACAACCATTTTGGATAAAAATAAATATTTGGGGTCTCTCAGAACAGCACACACGGATGCTTTCAAAACAAAAACATGGGGGACACTCAGAATAGCAACACGGGGACCCTCAGAACAATAACACCTGGACCCTCAGAACAATAACACCTGGACCCTCAGAACAATAACACCTGGACCCCCAGAACAATAACACCTGGACCCTTAGAACAACACACGGGGACCCTCAGAACAATAACACCTGGACTCTCAGAACAATAACACCTGGACCCTTAGAACAATACACGGGGACCCTCAGAACAATAACACCTGGACCCTTAGAACAATACACAGAGACCCTCAGAAAAATAACATGGGGACCCTCGGAACAATAACATGGGGACACTCAGAACAATAACACGGGGACCCTCAGAATAACACCATAGGACATCTCAGAACAACAACATGGGAAGTCTAAGCACAGCACAGCATCACGTGGACTCTCCGACTCTCTGAACAAAAAAAAGGGGAATCTCAGAAGAACAACATGGGGACTCTCAGAGCTACTACCCCGGAACTCTCGGAATAACATGGGGACTATTTAAATGACAACATTTGGAGTCAGAAGAAAAAAAAACAATTGGATTCTCATAACAGCATCATTAGATCTCTCAGTTGGGAGCTTTCAGTTTCCGAAGATGAACTTCCATTACATATCCTTTGGGATATCGTGTGCACTTTTTGGGTGGGGGGGGGGGGGTAATGAAGGGAACTCGATTTTTTTAACTGCACACTTTTCCTGTACCCAGAAAATATAATGTTTTCTACACTAATCGGTAAATTGTTTGTATGGTGACGTCATGCTTTAAATTTGTAAATATCCATATTATTGACAACATTATTTTATGTTTTGTTTTGTCCAATGGCTTTTCCAAAAACCAAAAGCACATGCGACTGTCTACGACAGGCCTGCACAAGTCAAAATGTAAGGTGGGCCGTAATACTTTATGAAAACCTCGTGCAGGCCAAAAGGAAATAGGACGGGGGTAAAGCGATTAGGAAAATAACAAGAATAAAGAAATGTTTCGTTACTTCGCGGGTCGAAAAGTGGGTGCTGGAAGGGCGTGCCGTGTTTTGTGCAGGCCTGATCTACGGAACTGCATCCAGCGATAAAATTAACAAACATATGAATGGTTAGTTAAATGTAAGCTAAATCTCTAAAAATGCAGGGTTGGGCAATCTTTTTGTGCAGAGGGCCGCATGGAATTTAAGTGTTCATTGGCGGGTGAAGGCGATTTTTATACACGGAAGATCGGCTCCAAGAATTTATCCCGAATTTTTTCATTGTACGAATGACCAGCGGGATACATTTTTTTTTTAAATTTGCTGTGACTTTTTTTTTTTTTTTTTTTTTTTAAATAAAAATCATTCACAATTTGTATATATTAAGCAAACATTAATGCAGGTCTAGGAAGGTTTTAGCTGGCCGCTTGTGGCCCGAGAGCCTCGGGTTGCCCGCCCCTGCTATATAATCGAAAGACACGCCTCAGAAAATCGGACATTACCTTAAACTGTGATATGGAAATCTCACTTTTTTAAAAATATATATTAGTTTCATAAAATCGCTGTTTATTTCGAATCCACAGTTAAGGCGTCTATGCTGGACTTTGTCCGAATATTCATTGGTAGATTCATGTTAGCAAACGTCCTGGTCAAGACAATCACATAAATGAATTCGGGTTAGCAAACGCCATGGTCAAGAAAATTAATGAGTGTTCTGTTGATGCATCTCTTCACACATCCCCGACATCTGTACTTTTTATGCAATCTGTTATCCTTCTTCCATCTGTTATCCATGCACCTGTTATCCTTTTGCCTTCTCTTATCCAGCTGCCACCTGTTAACCTTTCGCCATCTGCCATCTGCTAATCTTTTTCCATTACACTTTGTTCCATCATATTTAAAATGTGTTTATTATAAAACATCTTATCTCAAAACAAATACACATTGTACCATTTATTAACAATGTTGAGCGCTGCCACTGTTAGCAACCCTATTGTTATAATAATAAACTCCTAAATATAGCTCGGCCAGCTGTTAACGTATGACCCAAACATAGCGCCACGTTTAACGAGCTGGAATAAGATTCACAATTCATTACTTTAATCTCCCTATTTTAATTATGCCGCTATTATTTATCGTTCTCCGACAATCCCGTCTGTTCATTAAACCCATTTTTTTTTAAAAACTGAAATATTTCCGCTAGCACATCGGTAATGCCATTGTCTAACCATTCAAATGTGTTTAATTTTTTTTTAAATGTGTTTCCTTGACAGAGCTGTAATAATATGTACAGCGGTGGGTTTCGGGTGGATGGGTGATGTGGAATGAATCTACTGTCCCCGTGTCTGAGTTATTCAGCCACTTATCGATCTGAATTAAACCCAACTCCACCCAACTGTAAGCACCCGCGTCGAGACAAACGGGTCGCGATCTCTTGACGTCATATGCTTCGTTCATTTTCCAGGGCGCCAAGACATTTGATGCACTTTGTAATAATTGGGATATAAGGCAGAGGCAGACTCATGCATACTTTTGTACACTACTGCAGAGGCAGACTCATGCATACTTTTGTACATACTGCAGAAGCGTACTCTTGCATACATTTGTACACTACTGCAGGGGCGGACTCGTAGGGCTTTTCGTACACTACCGCAGATGCGGACTCGTACAGCCTATCGTACACTACCAGGAGGCCCATACCGGAAGACGTACGAAACTTGTTTATTAACATAACGGAAAGGGAAACACGGTACGACCCTAGTTTGATTTATAAGGCTTGCAATAGTAGAATGTTTATACGACTGCAGCTAAGTTAACAATGTTTATACACTACGTCTGCCATTAAGTTAACCATGTTTATAAATTGCGACTGCCATTAAGTTAACAGCTTTTATAGCTCAGATCATGGGCAGTGAAAACAGTTTAAAAAAATATTTAATCCGTCAAGACATATTCCGCCACTACGCAAATGTATCGATCGTTTCTTAGATCGTTACGAAACAGCATTTTCTTGATCTGGTTCAACAAACAAAGTAATACAGACATCATTGACCAGATTTACTTTAGTAGTCCATGTTCAGTAATATATAAATAGGGAGCAGCGTCTTCAAGTTAGGCGTTTATCGGTAAAGTCTATCCATTGATCACATGACATTGTAACCGATGCTAGGTGTTATGTTCATTCAAAGAAGTGATTTTAAAACTCTTCGTTTGCTTTTAAAGACATCCTTGGATTCTACTTCCATTATTCAATTTCTTCACGTTGTATGTAGTTGGGGCTCGCTATAGTTCATCATCTCCATAATATTGTCCTTCGGAAAGTGAAAATTACTGGAGTTGCTGCAGTGCTGCGTAGAGGACAAGGAGATTCAGTGCTATAGATGAATTTCTAAAACGAAAAACTGTTGGAAAACAACTAGTAGGATTTGATTACGCTTTCTCTGGGATTAAAGTATAAATGTTGTATCTCTGGGATTAAAGTATAAATGTTGTATATCTGGGATTAAATTATAAATGTTGTATCTCTGGGATTAAAGTATAAATGTTGTATCTCTGGGATTAAAGTATAAATGTTGTATCTCTGGGATTAAATTATAAATGTTGTATCTCTGGTATTGATTAAAGTATAAATGTTGTATCTCTGGGATTAAAGTATAAATGTTGTATGCTTATTAGATTTAAAATATGATTATTAAAATAAATAAAATCGATTCTTTAGCCAAATATAATTACGTTGTGACGTCATCTTTAATAGATTAAGTAGACACGAACAATCTGTGTCGATATAAAAATATATATAAGCTTTAATAATAATTTTACATTACAGATAATTAAACGTTTCGGCACTTGCCTTCATCAGTACAAGACATACAAATAAGAATTAATCAAATTTACATAATATATATAGAGAGAGATAAATCTTACCTAAAAAATAGAAAACCAGACAGTAACAACGTAAAGAAAAAAGAAGAAAGAAAAAGGAAGTGACTTGAAGTAAAATTTAAAAGCCAAATCAGGAAAAAAGACATCTTTGAGCATAGCTCGTCATAGTAATAGAAGTTCAAGCTAAAAATGCTCTTATTCCTGTAGAACAAATTTATTAGACCATTCTGACAAGTAGAAGTTTGACAAAACTCTGAGAGCAATGTGTAGTGGCCAGGTTGCTGTTCTAGGCAGGACAAAAATTGATTTTAGTACAACCTTTAATGCAGTCTCAATAAGCTTCACAAAATTATACAATCTGCAATATTTAAAGTCTCTCGCTCATGTAGATACTAGGAAAATTGTCATATAGAACCGTGAAATCATACATACATTCTATTACATATGTCTTCCTTACATGAATATACTTGTTTAATCAATTACTTACAAACATATATCTACTTTTCTTACAGTCTGTCTTTTCTTCAGGCTCTTTACAAAAAAATAGATCGACTTTCTAACGATTCAAAATAACATCTACTTTTCTCATTGTCTACACAATCGTAGATTTACGTCCATTGTATTTCCAAACAGACATTTTTCTATCTGTCTTATAGCTCTACATAAACTTAGATCTACTTCTCTTGTGGTTTTGACCCCCGTGGGTGGCGGTGGTGGTAGTAGTAATCCGAAGTTTGAGTGCACCACTTACTAAGTGAGGTCAAATTTAAAGAAAGCTACCCCTTTGGCATTCCTGTGGTAGCTAGATAGTTCGCCAGTAGGTCTAAGAAGCCCCGGAGACCACTCCGTGAAACTTCCACTCGGGGGGAGGGGGAGAGAGTTGTCGCAAATTGGGATTCCCACGAGGGGGCGTATGAGCCTCGGCCTTGGGGCGCTGATGTCATTTCTTGTGAATGGTTTTCTCTGACGGTTCTATGCAGGCACGTACCTATTTCTCCTGAAGTAATATTGTTATATATATCCTCTTTATTAAACTCATTTATAAAAAAAATTACAAAAGCCAATTATAAAGAAATACGAGATCACCACACAGCTTTCTTAAAGACGCAAAGCACAGAGATGGTATTCATTTGGAGAGTGTTTTCTGTCTTGTTCCCACACCGCCTAGCATGTAAGAGCAGCCAGTCTCTCAGTCGTTCCCACACCGCCTAGCATGTAAGATCAGCCGTTCTCTCAGTCGTTCCCACAGCGCCTAGCATGTAAGATCGGCCGTTCTCTCAGTCGTTCCCACACCGCCTAGCATGTAAGATCAGCCGTTATCTCAGTCGTTCCCACACCGCCTAGCATGTAAGATCAGCCGTTCTCTCAGTCGTTCCCACACCGCCTAGCATGTAAGATCAGCCGTTCTCTCAGTCGTTCCCACACCGCCTAGCATGTAAGATCAGCCGTTCTCTCAGTCGTTCCCACACCGCCTAGCATGTAAGATCAGCCGTTCTCTCAACACCCAGACGAGCGTCTGTGGCTTCCTCCTTAGAACCAGTCTTTCAGAATTCATTTGCTATTCAAATTGGGATTCAATCGCTTTCCGTTAAGGAGCTTCCAGCCCGGCAAATTGTGCGCTATTTCCATAGTGTGGGGAAGAAACATGTCACGGAGTTGTCGGTCGTGTGATTAAAAATAAGGAAGGACCAGGATGTAAAAAATAAAAAGACAATTTATTGAAACAAAACCAGTTCGTTACAAACATATACGATATATTATATGATGACAATAATTATATTGAAAATCGCTAAATAATTGTTTATAGAACAATGTAAATGAAAACATTATTTAAACAAGTGTTTAAATTAAAGTGTTTTCTTTACACTTGAAATAATATGGATAATAAATAAAAACAATGAGATCAAGCTGTGTGAAGGAAATAGCAGAACAGGGTATTCGGACGCTTGAATCGAAAGACATAACAATGAGATAAGAACTTTTCGGTTAAGAGCCTTCCTCAGCAGACGTGACAAATGAAAAACAGTTCATTGCGTGGTTTAAAGCGGGTTGAGCATTAGATTAGAACTATCTCATAATTTCAGGGGCGTTTATTGTGGATAAATTGGTGCAACTAGGGCCTTACAGTCCTAGGGGTTCTGTTATGTGTTTATATTACCAGCTTTATGTAGTAGATGTGCTTCAGGAAAGTAGAATAACAAATTTTTTTGATTCAGCTATAAAACAACATTTATTAAAACATCGTCACTGAATGGGTGGGTGCATTCTATGAGTATAGCAATGTCTCAAAGTCAAAGGCACAATTTGTTACATTATTAAAAAATTTCAGTTCATAGTAGATTTACCATTTTAAATATATATATATATATGTTGTACATTCCTTATAAGCATTTTAAATGCCAAACCACAATAAGTTTCAGTCTAGATTTTTTTTACTGACAAGCGATTGTGATACGGAAACGTTACAGTTAAAAACGGTGCAAGACACTGCACAATGAAAAACCATAAAACGTCATATCGGTATTCATCAATGTGTCAATGTTATTTTTACTTAGTGGTAGGCCTTAAATGGAAATAAAAATCCTTAATAATAGTTCAAATGATCATCCATTTAACTTTCTGGTAAACTAGTTTTTTTTTTAAAGTATATACATGAGAAAATATGTAATTGTACTGCTTACATTTCTATATTAATCTTGATCAAACTTGGGATACATAGTTGTTTCACTTCATTATCCCGAGGAAAATTTTGAATTTTTTATTTATTTTTTAAATATCCCTTTCATTTTTCTTTTTTTTTTTTTTAATGCTTTATTCCTAGCATTCTACGAACGATTTTAATGGGACAACTTTTAAAATAAAGTGTTTTCATCATCCAACTTATAATACTGACTGCTGTAAAATATTAAAGACTGGGCAGTATTGTATGTTGTTGACTTAATTTCGTTGAAAGTCTGTACGGTGATAGTAGGGATGAGAGTATTTTAATTACTTCTTAATTCGCCAGTTATTTATGGAAAATAAAGACTATGTATCTATCGTTTCTTTTGTGTAAGTTATAGCACATAAGGGAAAATCTAAACCGCGCTTCCTGTGTAAAACATTTTGACTACCGGTTCATACCGGTTTGTATTAAAATATAAATTATTTTCCCTGCTACACCATCGATATTTCTTTGTCTGTGGCATTAATACACCACTCAGGTTTGAGCAAAATCCATGTCTCCGGTTAAAGAATAATTATTTTCTCAACTTCCAGACGTTCACGTTAATTGTTTGATCTGGTGTTACGCCTCATTGTTCAACAACAAGCTTCTGTATATACAGTGTTTGAATTGTTTCAGAGCAGTGGGTTCCCGACCATTGTTTTAGTATTGAAAGTATGTCCACCCACTGGCTTAATATTGAACTATCCGTCTGTCCACCTACTGTCGTGCTATTGAACTATCCGTCTGTCCACCTACTGGCGTGCTATTGAAATATCCGTCTGTCCACCCACTGGCGTGCTATTGAAATATCCGTCTGTCCACCCATTGTCGTGCTATTGAACTATCCGTCTGTCCACCCACTGTCGTGCTATTGAACTATCCGTCTGTCCACCTACTGTCGTGCTATTGAACTATCCGTCTGTCATTTCAACCTAATAGGATTACACAAAATATCTGAACCATGCTACTGTCATGTAAGGTATTTTTTTTAAAACACCTTCTTCTGAAAATTCATTTTTTCAAAACAGGCCAGATGCTTAAAAAGTATGTCCACAGATGCCCAATAAGTATGTACACAGATTCCCAACAGGCATAACCATAGATGCCCAAAATGTATGTCTAATATTTCACTCCTCGTCAATTACTCCAATTTTTGGGGTTCAAATGTTTATCTTGGCTGAATTTGACCTCAGTAAAGGTGGTTCTTGGCTAAATTTGACTTCAGTAATGGTGGTTCTTGGCTTAATTTGACCTCAGTAATGGTGGTTCTTGGCTGAATTTGACCTCAGTAATGGTGGTTTTTGGATAAATTTGACTTCAGTAATGGTGACTCGTGACCTAAATGTTTCGTCAGTTGACTTAGCATTCACAAGGAACACATGAGGAGGTACAAGAAAGCAACGACTGGGGGACATCAATAAGCCATAGGACAGTGGCCGGCAAAACTTCGGCTCTTTGAAGGGCTAAATACGGATTTCAAACAATTTAATTAGTTATTACTTATCTATAAGATTATTTAAACAATGAGCACAGCCGGCTGTGGCCTAAATAGATGCACAGCAGATATAATGTATCAAATGTATCTTCACTCAAAAGTGGTTGCCGAACCCTGGGTAAGGATATACTGTAATAAAAAATTAGAAAGACAGTAATAGATAAGTAGATAGTCGGTAATAGATAAGTAGATAGACAGCAATAGCTAAGTAGATAGACAGTAATAGCTAAGTAGATAGACAGTAATAGATAAGTAGATTAGATAGACAGTAATAGATAAGTAGATTAGATAGACAGTAATAGATAAGTAGATAAACAGTAATAGATAAGTAGATAGACAGTAATAGCTAAGTAGATAGACAGTAATAGATAAGTAGATTAGATAGACAGTAATAGATAAGTAGATAAACAGTAATAGATAAGTAGATAGACAGTAAAAAAGAAGTGGAGAAGTAAAAATTATATTATAGTAATGAACTGCAAAATGAATGCAGTGATATAGAAATGTATATAAAAGTTCATTGACGCATTCATTATATACATACTGCATAGCCTAGCCTTCAAATTATTACATTCGCAGTAGATAATTGCCTGCTCTGTGCACGAGACTACGACACTCGACTGTAGAATCTGACGGTGTACGCGCCAAAAAAGAATCGCCAGCGGCGAGCTTGAATACACAAGCCAGATTTGAGCTGACCACAAGTTTGAGGATGATCCTATCAGCTATTCCAGCAGTGACCACGAGGTTCAGGAAGGTCCTATTAGCCATTCAGCATTGGGATTTTCCTTGGCCCTGGTTTGCACTGTTTACTCACACGCTCAGCTCCAACGTGCGGCCACTGAAAATAGAAAAATGTGTGCACAACTGGACTGTAGCGCTTCTATAAATTATTCACGCGGAGATCCCTTGTGACTAACGTTTGCTTGTTACTGTTGTTGAAGTTGTCGAATAAAGAAAAAGAGTACACGAAAGTTAACACAATGAACGGAACATTTGACCCCCAAAAGGTCATGGGGGGAAGGGAGTGTTATTTTTAGAATTTAGTTTTGGAAGGTTGTTAAACATAGCTAACAGAAAGAGTTCAGAAATGAAAAAAAAAAGTATGAGAAAAACATATTTATTTATTTTGAATAGGACTGGTGTAAATGTTATATGTATACCACTGTTATAGCATGTGTTTTGACCTAATTTTATTTCAACGTTAGAGTAAAGCGTGCACCACTTCTCACCTCCCCCTTTTTCATGTGTTGTTTTGATACCGACGTCATCGATTAAATGTATAGCGGTGTACCGTTGCCCAACTCTCCCTTGATTGGGAAAAGGTTGTATAAGTCTAATTTTTTCTAAAGAATGTTCTCGGGTGATGCAATTTCTATAAGTTCTTTTCTGGAGGGTTTCAACTCCCTGCCTATTAATAGACCGGCAGTTTTCAAAGCCGGAATAGAGATTTGCTAGACGTCCTAGACACGAAACTTATGAGACGTAATATACTTATAGGCGTCTTACAAGATTTCACACTTTGTGTATGTGTTTTTTTTTTAATATTTGTATATTTCGAGGATTATACTTTTTAACTTCCTGTTCTGTAAGTTTATATTAGTTTACCTTCTGTATAATTAATGTTGTATTGTTATATAAATTAAATATTATAATTACATTGAATTTTAATTGAATCTTTTTTTAAAGAAATCATTATCTTTGGTAACTTTATTTCTTTGTATAATGGTTTCCAGTCCTTTATTACGTATTGTTCATCTAACGAGTCAAATCTTTTAAAAAAAATAATAATAATTTGCAAAAAACACTAAACCGTAGGTAAAACTTCGACGACGGTAACTGTCAAATATGTATACCATGAAGTTGGTATATGTATACCATGAAGTGGGTATATGTCAAATACGAACATACCCACTCCGGCTAAAGTGGTTAATGTAGAATGCTAGAAATCCAACAGTCTTACGCATATCCAAATGTTATATATCTTTATTGTATTTCGTACCATTATGTGTATGCATACATTGCATGTGGTCCCATTGTGTACATGACTTGAAAAGGCTTCCTCATAATTAAACTCTTAAGGGTTTAGCTTCAAATTTAGGCGGCCACAGCAAGTCATTTGAAGTGAGAGAGGTTTCATCCCTTTTGCTCTTTGCCTGCCACTGTGATATTTAAATGAAGCCAGTCATGCCAAAAGCCAGTAGGAAGCTAAGTCACAATAACAGATGAAGCAAGTCATGCCAAAAGCCAGTAGGAAGCTAAGCCACAATAACAAGTGAAGCCAGTCATGCCAAAAGCCAGTAGGAAGCTAAGCCACAATAACGAGTGAAGCCAGTCATGCCAAAAGCCAGTAGGAAGCTAAGCCACAATAACAAGTGAAGCAAGTCATGCCAAAAGCCAGTAGGAAGCTGAGCCACAATAACATATGAAGCAAGTCATGCCAAAAGCCAGTAGGAAGCTAAGCCACAATAACAAGTGAAGCCAGTCATGCCAAAAGCCAGTTGGAAGCTAAGCCATTATAACAAATGAAGCCAGTCATGCCAAAAGCCAGTAGGAAGCTAAGCCACAATAACAAATGAAGCCAGCCATGCCAAAAGCCAGTAGGAAGCTAAGCCATAATAACAAATGAAGCCAGTGATGCTAAACGTCATGAGGGAGCTGACAGGGCAGTGGGTAACGGGTTTTTCTTCTAATAAAGATATAATGGAACAGATTGCACGTCTACACATCATATTATATTCATTAGGCCTGCTTGTTTCACTCTCATTGAAAAAGCCGAGTTCATCGTTCTTACAAAATCGAGCAAGGTCCAGTGACCTTGCAAAAAATCGTATTTTTCAATGATTCAAAAAGAAAACATTGCAGTAAAAGAACGTTCAAGAACAAAATGTTCATTTCTGGGATGAAGAAGGCGGGTTAGGTTGCTTCAATGAGAGATAACAAACTCGCTCCAGTTACTTCAAGTTAGAACCGTTTATTGTAATGTCAAGAGAGAGACTGCGCAGAACTGTGGATGAGAACTCTGTGTAGCCGAAGCATTGGAATTGAATGTAAGCAAAGTTTTAAAATGCTTTATTTTTATTAATTTTTTGAAAATATTTTCTGCACACAATTTTTTTTGCGTAATGCATTTTAAGAAATTGTTTTCATACGCTTTTATTTCTTTAAACTCGTTTTTTTGATATGAAGTCTTTTTCTTCAATTTTTTAAAGTGATTCTTATGAAGTTGAATGGGTTATCGTGAAACAGGAGAAAATACTGCGATCACAAGCCGGACAGTCATCCAAGAATGTCGTGTGTAGGATTGTAAGATTGAACTAGTTTGGTTGATTGACATAGTAAATGTTGTTATCAGACTCTATACGGAACAAATTAGCGTGATGTCATAAAATGGATATTTAAAATATGAAATTATGTGCATGGGACTATCCAACCGAGACGAGACTGCAACCATGGCATTCACTGTGGCACAAAGCAGTTCGCACAAATTGTCAGGTAGTTGAGGGATAGAATTGATCGCTTTAAATAAATTACACATATATCCTGGATGTGGGTTACATCAAAACCTCTTTTTTTAAGCCTACCACGCTTTTGTTTTGTTGCGTTCCTTTTTTCAGGTTTTCCCATACTTTGTTTCGCCAATTTCCTTCTTTGCTAACCTGATTGCAGTCTCACCCTCTTATTACGATGTTGTGAGAAAACTCGCCCAGTGGATTCACCTTATGGTGACAGAGTGGTATGGTCAGCCACAAACACAAGGGTTTGTGGTATAGGAAACCATCAAGCGTAAATGATCACTGATTCGGTGCACCAGGGATGCCCTCCAGAATAATGGGGCTACTTTTTAGTCATGAGCAAAGTGTACCAAAGTTTATTGGAACATTTCTTCAGAAAATTCAAGATGGAAGTATCCTAAACCAAGTAATAACAGCGATTGCCAAATCTGAGTGATCAATAATTATGTGAATGTTGTCATCAAGTGAGTTCATTGATGGCTGATTTCTGCGCAAGAGAAATACTTTAGATGACTTGTGTTTAAATTGTTAGTCTATTTGTAAAATGTTTATTTGGTTACAATGTGTATTTATTTATGGGCTTAAAAATAAATATGTACAATGTAATAAAAAAAACTTTTTCATTTATTTGTATCAATAAAATAATAATATCTTACCTAAAATAACCTGTGCAATAAAATGCATGTTGGGCCATTAAACGTTCTATGATATTTGCCGCCAGAATTGATAAGACTTGTACTTACTTGATAATACATTTTAAAATGATAATTTCTTAGCGTATCGTCGCTGTAGACACCTGGAAATAAAAGTGACTATTGAAATAGATCAGTTTATGAACAAGACAATTTCTTCCATTAAATACAGACAATAAGACAATATATCATAGGGAAGCGACTTTTTTTTGATAGGCAGAACAGCAAACGTGGATTTAAAATGATACAAAGAATAACTGTTCCTTTTTTTAAAAAATGTATCGAGCATATTCATGCGATTTACATTTTTTTGTAATATAAAAAATTGTTTCAAAAATTCCTGAAAGTAGTGGTCAATAAACTAATTAAGTCTGTAATCGTAATCCCTGACTAACAACCTGTAATATTTATCCGATTACCCTAATTTCGTATCGATCTCAGAGCTAAAGTCGTGTCATGCATATTTGATTGATGTGGTCAAGTGGATGAAAGCGACGGAACTCTTATTGATCAGAGCCTTTCTCCAATCGATAAACTTCATTGAATTTCTGACGTGATCTTAATTATTTTGTCAAATGCAAACGTTAACATGGTTTGCAGAGTAGTTACACTTGACAACAAGGTTGGCCGAGTGATTAAACTTAATAAAATAGTTGGCCAAGTAAGTACACTTGATAGCCAGGTTATTCCACGACACGTTAGATGTATGGTAAGTGGCGTCAAAGTTAATATAAACTCAGGTCTTTAAACATCTAGAATTAAAAAGAGTATTTCAAATTTCAGAATTAACTAAATTTAATATATTCAAATTGGGGTGTTGGGGGGTGCAACTAAACAATGTCACATTTACGAAGTCTCAAAATGCTCAAAGTTAATTGTCAGGCGACGCCATAAGAGGTCGAAACCAAAAGGTTGAGAGCCTTTGTTGTCTTAAAATGCAGATTAGTGTAGCCTTATGATTGGTCAATGAGTGTAGTGTGTTAGAAGGACAATGAGTGTATTCTTTTAGGTGGACTATGAGTTTAGTCTTGTGGATGGATTTGAATGTAGACTGGTAGCCCGACTTACATTGAAACAAAAATATGCCATACATCCGCGGTCTGACGCGTCTACTATTTAATAAACTCGTGTCACAGGACTCAACATATATATATATATATATCTAAATAAGCTATCCAATAAATCGTGAGTCATGCAGAATATCAAATGAATGCCATGAATTTTATATTTCTTTCCCATTAGTTTTATTTCTGAACACTTAAACATATTTCAAATGCCACAAACAGCAATTCGTATGACTGATGAGCCTGTTTGGGAATCTTTTGAGCATACTAATTTATTTGAGAGTCGTTAGATTTTGATTTTAATTCAGATCCGGGCATATCTGGTATCTCACAGAGATGACGCACTCGAGCACCAGTTTGAATTATTATGTCGTTACGGATACAGACAACAACGAGTTATTTTTGGCCATCAGGGGTGGACAACTCGGGAATTCAAAGGTGCAGGCCACTTTGATCTCTCCGGTTGTCCACCCCTGAGTCGAGACAAACCTCTGGGACAAAAGCGATGGCTCCCTGTTTTCATTGTCGGGCTGAATCAATGCTTATCGAGTTATCCCCGGGCATTGGGGGTGCCATCCCCCCCACAAGTTTCCGAAGAAACGGACAATTATGAAAATGGGGGATTAGCAAGCTCTGGGGCTCTGGTTTGGACAATGTGTGTGTATGAGTATATTATTAGCAGACATTGGAATGGGGGATGTGGATGGAGGTTTGTGAAATGTGACCACGTGAAGTTGTCAGAACCGCTGAGCTAAAAGCTATATCAAACTAATGGGACTTACGAATAGGACACCACCACCGACAGCCCATAATGAGTATATCATGGCATGCACTCCTACTTCTAAAAGCGCCCTTGATCTAGCTTGTATGGCCGCCCCTGACATAGCTTGTTCGGTACAGTATATTCAGAACTCTTTTTTTTTTAAATTAGTATTGCGAAATGCAGGGGAAATTCCTTGAACAACATCTCTCTCTATCCAACCAAAAAAAAACAACCAAATACTTACTAATCATAATCAACATTTGTATAGAGACTATATCACAAATGAACAAGTGAAAGAAAGAATTTGTCAAGCTATGGGGCAGTACGTTGACCCCCTGGTGTCTGTAAAAAAAAGCGCAAACTTGAGTGATATGGCCATGTGACCAGAAAACAAGGGCTCACCAAAGAAATCATGCAGGGCACAACTAGAGAAGGGAGAAGAAGAGGAAGACAGAGAAAAAGATGGGAAGATAACATCAAAGAGTGGACGGAATTAAAACTAGTCGATGCTATGCGTAGTGCAGAAGACCGAGAGGAATGGAGAAGAATAGTTGTCATGTCATCTGTGGCGCCCAAACGCTCCAAGGACTAAGGGACATGATGATTATGATGAATCAACATTTAAGGTAACCACTTACAATGAATATTTTTACATGTAAAAATCCATTGGCGATGTGCGCACCTTTTGTCCGTCATTTGCGGATGCTAGAAATTTCATTCGACATTAAGGACTAATGAGGTCTGATAATCTCGCAGACAAAAATTACTTTCATTTCTTCTTTATATCAAAAGCGGGTACACATTTCTAACCTTCTATACTTCTAAATTATGTTTGTATTAATTAACTAACTTATTTACATTTGTATTTAGCTTTAAATCCTTCGTACGAACTTCGCTTCTGTTTGCGGCTGGCTGACTGGCAAAATCTTTGGACGGCTACTTGACCGAATTCCCGTCTAGCTATCGAGCTGAAACTTGGCACATAGACTCGTTACTTATGACGATACATTGCTTCAAATTTTCAGCCCTACCACCAAAAATCAGTTTCTACTTTTTTTTCCCCCAGCTTTCTCGATGTTACAATTTTTAAAGGATTTATTACCAAAAATTATATTTTTAAGGGTTTCTTAAATTATATGAAAATGTGCACTTCTCAATTCGCTTTTTTACATGTTGGCGTCTTATCAATTCGCTAGACAACTTCAAGGCAGAATTTTTTACATGTTGGCGTCTTATCAAATCGCTAGACAACTTCAAGGCAGAATTGTTTACAAATGCTGTAGATTTTCAAAACTCCATCTAGTTAGATTTGAGCTCTTGTATTTCAGACAAATAAATGAAAAAAAAAACAACTTTTTGGAATATCATACTAAGTCACTGAATATTAGACTTTAGAAGCAGATAACTGCGCACTTTGTAAATCCTTTCGAGATTGGAAAATATGTACCATTTGAAATATGCAGCTTCGTATCGTTCTTAAATTTTTGTGGTACACTTGCAATGTCATAGCAATGTTAATATGTTTCTTAATGAATTCTTAACCCTTTGTAATACAGCTCCAATATTTTTTTTAAATTTCCGTGCATATCTATTCATTGCTCCGCGGATATTCAAGTTCGTTAACATTACATTTGCGAAAATCATTTCACTTCACTCCAAGCAAACGTTAATACAATCTTGCCCTAATGAGCTCAAACTTTATTAGCCAAGCCACTGTGGGCGCAAACTTCAATAGCCTGGCCCTAGTAGGCTCAAACGTGAATTGCCTAGCCATAGTAGGTCCAAAACTTAATAGCCTGGCCCTACTAGACACAAACCTAAATAGCCAGGCCCTAGTAGGCTCAAACTTGAATTGCCTGGCCATAGTAGGTCCACATTTTATTAGCCTGGCCCTAGTATGCTCAGACTTTAATAACATGGCTCTATTAAACCTTTCTTTGATTATATGGTCCACGTCGAGGAATGGAGTGAAATATGTATGCATCATTAACACCAGTTCAGATAAAGATTCCTCACAGGCACATTACTTGTGTTGTACTAATATTTTTGCTGAATTCATTGTGTTTCTCCATGTGTACTTTACGTCTCTAAATTAAGCTTGATATTTTTAATATGAACGCTACTTATGCATTTATCCATATTTGATCTATGCTTCATTGCTTCCCCGTCTTAACGGATGCTGGCTAATTGTGTGAAGATACCCCAGCGTCATATTGCAGATTCTGACAACATGTAATAATGGCCCCGAGATTTATTATCGCGCTAAATGTTGTTGAGTTTAACCAGCGTTATTGGCTCCTTTGGGGCTACGAGCAGAGCGAGAGAGAGATCGAATAAGCTGAAAGGTTGATGAGGGAACGAAGAGACGTTGAGAGTTTAGAGAGTAGAACAGATGTTTTTAAAGGAGGAGATGATTTAAGATGAGGCTAAGAGGGAGAGAGAATACACGTCTAGAAAGAGGAAGAAATACAGAGAAAGATATGGAAATAATGAGAGATGGAAAGGGTGAGAAAGGAGAAAGAGGAATAAAAAAAGATAAAGAAGGTGAAAGAGAGAAACGGAAAGAAAGGTAGAGAGAGAGAAAGAGGGAGTCATAATGAGACAGAAAGGGAGAGAAAGAGTAATAGTGATCATACTTTTTGAACAGATAAAAGATATATGAGAAAACTATAAGTAAAATGTATATAAAAGGGCGTATGGGCGAAAAGATAGAGATAGACTGAAATATTAAAGACAGTGAGACGAAATAGAGATAGACAGAGCGAGATATTCTGATAAAAATAGAGACGAAAGGAGGAAAGAGAGATAAATAGAGAGAGGGGGAGAGAGAGTGAGAGAGATTGAGAGAGAGAGAAGGAGGAAAAGACAGAAAAAGGGGGGGGGGGGTTTAAACTCATCTACCGGGAGAATATCCATCCATTATTAAAAGGAATAAGCCAATTTACGCAGAGTGCGGAGTTTCATCCTGAACAATAATTGTCTCGGCTAACGAACGGACGGCTCCAAAGTAGCCCGCTGGCTGATGATGGCTGTGTGGCAGGCCGTCATGGCCATGAAAAGGCCTGTCACGACAGGACAAGACACAGACCTCTCGTTCTTTTTCACCTCAGATGCGGAGCTGAAGTCTTGAAATCGGAGTCATTGGGAAATACAATCCAATACCACTTTTAATCTTTAAAACCTTTTTCAATAGAATTTTTTTTTCATTTTTTTTTCTAGAGTGTCTTATTACCGTTAGCAGAGTTAGACGTATAAACCTAAAAATGCTCTCTGTAATGAAGTTCTGTTATAATGGCATATATCTTAGACAAGGATTTATGGCATGCATTCAACTTTTGAGAAACAAATAGTAGCATGCCCGTTTTTGCCGCCTACTTTTACCACTTTGGGTTTTGTTTCCAAAATCATGTTTGTTGTTTGTAACCTCGATTCCAGTAAGCTAAGTTGGGTTAATTAAAACAGACCCAATAATATAGTTTTTAAAATAAAATGTATACATTCACTATGAACAATTTCTTTCCTCGCAATTCGCGGTGACGTCATCCGATCCGTGTTTACTAAGCCAAACCATGACAACCACAAATGATATGAAAGAGGAAATGATACTCGCCAACCCAAGATGCACCTTTCTCTCCGAAAAAAAAAATATTTCTCCTTGCTTCTAGTATTGAATTTGTATTCGTTTTATTAAGGGCTGTAAAACATTTCATTAAAAAACTAAAAACAAATTTCTCAAGATTATCTCAGAATGTTAAAAATGTTAAAGTGTGGTTTTTGCGGAGCTCCCGTAACACGCAAGGCAAAAAGCTGTTCACTTATACTACCCGAATCTATAAACTTACCGATTCTCATGCCTTTGTCCTTACACATTTGACTTCTTTCGTTTGCTATTTAACCACGATGAACGTGTATTTATCTCATGATATTGCCGATGGAAGTGCTGAAACTTAGGGCTGAGCCGGCATCAGTTTTTTGTCCGGGTGCTGGGCACGGGTATAACAATTCAGGAATTAAGATAAGATAAGATTCTTTTATTGGTCCAACCAAATGGCCATGTTTTTTATTACATTTTACAGATACATTTTCAGCACTTCTTTAAGTATACACATTTTAATAAAGTACACATTTTCCAGCTAAAACAATTTAATAACAAGACATCTATAATAAATTATTTCACAAGTGTAAAAAACACAGCCATTCAGTGAGCTCCCTTAGTCATAACAGCGACTTTATTAGTGATCATTTAGATTGTGTGACTTCTGGGCGAAGCCCGATGATTTCGTATAGATTGGAGAACAAAATAATGTTTAAATCTTTCAGTCCTCGCCCTGAGAGAAAGAATTAGTCCCGAACGGGCCGATCCTAAGTATCTGTGATGTAGAGGGTGGGGTGTACCATCCAAAATGTGTTTAGTTTTATAATATCTTTCTTCAAATAGTTCTTCAAGTGAAGGATGTTTAGTTCGTGTGATGTTCCTATCTTTCTTGATTAGTCGGTTTATTCGGTGTTTAATATCAGGCGATGAATTCCCACACCAGCAGATAACGAGAAATCTGCCCCATCCAATGGGGAAAATTGAAAACTGCATGTATAGATCCTGCTAGGCTGGCAGCCTTTTGTTACAGTCCCATGCTTTGAAGAGCCCTCAATCACATCATTAGCCACGGCTGAGGGACGTTCATACGTCTTTAATGGACAAATTGTTCAGCACTTCTCGGGCCACTCATCTCTAACACTGATTGTTGTTGAAAGCTTAAATCGACCTAATTCGCACCTAATCGAAGCTATCCAAAGCACGTTAATCTCCATTAAGATAACAATAGATTAGAAATAGTTTGTTGAAAAACCTCGCAATCGTTTCTTCGATGACAATACACTAGTTTGACACAGTGCCTATTATTATTTTGTCCTTGCTTTGAACATCTGCATTTCACATTGATGTCAACTGTGGGGATAATTGTGAGCAGATCCCCCCCCCCCCTCCCCCATCGCCATGTCACAGATGTTGACAGTAAGAATAATTGACCGAGAGAAACACACAGAAATAAGCCGTTTTCGAACATAGGTCTCCGACTGCTTCTATGATTTATGCATTTCCCCCCTACACATAACGTGACTTTAATTGTGATGACTTGTGTTTAAGTGAGAAGAAAAAAAAAAAGGAAGATAGGAAGTAAATACATTTCTTATAAACTGATTTTTTTCAGTTTCACAATAACATCTTTCTTCAAATAGTTCTTCAAGTGAAGGATGTTTGGTTTGTGTGACGTTCCTAGCTTTCTTCATTTGTCTGTTATTTTTTTTGTTTTTTAACTTGTGAAGGTTTTAGACAAGGGGGAGGGGGGTTAAAGTACATTAACCTGGTCATGAATGAGCCACATTGTTATTTTTGTATACCAATAGCAGAATAAATTATGTTTCCTAAAAATTGAAAGATATATTTTTTTAAAAATGAAAATGGTTGTCAGTGAGAGTGAATAATTGTCAGGGAGATTGTGTGGTTGTCGGGGAGAGTGAATGATTGTCAGGGAGATTGTGTGGTTGTCGGGGAGAGTGAATGGTTGTCAGGGAGATTGTGTGGTTGTCGGGGAGAGTGAATGGTTGTCAGGGAGATTGTGTGGTTGTCGGGGAGAGTGAATGATTGTCAGGGAGATTGTGTGGTTGTCGGGGAGAGTGAATGGTTGTCAGCGACAGAAAACGTTTTAAAAAAATATTTTCCATTAAAGCTTTCCATTTTCTTGTGAGATGCCGCTAAAAAATGAGTTACATGTAATAACAATAGTTCACAAATTTGTGATGACTAGGATGGGCCATCGTAAAGTTGTGATGACTAGGATGGGCCATCCCAAAGTTGTGATGACTAGGATGAGCCATCCCAAATTTGTGATGACTAGGATGGGCCATCCCAAAGTTGAGATGACTAGAATGGGCCATCCCAAATTTGTGATGACTAGGATGGGCCATCCCAAAGTTGAGATGACTAGAATGGGCCATCCCAAATTTGTGTTGACTAGGATGGGCCATCCCAAATTTGTGATGACTAGGATGGGCCATCCCAAAGTTGTGATGACTAGGATGGGCCATCCCAAATGTGTGATGACTAGGATGGACCATCCCAAAGTTGTGATGACCAGGATGTGATGACTAGGATGGGCCATCCCAAAGTTGTGATGACTAGGATGGGCCATCCCAAAGTTGGGATGACCAGGATGGGCCATCCCAAAGTTGTGATGACTAGGATGGGCCATCACAAAATTGGGATGACTAGGATGGGCCATCACAAAATTGGGATGACTAGGATGGGCCATTGCCGTTTTCATTTTTTCAATCCCTAACAGCCAGACCCGTCTACCATTAACGTTATAGCATTTCTTGACACACACAAGGTCCTCCGTACACTCGCCACTTATTGCTCGGCCAGTCTGCAGTAGCTCATACTAACGAGACCAGACAACGCATTATGATGGTCCTGTCAGCCACGACAGCGTGTGTCCCTTCCGATCCCGGTCACGTCCGTTGTGCGTGTCAGTCGCTAAGCACCTTTTTGTCGTCAAACCGGCATTCACATTTCTGTGAGTAGGAGGTGTTACGTACCGTTATAAGTGCAGAGAATGTAATCTCCTATTTGACTACAGGGCTCGTTGACAAACAGTATCTCTATCAGCTCGATCTCTATCAGCTCAATCTCTATCAGCTCAATCTCTATCAGCTCAATCTCTATCAGCTCGATCTCTATCAGCTCAATCTCCATCCGCTCATCTCTTCCAGGCGTATATATAGTCTGTTTCAAAGACATTTCTAGAAATGGGTTTGGCATTGAGTAAGTGGCCTCGACTCAAGTAGGAAATTCTAAATTTTTCTAATTGGAGAGACTATTGATTGTGTACACTTGTAGATGAGGTCAAGGGAGACTATTATTTTAATTAAAACACACACATTTGTTGCCAACCGCGGGGTCAGCCAAAGTTCATGCACGGGGAAAGATGACGTCAACAAGACGCCCACAATCCTATATAACTGAGGGTTTCCTAAATCCACAAATAGAGTCGGCGTGGTCTCATTGACCATCAGTGCATCATAAAAAGAACAATAGCTGTGAATGTGACTTGGCTTCAAACACATTTCTTCAACTTCAACGTTGACTGCGTTCTACGAGGCTGAAATATCTTTCAAAAGTGTTAACGACCTAAACCCACTAACATCGAACACGTGACTCAAGTCTCAGCGCCGCTGAATCAAATTTCTTTCTCTGCGTGTTTGGAATAATATATTTTTGATTAAATTCAGGAGATGTAGTTTCGTTTTTTGTTTAAAGTGACATTTTGACATTTGCTTTTTCTTTTAAAAACAAATTATTACAAATTGATCACCGGCGTCAGTATTTCTCTTTGTTTCCTGTATTTCTCGTCTCAACTTTGATTCTCATTCATTGAAAATGAGCATCAAATGCAACCAAACATTAATATCGGGGATGTAAATCCATGTCTTTCAGCAAGCCGGTTTTAGGGTTTTTGAAGTCCGCTTTTAAACTGGCTTTCAGTTTTTAAAGCCCGGTTTTTAACTGGTTTTCAGTTTTTAAAGCCCGGTTTTTAACTGGTTTTCAGTTTTTAAAGCCCGGTTTTTAACTGGTTTTCAGTTTTTAAAGCCCGGTTTTTAACTGGTTTTCAGTTTTTAAAGCCCGGTTTTTAACTGGTTTTCAGTTTTTAAAGCCCGGTTTTTAACTGGTTTTCAGTTTTTAAAGCCCAGTTTTTAACTGGTTTTCAGTTTTTAAAGCCCGGTTTTTAACTGGTTTTCAGTTTTTAAAGCCCGGTTTTTAACTGGTTTTCAGTTTTTAAAGCCCGGTTTTTAACTGGTTTTCAGTTTTTAAAGCCCGGTTTTTAACTGGTTTTCAGTTTTTGAAGTTTTGGTTTCAAACATATTTTTTTGGTCTACAATCAGTTCTCCGGTACTTCTTTTATATGTTTCTTTTGTGTTTATGCTAAGAATTTTTTTTTTATGGAATTGGGTCGGAGAGGGGGGGGTCTTTGGGAGTTTCCATGCTTTTCACCTCTCTTACCAATGAATTCTTAACCCTTGACATGCCTTTTTTTTTTAAAGACCGTACATCTCCGGGGGTGAGGTTAGGGGGTGAGAGAGCGGACGGAGAAGGCTGTCCACCCCTGTACGACGCTGCATTTGTGGTCCACTAAAATATTTTAAATAGCTTATATTTCTCCTTTGTAAGTTCTTTCATTGTAGTTTTCATTAATTAAAAAGTGTGCGTGGGGGACAAAATTATGGGAGGCATCGACCTTCCAACTTGTTAAATTCTTGGTTTAGCGCAAGCTAATAGGTGTACTTCAATAGAAGTGACAACGAGCGCGCAAGGGATTTTAAAAATCACTTGCCTTTGCTTTTTGTAAGTTCACACCAGCCGGGCGTGGGGGAGGGGGGTGGGTGTGTGTGTGGGGCCTAAGAAAGCAAATTGATACACACTTTCTTTTCACCTCACGATCAATTTATTGATCAATTATGCTCCTGTTTTGAATTCAGATTTTTGCCTTTTCTTTGCTAACGGGTCCCTTCCACCCAGGATGCTTGGGGTGTTGGCTTTGGCGGGGGATTGTTTAGACCGCCCTGCCATCCAGCACCTAAAATACCTTTAAAATCACCGTGGCATCAATGTCATGTTCTCCTTCACTGTTGAGATCTTTTCTCCGTTCCTACCCTCCTCCTCCTTTGCTACCAATTGCTGAGGACTATCCTTGCATCCCCCATTCGCCTACATTGACTCCCTTCACCATTAAATGGTCTGAGCTAAGACCCCTTTCTGTCCTCTCGGATATTTCAGATTCAACAATTAATCAAAATTTAGATTTTGATATTTGATTTAGTTTTTGTTCGCTGCAGAAGGCTGCTTGCCAACAAGTTTTTGTGTTTTTTTCCCCCAGGTTTTACCAATGCCTTGCTTCACATATTTCCTTCTACTTAAAACTGAATGCAGTCTCCCCCCCCCCCCCTCTTATTATCATTGACAATATCTATGGCAGAATAAACTCTTGCAATAACAAGGGATCAATCCCCCCCCAAACCCCCACCTCTTCCCAACTCCCTCATCCCACCCCCAAGACAAAATATAGTCGAGACCGGTTTTTAACACCGGTCAACTGATATTGATACGGGTACGTGTAGCGTAGTGACCAGCCTACCATAGCATAGTGACCAGCCTACCATAGCATAGTGACCAGCCTACCATAGCATAGTGACCAGCCTACCATAGCATAGTGACCAGCCTACCATAGCATAGTGACCAGCCTACCATAGCATAGTGACCAGCCTACCATAGCATAGTGACCAGCCTACCATAGCATAGAGACAGCCTACCATAGCATAGTGATCAGCCTACCATAGCATAGTGACCAGCCTACCGTAGCATAGTGACCAGCCTACCATAGCATAGAGACAGCCTACCATAGCATAGTGATCAGCCTACCATAGCATAGTGACCAGCCTACCATAGCATAGTGACCAGCCTACCATAGCATAGAGACCAGCCTACCATAGCATAGTGACCAGCCTACCAACTAACGCCTTCTAAAGCATCTTCATTTTAAGTATCTTTTTTAATTTAACGGTAAAATACAAATACATAAACAATAGGTTATACTATTTTAATGTATTGCTTATACAATCTGTTGGTTTCCTTATATCAAGACAAAAATAAGATCGAAAACTGTTTTATGAAAATCAATAACCGTTTCCGGTTATAAAACAGAAAACCGGAAATCCTAACATCCTTACACTAATGGCATTTCCTGTCCGTTACCATAACTTTTTTCTTCTAAACACACAAACTTGGTGTATGTGTTTGTGGGTTGGGCCGGGGGGGGGGGTGGGGTTAATGGGTCAGCTTGCAGTTTGGTCATTTAAACAAAACGTTTTTATAAAAAAAATATAATATAACTAGTTTAAATATGGACTTAGAAACCTCAACGGAATGGTGGTTTTTTTTCCCATTGTTGCAGGCATCATCGTCGACTCCTCTGAGAATGACGTCATCGCCATGCTGAGACGCCTCATAGACCTCCATAACAGCCGCGAGGCTGGAATCAACCGAGTGGTCATCACGCCGTCCTGGTACAACGCCGATATCGACAACAACTGTGACCTCATTAAGGCAAGTAAGTAGAGAGCTCTTCTTGTTCGGAAGGAATATTTTATTCTTTTTTTTTTAAATTTGGCGACATTTTTTCAGTAATAAACTTCGAGTGTTTTCTCTAGAAAAAATAGCTTCAACCACAGTTTTAATTTAAAATAGATGACATGTTCGTCCACTACGATATTAATTTAGCTTACAAAAAAAAAATTGAGGGTAGTATCAAAGGAATTTCTGGATTTTACAATATTGTTAGATGGTGAAAAAAGGGAAGCAGAAAAATATAACAGTTTAACATTAAAAGACCGAAGCCCACCACACCCCCCCCCCTCCTAAACAAAAACCTACAAGAAAACAACAACAACCAACTATAAATTTAATTCAGGCATGCCCAACATACGGCCCGCGGGGAGCATACGGCCCGCCAGCACCCACTTTGCGGCTCGCGAAGTAATAAAATAGTCTTTATCAGTTTAATTTTCTTAATTGCTTTCCCCTACGTCCTATTATCTTTCGGCCCGCACAAGTGTTTCATAAATTATTACGGCTCGCCTTACATTTTGAGTTGTGCAGGCCTGATCTAAATGATTAGAGAATTAATAATATAATATTTGTTAAGTTATTTAAGAATATATATAATGTAATCAAAAAACAATTTCTGATTATTTGGATCAATAAAGAATGTTACCATCTTATCGTATCTTATAAACTTATATCATCTTATATTATCTTATAATCTTATCTTATCGTGTTTATCTTATCTTATCATCTTATCGAATCTTATTACCTTATCATATCATCGTATCTTGTCTTATCATCTTAAAATATCTTATCATTTTATCTTGTCTTATCGTATCTTATAATCGTATCTTATCTTATCATCTTATCTTATCTTGTTGGAGTTTACTGTTGAATGTTATACGGAATCACAAATGTTGACCTATATGCACGCTGTAATATGTTAGTTGCATCATTACTTTTTAATAGTTCTGCACGTGTCTCCTGGTTAGAGGTCCCCAATCTTTTGGTCTCCTGGTCAGAGGTCCCACATCTTTTGGTCTCCTGGTCAGAGGTCCCCCATCTTTTGGACTCCTGGTCAGAGGTCCCCCATCTTTTGGTCTCCTGGTCAGAGGTCCCCCATCTTTTATTCTCCTGATTAGAGGTTTCCCCATCTTTTGGACTCCTGGTTAGAGGTCCCCAATCTTTTGGTCTCCTGGTCAGAGGTCTCCCATCTTTTGGACTCCTGGTTAGAGGTCCCCCATCTTTTAGACTCCTGGTTAGAGGTCCCCAATCTTTTGGTCTCCTGGTCAGAGGTCTCCCATCTTTTGGACTCCTGGTTAGAGGTCCCCCATCTTTTGGATTCCTGGTTAGAGGTCCCCCATCTTTTGGTCTCCTGGTCAGAGGTCCCCCATCTTTTGGACTCCTGGTTAGAGGTCCCCAATCTTTTGATCTCCTGGTCAGAGGTCCCCCATCTTTTGGTCTCCTGGTTAGAGGTCCCCCATCTTTCGGACTCCTGGTCAGAGGTCTTCCATCTTTTGGACTCCTGGTTAGAGGTCCCACATCTTTTGGACTCCTGGTTAGAGGTCCCCCATCTTTTGGTCTCTTGGTTAGAGGTCCCACATCTTTTGGACTCCTGGTCAGAGGTCCCCCTCTTTTGGACTCCTGTTTAGAGGTCCCACATCTTTTGGACTCCTGGTCAGAGGTCCCATATCTTTTGGTGCCTCGGTTAGAGGTCCCCCTCCTGTGGGTTCCTGAAGGGCTATTTTACTAACGGAAACTCCAACAAGAGAAGAGTTTGGAATATTTTCTTTTCTAATAAATAAAAGGATCTCTATTGATCAGTGATGGTTTGATTAAATTCAATAAAAATGGTTAGTGATAGAATTGTGAGGGGTTAGTGTGGGAATTAGTGAGAGGATAGTGAAGGGTTAGTGGTAGGATTGTGAGAGTTTAGTGAGAGGATAGTGAGAGGATAGTGAAGGTTTAGTGAGAAGATAATGAGGTTTTATTGTGGGGGTTAGTGAGAGGATAGTGAAGGGTTAGTTAGATGATAGTGCGGGTTTAGTGAGAGAATAGTATGGGGATAGTGAAAGGATAGTGACGGGTTAGTGTGTTGGCTAGTGAGAGGATAGTGAGAGCAAATTGAGAGGATGGTGAGAGGTTAGTGAGAGGATGGTGAGAGGTTAGTGAGAGGATAAGGAAAGGTTAGTGTGGGGGTTAGTGAGAGGATAGTGAGGGGTTAGTGAGAGGATAGTGAGAGGTTAGTAAGAGGATAAAGAACGGTTAGTGTGGGGGTTAGTGAGAGAAAAGTGAAGCGTTTGTCAGAGGATAGTGAGGGGTTAGTATGGGGGTTTGTTAGATGATAGTGAGGGGTTAGTGAGAGAATAGTTAGGGGTTAGTGAGAGAATAGTGAGGTGTTAGTGAGTGTATAGTGAGGTGTTAGTGTGAGAATAGTGAGGGGTTAGTGAGAGGATAGTGACGGGTTAGTGAGAAAGGAAAATCAAGGGCTGGTAAATCGATAGTGACATCTTTAACGCTAGTGACCCATTTAATGCTAGTGACCCATTTTATGCTACTGATTCATTTAATATGTTAATTTCCAGGGAAATAAATTGATTTTTATGCAAACGTTGATTACTAGAAATTTTTAGGTATCTAATGTCATTGGACACAATACTATTTGTATAGCCATTGAACTACAAATGAAAAGTGATATACGACTAATGTGGCGATTTTGTCACATACAAATTTTCTTAGTCCAAAATATTGTTTCAAACATGTACTTTTAAAATGACGCTGAAAGTCATAAACTAGCCACACAGGGGCGTTTCGCGTGCGGCTGGCCAACAAATTAACTGTACCCTGCACAGGAGAGAAATGGGTCCCATGAGAGCCGGGTCAAGAGTTAAATACCGCTATTACCAGCCGGCTACTGGTAGACAATACATTATCGGTCCCTGTCTTAGAGCTAGGGCCATTGTTGTGTTTGTTACGAACTACAGCAGCGGTTCTCAACCTGTGGGTCGCGACCCCTTTGGGGGGGGGGTCAAGCGACCCTTTCCCAGGGGTCGCCTAAGACCATCTGAAAACATATATACTCTACAGTTATGAAGTAGAAACAAAAATAATTTTATTGCTGGAGGTCGCCACAACACGAGGAACTGTATTAAAGTGTCGCGGAATTAGGAAGGTTGAGAACCACTGAAATACAGAGTCAAGCAGCGTGTTACTGAAACAGTTCGAGTTCTTTAATCTATATGGTGAACTTTAATCTATATGGTGAACTTTAATCTATATGGTGAACTTTAATCTATATGGTGAACTTTAATCTATATGGTGAACTTTAATCTATATGGTGAACTTTAATCTATATGGTGAACTTTAATCTGTATGGTGAACTTTAATCTATATGGTGAACTTTAATCTATATGGTGAACTTTAATCTATATGGTGAACTTTAATCTATATGGTGAACTTTAATCTATATGGTGAACTTTAATCTATATGGTGAACTTTAATCTATATGGTGAACTTTAATCTATATGGTGAACTTTAATCTATATGGTGAACTTTAATCTATATGGTGAACTTTAATATATATGGTGAATTATCGAAGAAGCGACATCGCGTTGTTTAATTGTGTGCATACAAGTTGTTTGTGTGCGTTATACATATGACGAGACGAGTCCGAGTTGTTTGTGTGCATAATACATATGACGAGACGACTCAGATTTGTTTTATTTTGTGCATACAAATATGACGAAGCGACCCCAGATAGTTAAATGTTCTAATACGCAGCTTGAACGTGCTTAAAGACCATATCAGGGACGTATAAGTATATTTATTATGGCTAAAGTGATATGCAGGCAGATGCCTAGGGGCAGACGACTCACCGGTTGCCCAAGGCTGAGATGGATCGACGATGTAGAGAAGGACTTACACCAGTTCGGGGTTCGCGCATGGAGCCGGAAAGCCCTGGATCGTTCCGAAAGGAATGGTTGTGGTTGAGCAGGCCAGGGACCTATATGGGCTGTAGTGCCACTGATTATTATTCATATTGTTATAATTATCATTACAAGTACGCAATGATATGTTATATTAATAAAAGCATCATAAGCCCCTGAAGAATAAAACACAATCAATTCTGTCTCAGTCCAAAATCAAGAAAAGATCAGTTTTGATAGGCCACGGACAGCCTACTAAAAATGTATGCGTACTCTCTACCTACCCTTATCGTATGAATACAGTTCAACACTGTCATTAACGCTGTTTGTGAATGCTTTTTTTTTACCCACAGTGCACAGCCACCACCGTGTGCTGTTGTTAATTATGTCTTTGGTAGCCCTACCTTTACCCACAGCCACCGCCGTGTGCTGTTGTTAATTATGTCTTTGATAGCCCTACCTTTACCCACAGCCACCGCCGTGTGCTGTTGTTAATTATGTCTTTGATAGCCCTACCTTTACCCACAGCCACAGCCGTGTGCTGTTGTTAATTATGTCTTTGGTAGCCCTACCTTTACCCACAGCCACAGCCGTGTGCTGTTGTTAATTATGTCTTTGATAGCCCTACCTTTACCCACAGCCACAGCCGTGTGCTGTTGTTTATGAAATATTTAATAGTCTTTCCTTTACTCACAGCCACAACGGCCAAATGATAAAGGTCCTAATATTATTGTTGTCTTTTTCTCCAAAGTCTGCAAGCGCCTGGAGACGGGCGTGTTCCTCCTGATCGGCTCCTCGACATCCCGGTCGTACAACATCATCCAATCGTACAGCCACGCCCTACACGTGCCTTACATCGTCTACTCTCAGACCACCAATCACGAGAGCGACGGTTACGACTATGACATCAGCATCAGTCCCAGCTACGTCACTGCTATGGCTGACGTCATTAAATTTTTCCACTGGGATAAAGTCTATTATATATTTGACTCTGATAATGGTAAGCCACTTTTGATAAACATATCATCAATTGATATATGTATATATATATATAAAATGTTGTTACATTTCCGTCTATAATATTATATTTTTTTTTTTTTAAACTTTCTTGACCATTTATCTCAGCAGTCATGGACTTGTCTACAGAGCTCACTGAAATCATAATGAAACAATTTGGAGTTGTTAACTTTTCTGGGAGTATTCTGAAATTCTTCTTTTTACGCCATGACAAATGTATCCGACACAAGTGACAAAATTGACATAGCGATACAGTAAATAAGTGATACTTTGAGAACTCGCCTATGTATATTGCGGTTCAATCAATAAGTGAATCTTTTAGTACTGACCAATTCCCAGCAACCAATAACTGACCAATTCCCAATAATCAATAGCTGACCAATTCCCAGGAACCAATAGCTGACGAATACCAATATTACAATATATTTTACTAAGCGTCAGTTCACACGATCAAATTTCGCGTCCAATTGTTGTATGAACGCATTATTTTGTGCGTGGTTTCTTTTTTGGGGGGGAATTTAATCAAACAGTAATTTGAAAGTCGTGACAAGGCTTCATACACGAATAGCATCAAATGCTTGAAGGAAAATTTGATCGTGTGAACCGACCCTAAACCCTTCCAAAAACTAACAAGGCATTAAACAATTATTTTTCATTGAGAAAGTTATGTATCTATATTGTATTTTCTCGGTTTCCTGATCAAGAAATGTAGAAATAAAGCTACACATTAACTGACATTAAAGAACATTTCCTTAAAGTTCATACAAAAACAATAGTATATATATATGTATGTATGGCATCTTTCCGTCTACGAGAGACGAGAGATTTATCGTTTCTGATTGCAGCTCTTGGTGTGGCTAGTGAGACCGATCCTCGAGTGGCAGTCTCTTTTGCATGTACCACACACGAATGTGGTGGAGCAGTGTTTTCTGGCCTTTCTCTGCGCTCTCTTTACAGCTGCTTCCGCCCTGTAGAGCTCCTCGGCACGTAGTGATCCTGCCTTACGATTACCCGCCATATAATTATAATACAAAGCACAGCGCTATAAAATTCAGATCTAGTTTTCAAATATATATTTTGTTTAAACATAGAGGCCTACAGTTACGCAAAGTATTTCAAAACGACGCTTTTTCATAGCATTATGACATATAGACTCCACCATTAAGGATTAGAGTGTCAACCACTAACGCATAGCCCAATCCACCATTACAGCATAGAGAAAAGAACCTATCGGGTCGACCATTACAGCATGGACTCCATCATTATGTCATAGAGAATCTACCATTACCGCATAGACCCCCAACATTAGCACATACACTCCAACATTACCGCATAGAACCAAACATTACCGCATAAGAAATCTACTATTAGCGCAAAGACCCCAACATTACCACACAGAGAATCCAGCATTTCGTATAGCTATTCACCTATTACAGCATAGTAACTTCACCATTACCGCATAGACTCCCCCATTGCAACATAGAGAATCCACCTTTACCGCATAGACTCCACCATTATGTCATAGAGAATCCACCATTACCGCATAGACTCAACCATTATGTCATAGAGAATCCACCATTACCGCATAGACTCAACCATTATGTCATAGAGAATCCACCATTACCGCATAGACTCCACCATTATGTCATAGAGAATCCACCATTACCGCATAGACTCCACCATTATGTCATAGAGAATCCACCATTACCGCATAGACTAAACCATTATGTCATAGAGAATCCACCATTACCGCATAGACTAAACCATTATGTCATAGAGAATCCACCATTACCGCATAGACTCAACCATTATGTCATAGAGAATCCACTAATACCGCATAGAGACCCCCACCATTTCAACAAAGTCATTCTATCGTTGCCGCATCTAGACTCGACGCTTCCTGCACAATCTACTTCAGCGTTTGTTTCGAAGTGAAAGTTATTTATTGATGACATCATCTACTAACAAACCGTCCCAAACCAACTTCGATATCATCAACGATACTGCCCCAATACGCTCTGATACTGTAAACCTTGCTTGGCTTACACGCTCCGATACCCTCAATACCACAGGCCTCAATTCGTTTCGATAATCTCAACGCAAATCGTCCCACCCAATTCGCTTCAATACTCTCAGCGCAACTGATAATTCACGCAAGGCTACACGGAGAACCCTTTCCCACTTCCTAGTCGTGGGCGGACACAAAATTTGTGTTACTGCTCCAGCAAAGTGGTGTGATGTGAAGACCTGAGATCCAATTATTTTATGAGCGGTGCAACGGTTCTCAAAAGCCAAAAATGAATATATATATATATATATATATTTAGAGAAAATGTGCACAAAATTAGTTCTAGAAGTTTCATTAATGTTGCGTGTTAAATTAACTGAGTATGCAAAAGCCTTTTAAATATTGTAGAATTTTTTTTTTAATGAACGAGTTTCATTTAAAACAGACATCAATGGTGTTTTGAAAGCTGCAGAATTGTTGTGTCGGAGAACTTTGAACACAAATCAAATCAAGGACCAACTGCTAAAAGACCAGCAGAAAAATGCAGAGTTTCTTTCACCTTTCTTAAAAAAATATTTAAAATATTATTGTTGGGTTTGTAAGACCAAAACTTGGTATCAAATGAAAGATAATTGAATTGACTATACGTTTGTAAACTTACTTCTTCAGTTTAACTAAAATTAACTCCCACAAATGACATCCTAATAGCATTTAGTCTAGTGGGGCCCGGGTCCGAATAGCGGCCATGCGTGCCCAAACTCTCACTTCTGATACCCACGTCCGAATAGCCACTTCATTCACTCTAAATTCCGACTATAAAAAAATTGCAGTTGTAAAGACTTTATCGTTAGTCTACTTCTTGTTTCTCTCCTTCATTATTAGCTTGAGGGGGTGTGGAGGCAACGGCGGTATTGTTCACCTGTGAGCTTTGTTGTTGTATGATAATTGTACGCTGCTGACTGGCGTAAATGTAAAGGATCATGATGTTTGAATCATCTAATTATTTCAAGAGTTCAACACTGTACTCATTATCCCCCCTCCCCCCAATATGACCTTTATGACTGACTCTAGTTATATCTTTTGTCCACTGTGCCAGACTTCACCACAAATAAAGCTTTTGTTCACAGCGTCGGCGTTCATTAAAAATAAATATTTGGCTCACTGTGTTGACAATCAGTACAAATAAACTTTTTTTAAAAAACAATCATAGCGTGAGTAGAAAGGATTCGTGACACGAAGGACCAGGCAGCGATGTTCAAAAGAGAAAGAGGAAATTTTATGTTAAAGACTAAGTGATTTTTCAAATCCTGGCAGCGGACACTGGCCGGGCGTTTGTACAAACCATCTCCAGTCCTTCAAAGCCTGACCAAACGATGGCTTCTGTCACACAGCTAAACGGTGTCAACATGAGTAGCGTTTGTAGGGAGCTCTGCATCAAAGGTGTCAACATGAGTAGAGTTGGTATGGAGCTCTGCATAAACGGTGTCAACATGCGTAGAGTTGGTAGGGACTACTGTATCAACGGTCTCGATATGAGTAGAGTTGGTAGGGACCTCTGTATCAACGGTCTCGATATGAGTAGATTTGTTAGGGACCTCTGTATCAACGGTGTCAACATGAGTAGAGTTGGCAGGGACCTCTGTATCAACAGGGTCAACATGAGTAGAGTTGTAGGGACCTATGTATCAATGGTGTCAGCATGTGTGGAGTTGGTAGTGAGCTCTGTATCAACGGTGTTAACATGAGTAGAGTTGGTATGGAGTTCTGTATCAACGGTGTCACCATGAACAGAGTTATTTGGGTGCTTCACCCTCAACGACGTCAGCACGATTAGAGCTGGTAGGGAGCTCAGCAACAACGGTTTTTACATACGTAGAGTGTGGAGTTAGCTCTTTGTCTTCGAAATCACGTATTTCCTTTCTTACTTTTAAACGATCATCTCAATACATCGCGAACTGTCCTCCATCTTACGTGCAAATCGCATCAAATATATGAACAAAAATTAGTCTCTATTGGTGCAACCGGATCTTATGATGACAAACTGAAATATATTAAATTGATGCATTTTCATACCTCTTAAAACATCTTGTGGCCACTTATTTTGTTTAAAGCCAGGACTGTGAGATTATGTAACGACATCTTCAATTTTAAAGGCATAGCTATCTATGACTGTGACAGTGTGTAACACATCTTGATTTTAAAGGCACGGCTATGGCTGTGACAGTATGTAACACATCTTGATCTTAAAGGCATAGCTATGACTGTGATAGTATGTAACACATCTTGAATTTAAAGTCATAGCTATGGCTGTGACAGTATGTAACACATCTTGATTTTAAAGGCACAGCTATGACTGTGACAGTATGTAACACATCTTGATTTTAAAGGCCTAGCAATGACTGTGACAGTGTGTAACACATCTTGATTTTAAAGGCACAGCTATGGCTGTGACAGTATGTAACACATCGTGATTTTAAAGCCAAAGCTATGGCTGTGACAGTATGTAACACATCGTGATTTTAAAGCCAAAGCTATGACTGTGACAGTATGTAACACATCTTGATTTTAAAGCCAAAGCTATGGCTGTGACAGTGTGTAACACATCTTGATTTTAAAGGCACAGCTATGGCTGTGACAGTATGTAACACATCGTGATTTTAAAGACAAAGCTATGACTGTGACAGTATGTAACACATCTTCAATTTAAAGTCATAACTATAACTCTAAGATCGGATGTCGTGAACAGATTCTGAAAAAAATGCAAATCAAGTAAAGACCTTGTAACATCTTCTTGTATCATCTTCTTGACATTTGCTGGAGCAGTAACACAAATTTTGTGTACGCCCACGACTAGGAAGTGGGAAAGGGTTCTCCGTGTAGCCTTGCGTGAATTATCAGTTGCGCTGAGAGTATTGAAGCGAATTGGGTGGGACGATTTGCGTTGAGAGTATCGAAACGAATTGGGGCCTGTGGTATTGAGGGTATCGGAGCGTGTAAGCCAAGCAAGGTTTACAGTATCCGAGCGTATTGGGGCAGTATCGTTGATGATATCGAAGTTTCTTGGGACGGTTTGTTAGTAGATGATGTCATCAATAAATAACTTTCACTTCGAAACAAACGCTGAAGTAGATTGTGCAGCAACAGAGAATGAGAAAATGTCAGTTTTAGCTTCTGAGTAGCGGTCATAATATGAGAGCATTTATTATCAGATTAGGACTTCCTGGCTAGGACTTCCTGACTAGGACTACCTAACTGGGACATCCACACCTTACCTTCACGATTTTAACGAAATTAACGCTTGCTAATTTTTATTGATCTCTAGGCTGTGTTGAGGTAACTGTAAAAATAAAAACGGCCAGACAAGTAACAAAAGCGAACGCGTGTGCTGAGAATAGATCGCTTCTCGTAGATAAGGCCCAACCATGTTCAATCATGATTGTGGAGTCTAAATTTAAACTTTTAGGAACATTAGAAGGAATCTCAACCCAAAAAAAAATGAATACAAATTTGTGACTCCATTAATTTGAGCTGATCGTTCAGTTTCTCCTGTGCACAACTTCAATAAGAACATGGATTCCAAGATGGAGGAGGCGCGTTTAACATAATGTTAAAAATACATTTAGTACAGGAACGTTATGGCCCCCCAATTCAAACCCAGTGTCTCTCGATTTCATATGAAGCCGGATTTTTTCTCAAAATACTTTGGCTAAATCTAAACTTAAAGAGTTGTATTTAAAAATATTTATGTAGCTATCTTGTGCATGTAATCCATTATGTATGGTGCCTTTTTTATGTCGAATTTTAATGATTGGATATCGAAATCAAAGTTTAATTATTTCGATAAATATTTAATGATTTTTTTAATTGATCCCCCTTTTAAAAACAGAATTTCTTATGAGTGAAAAATATATTGCCTTATATTAAAAACGACAGAAAATGTTAACGTACATTTGCATTTATTTTTAAAAGGGGTAAAAATTGTGTTTACATTAAATATCACCAATTATCCCCCCACACCCCCCCCCCAACGTCCTGTGACGTCATATGTAGTACTAATCAATAGTTTCCAGCGTATTGACTGTGCTCGCTAGAGCCAAACTCATATGATAATGATGCGTCAACGATGTGGGACATGCCAAGTTTGAAAGCACCTAGGGACACCGCATTCTTTTCGCTTAAAATTGTCTCTTCAGCACTGGGCCGTATGTCTGGGAGGGCGATCTTTTGTATGTTGTTTGTTTTGTTGTTTTCCTGCCCATTGGTTGTGTGCTACACATATAAGGCTTATTCAAAAAAATTCAAATTATCACACCCCCCCCCTCCCCCTGTTTCACAAGTAAACGGAATAGTAATAAAAGTTATGCCCTGGCAATTCTCCGCTGTATGCTTAGCCCAGTGGTTCCCAAACTATGAGTTGAGGTGACGTGTGCAGCCGAGGCTTCCTGAAAGGGACGACACAAAATATTATTTTTTTTTTTAAATTATATTTTCGTTTTAAAGAGAATGTCAGAAGACGTGACATATAGTGGAAGTGGTGCAAACCAATATAACAAAACCCAAATCCCAGTGGACCTATTTGCAAACCAGTGTCACAGAACATAAAACCCAGTGGACCCGATGCAGACCAATGTCACAGAACATAAAACCCAGTGGACCCGGTGCAGACCAATGTCACAGAACATAAAACCAAGTGGACCTATTTCAAACCAGTGTCACAGAACATAAAACCCAGTGGACCCGGTGCAGACCAATGTCATAGGGAACGTCATCTAGTCGACCTGCTCAAACCAGTAACTCAATTAAGTAATAAGCAGAGGCCCAAACAAATATTGACCAGTGTGTTTAATGACATAAATAAAAGAATTAGACTTTTTTTTTAATTTTCAAAGATTTTTTATTTTTAAAAAGTCATTTTTACGTACACTTTTGTTTGAATTATCCTGGATTCAGCAAGGGCGTCAAGAATAAAGAAAAATCTAGACATTATCGGAGTAGCTCATCAAAAGTATTACGTCATAAATTAGGTCACACGCTTGGAAACATAAACAGTTGAACGGTGGATACCCAGAAGATATCATCCAATAATACATAGATAGCTTAACTCTCAAAGTAGCCCTTCATGAGTGGATACCCAGAGGATATCAGCCAATAATACATAGATAGGTTAACTTTCAAAGGAACCCTTCAGGAGTGGATACCCAGAGGATATCAGCCAATAATACATAGATAGGTTAACTTTCAAAGGAACCCTTCATGAGTGGAAACCCAGAGGATACCAGCCAATAATACATAGATAGGTTAACCTTCAAAGGAACCCTTCATGAGTGGATACCCAGAGGATACCAGCCAATAATACATAGATAGGTTAACCTTCAAAGGAGCCCTTCATGAAGGCTGTGCTGTACACAAAAAGCACCCATACCGAGCCTTTGACACGTTCTGCCACCCCTGTGCTGTGATCTGCAGTATATGTGAAGCAGAATTAAATGCAACCTTACACTACCCATCTGCAGTCTTCACAGTTTATCCCCGCAAAGCAAAGATATATCGTTATTGCTCCGAGTGCAAATCAATACTTCAGGCTGTCGAGCATCATGATCTCACAACAGCGAATGACTACCTCGGAAAATAAATACCTTCTTCGAAACCTATGCAGTCAAGCGAAGCCTAACAGTGGATACCAAGACACCACAATATACCAGGAAATGAAAGAGCATACAATTTAGCTAAACAAGAGTATCCAATAAACGGCCACACATAACTACAACACTGAACACTGTTAAGCCGTAAAGCAAAGTGTGTGGGCTCAACAGGGACATGCACAGAAAAGGCTAGTAACAATCCAATGCACCGCCTCCACAGAGACACTAACATGTCGCCTGCGCACAGGACTTCTTAATTATGCCCGAGGCATAGGCCATCTACATATGTCGCATAAGAGATGGAATCGGTGGGCCGTCGAGCGCGAGCTCTTAATGCCCCCCCGGCGCCTCCCCACACAGTCCAGCGTACTGAAGGATTTAACCCGCCGCCAGACCGTGCGGAAGGGCGCCGGGAACCTCCCTCTTGACCTAGGGAGGCCCGGTCGACCAAGGACGCTGCGTTTAAAGCGTCCGTAGTCCACTCTCTGTGGGTCTGGACGGTTTTTGCTTCCACTCCGGTGGTTTGGTGTTGCGTTGCCAACCCCCACCGCCCAGGGAGTCTTTCGGTCGGGACGTTGGTAGTGGCGGGACGAAACGGTTGCCTAGGAGCGGCTTTCTCACGGCCTTGTAGCTAAAATCATCAACATGGGTTTTAGTGACCACCCAAGTTTCATATCCATTAACAGCAACTAGTAATCATGTTAGTGGCAGCTCCCGTTGCGTTGGGAGTCATGCGTTTGGCCGGGGTTTTTTGGCTTCGGGTGGACAAGTCCCCCCTACTAGTCTGCCACGCCGCGAAGAGGCAAAACCCCATGTGGACGCCCCCAAGTCACCTTGGGGACGCTGCCGCTTACGCAGCACAGGCCATCTACAAGAATTGTCTACTCATCTCTGTCCTGTTCTTTCCTTGCCAGCTGGCCTCCAGGTGTATATCGCATACTTTTTGTGTCTGCCTCTAGCTCGCGTACAAGAGTATTCTTCGGCCTGCTGCTCTTTACTTTCCCATCGCACGCCAAGAAGTTTAAGAAGGTGTTTTTTGTTTAGCTGTCTAGTGCACCTGCTGTTTTCTGTAGATCTCACCCTCTATTGTTGCTGACCTGGAGAGGGTGCTGACATGGAGAGAGGGCTGACATTGAGAGGGTGCTGACATGGAGAGGGTGCTGACAGGGAGAGGGTGCTGACATGGAGAGGGGGCTGACCGGATAGGGTGCTGAAGTGGAGAGTGTGCTGACATGGAAAGGGTGCTGACCTGGAGCGTGTGCTGCCATGGAGGGGGTGCTGACATGGAGAGGCTGCAGACCTGTTCAGGGTGTTGGCCAACTATGTTAATTTTTCTTATGTTTCAAGATTCTGTCCCTTCACTGATATTTTAGGATCTTTGTAAGCTTTTGCCTGGAGTTAGTTGGTGCGAGATCTGTTCTTTTATTTCGTATTCAATGGCGAGGCCAAAATCGTCACAGGCTTAAGCAAAGTTAAAACGTACTTGCTGCATTTTCATGTATGAACTTGCGTTTAGGGCACAAATCATCAGCTAACATTAGGTTTCGAACTACCGTTTTGCCATACTGTGATTTCGTATCTAACACTTTGCTACTAAGGAACATACTGTATCTTATCACACACTACGCGACTGGTGAACACACCCAGCACAGGAACATCGAAAAACAGACTCTGCCAAAAGAACCACCTTTTTTGAAAAGTCATACCACAGCTACTTTCAAGCGCTCTATCTAAATAACTCAGAACTAATCAAACACGAACTGATACTGAAATGACACTGCACTATCAACTCACAAGATGAATTACAAATCAACTGCTGTGAACGAACTAACTCCCGCTTAGTCTCAACCAGTATTTATACGTCTTTCTACCCCACATGAATTTGTATGTTAATCTAAACTAACATTTCCGTGCTATCATCGTGAGTTGATACACCACACCTAGACTATCACTTCATTCTCGATATTTCTGATACCTTGACATTATTTGATATTGAATAGCTAACGACTAATTATAATTAACCCCCCCCCCTTTCCCCCCCCCCCAAAAAAAAGATATTAATCATTTGTTTCTCAAAATGTTTTGATTCGTTTCAAATTTATATATTATTCCACTAAATTTCTAACACTTCAGTTTAATATGCAATTTCCCATTCAAATTTATTACAATAAAATTATCTACACCAGAAAAATAAACCAGTTTAATTTATTTTGGTGACAACAACTAATGACATTGACGCAACAACTATCGTTGCGTCATTGTTAGTTGAAAGAAGAGTCTGGTGAAGAAACGTAGCGGTTAAAATTTATAAGCTTTTTGTTTGTAAATGCAAACTTTTTTTAATGAATTGCTAATAACTTCGCCCATATCTCGGACCTATGTGTACTAAGCAGCCACATTTTGGCTTGTATTGTTACAAAATAGGCATGTATTGATCCTATATAGTACACATTCTGATCCCAGAAGAAATATGATACAATCTGTAAGACAGTATTGATGCTACACGGTACACATTCTCCTCTCACAGCCCTCTGGGAACTTCAACGTCTCCACGACGCTTTCAAGCCCCAAGGGGGCGGGGTAATCATTGACGCAAGACGAGTCCGCAACGTGACGTCATCTCACGATTTCTTGCGCCAACTGGACAGGTTCTCCACACCGGAGAGCATCAAACGCATTGTTCTCAATTTGTCCAGCAAGGAAGCTTATCAGAAAATACTTAATCAGGTAGGTGTTTAACGGTTAGCTTTTTTAAAATAGTCTGTTTTTATTTGTTATTGATAAAAACGAGCTAAACTATAATTAGCATTGACTTGCACATCTTATTTTTTTAAATCACGCACTTATTTCTAGTTAGAAGAAAAGAACTGATAGTTTTATTTTGGGATTAAAATGTGTTAAATGAAATTCAAGAAATTCCTACAACACAATAACGCGTCGAAAACGATTCCTGCACAGTGTTTAGAAATGCAAAGCTGATTATAAGGGTAACGCTAGTATAGGACTTCATGCCGGACAGCTAGCGATAAACTAAGTTATGGGCTGGATGATGAAGAGTGATAGAGTGGGTAACGGCAGTGTGGTAAAAGTGCGAATGACATTGTGGTAGAGTTAACAATGACAGCGTGTCAGAGTTGGTAAAATAGTGTGGTATAGTTAACAGTGACAAAGAGCGTGACACCTGACGATGACAAAGGTATAGAATAGCAGGGAGATGGTACACGCAGGCCTTTCATACCCATACTCCCACAACTAAATGACTGCTCTTTAAAACTGGAATGTGTTCATTACAGTCATTATTTTCCGTGTTACGTGTTTAAGATATTTTATTTGATTTATTACATCACATTTTGTTTCAATTTGTTAGTTTTCATTGCAACAAAAATAATTCAACATCTTTAAATAATATTAATTTGTATTCACATAAGGCCTTTCTTATGAACGATTATTTTTGAGATCATGTTGAGTTTATGACGTGTACGAAAATGTGTGTGCTTCAGCTATTTTTACCACTTCTGGTTCTGGTTCTGGTTCTGGTTCGGTACGTTGCTGCATCCATATACTGGCATATGTGCAACGGTTGGGGAAGCGATGTTGCCAATCTAACGGCTCCTAGCAGATGACAGGGCGGCCTTGAAGCTTTCGATCGTTGTCGAGTTCACGGCGGTATTGTCCAGGTTGTTCCTAGAAAGTTACACCCAGCGCCAAAGAATGTCTTTTTTACTATTCTGCTCTGAGATCCCCGGCTCGAAATAAGGTCCTCTCTTCGGTATATTAATTAGCTGTCCGTCTATTCGGTCTGACCCCAGGCCGTCTGACAGACCGGTTTCCAATTGTCTACTCTCTTTGAGTTCGACAAACAAGACATTTTGGACCAGCTAGAGAAATGCGTAGAATTATACAAACAGGAAATGTCGATGTAGTTTGTTCAGGCCACGACAATGTATCACAAGCACACAATATTGTTATTTCTCGCTTTGCTCTCATGCTCTTTCACAAGACTACAATGTTAACCATTTAGCCCATTATGTCAGTCAATGTCGGTCTTTTTTTCTTCTTTTTTTATTTGTTAAAAAAGAAAGTGTTTCCAGAATAAAACTGCGCATTTACAGCTGATATGTTGTTAATGCTCAGGAAATACAAATAAGGCGCTATGCTATGTTGACGGGCCATCAGATAGATGATGAGAGCCTGCGTTCAGGACGTGTGACGAAAAGAAAAAAAACATGACATTTGAAAGCTTGAAAGGAAAAAAAACATGATATGTGAAAGCTTGAAAGGAAAAAAAACATGATATGTGAAAGCTTGAAAGGGAACAAAACATGATATGTGAAAGCTTGAAAGGAAAAAAAACATGATATGTGAAAGCTTGAAAGGAAAAAACATGATATGTGAAAGCTTGAAAGGAGAAAAAAAACATGATATGTGAAAGCTTGAAAGGAAAAAATGCATGAAAATCAAACGAAAGTGTCTGCTTAAAGCCTTCGTTAGCAGACAAAACAAATTACAAACCCACTGACAGCCATAGCTACTTATCGTATTCATTTTCCAACCCCTAATTCATGCAAAGACCTGGATCCCAACTTCTTAGACTACATCTCAACTGCCGGTCCCATGAAGCCTTTCTAGTGAAAATGAAATAATGGACCTCTATCGCCCCAGATCGCACCAAAATGATGGACGAACTAAAGTCATCCTTACTTACCATCACCAAAATGATGGACGAACTAAAGTCATCCTTACTTACCATCACCAAAATGATGGACGAACTAAAGTCATCCTTACTTACCATCACCAAAATGATGGACGAACTAAAGTCAACCTTACTTACCATCACCAAAACGTGACTGCCAAGAAATATATTTTTGAAGAATCGCCTTGTGCTACTGACTGACCCTAACGCTCTGTATTCCCATCCCTTCCTCTCATTGTCTTCAGGTGAAATAAAATCTAGTGGACCGTCAGGTTCACAGACGCGTTGATACGGTCCCATCTCACACTGGGACTAAACCATATTTAGAAGCCGTTGTAGGACAATACAAAATTTTTACAGTAGGCTAAACAAATTAACGTCGCAAAATAGAAGTTTACCACCAAAGAGGGCATCACGTGTATTATTTTCAATGTGATCTACGTGACGCAGGGGCGTAGCTTGAGTGTTTCGCGCCCGGAGACAAGATTCATTATAAAGCGCCCTCCTTTCTTTTTTCAACTCACATACCCAGGATTTTCCTCAATAAAATAATATCAAAGCACTTTTTGTCACCCCTAACTAGTCTGCCCCCTCTGCCCCCAGCTACGCCTCTAATGTGACGGTTTATTTACGATGCGGCTCGTGTTATGTAGATGAGGCGGGAACAAGATTGTCATTTAGATTCATTGAAAATCTTCGTGGTTTTTAACAAATCGAAAAATCGCCTATCTCATCCCATTTTAACGTAGACGAACACAGGTAAAAAAAAAAATGATGTGCCTATCACGAAAGACTCTGACCGCCACACTCTGTTCAATACGCTCTGATTGACACACTCTGGCCTTATCACTCTAATCAACAATTTATGACCATCACATTCTGAAAAACATATTGTATCGTATCGTCGTTTGGAATCACGCAAATAATCTCTTACAATTAATTCCTAATTTCCTTACATTTCTATTTCTAAATCCTTTATTTATTTTACCTGCGCCTTTTCTTCGCGTATTTCTCTCTTGGTGTCTAGCAAAATCTTCGGAAGGCTAATTGACTTCCCGACATTCTATCGAGCTGAAACTTGGCACAAAGGCTCTTTGCCGACGACAAAACATTATTTCAAGTTTTAATCTTCACTCTCAAATCCGAAAACTCGTTTTTTTTCCTTCGTTTCTCAAGAGAGGTGGACTATCATTTATGTTGTTTTATTTTTCCAATGGGTGTGTGTTTCTGTGTGGGGATGAACTGTGTGGGTGTTTCTGTGTGGGGATGAACTGTGTGGGTGTTTCTGTGTGGGGATGAACTGTGTGGGTGTTTCTGTGTGGGGATGAACTGTGTGGGTGTTTCTGTGTGGGGATGAACTGTGTGGGTGTTTCTGTGTGGGGATGAACTGTGTGGGTGTTTCTGTGTGGGGATGAACTGTGTGGGTGTTTCTGTGTGGGGATGAACTGTGTGGGTGTTTCTGTGTGGGGATGAACTGTGTGGGTGTTTCTGTGTGGGGATGAACTGTGTCACTTTTCGCTAGGTGCTTTGTGTTTTGTGAGGTATTCGGTTTTAAATCTATAATTAGTCTATTACGTTTACATGCAGTAAGTTTGATGACAACCCTTACAATACCAGACGTCAGTTGCTATCATCAAATCATAAAAATGATAGATCACGTATAATGACACAAATATTAACAAAAACGCACAGACGGATTTTTTAACCGAAAAAATGTGTTTTTAGGGGTGGTTTAACTAGTGTTATTTTTCTTAAATCAATTTGAAAGTTTGGATTTGTACATAAATTTTACCTACATTCTCATACTTTCTTTAATCTCCATGTTAACACTTACATTTTTTTAAACAACTTCCAATCACTTCCCACGAAACGCACTAAAATATATGGAGAACGATCTTTCTCTTTCTGAGCCCCCAAACAATGGAATTCTCTGCCACTACACATCCGCAATATACCAACCACCCAGGCCTTCAAAACTGCACTCAAAACACATCTCTTTAAACTCTACTACCAACACACCCCCCCATCTGACCGATAAACGATGCTGCTCGCTACCGTCCATGGCTTGACATGTAAAAGTTCTGGGGTGAGTGGGTTGAATGTGCATTTGTTTTTGTTTTGTTTCTATACAGCTGTTCTTTTTTACATAAATGTATTTTTTATTTTATTGTCACGATTATGTCTCTTTTGCTAATATTTGTATGTGCAGCGCGGTGAGCCCAGCCCTAGGCTGGGGTACCGAGCTATATAAGAAAACTAATAATAATAATTATTATATCATTCGCGCTGACGTAAGTTTCTTTTTGATCTCACTTTCTTTCTTTGTTTCTTGTTTCATCTCCTGATGAAGGTTTGTTATCGTCGAAACTTGAGTCGACATTTATTTTTGATTTCAAACTTTCAATTATTCTTATCTATTATTTCCGTTACATATGTATTTGTTGTTTATCTTTCTTTTATTAACATCTCATACAACAATGATGAAATCCGTCTAATTCATTTGAGTTAACTTCACACTATCATTTTCTCGTTCCGGCTGCTACCTAATCTCTGTCACAAGAGGCTGCCCCTTAACATTTTCTCGTTGCGGCTACTACCGAATCTCTTAACAATGATATCTCTCCATCGAAAATGTGTTTTTAAAGGCATTTTTGTGTTGATGCTCTCTTTATATATGTACTATGACATGAACACAGCAAACGACTTTTAAAAATAATGCTCATTTTGTGGTAGAGTAATCGATGATATGCATTTGTATCAGTGAACTAACTTCAAGACTACCGCATATCACTCAAAATGTTATCCCTGAACTTATTTCAAGACTACTTCATATCACTGTCACAACTGTATCCCTGACTTACTTCACGACTATTACATATCACTGTCACAATTGAATCCGTGAACTGACTTTAAGACTACTACATGTCACTGTCACAATTGTATCAGTGAACTGACTTCAAGACTACTTCATATCACTGTCACAATTGTATCCCTGAACTGACTTCAAGACTACTACATGCATATCACTGTCACAATTGTATCCCTGAACTGACTTCAAGACTACTACATATCACTGTCACAATTGTATCCCTGAACTGACTTCAAGACTACTACATATCACTGTCACAATTGTATCCCTGAACTGACTTCAAGACTACTACATGCATATCACTGTCACAATTGTATCCCTGAACTGACTTCAAGACTACTACATTTCACTGTCACAATTGTATCCCTGAACTGACTTCAAGACTACTACATATCACTGTCACAATTGTATCCCTGAACTGACTTCAAGACTACTACATGCATATCACTGTCACAATTGTATCCCTGAACTGACTTCAAGACTACTACATATCACTGTCACAATTGTATCCCTGAACTGACTTCAAGACTACTACATGCATATCACTGTCACAATTGTATCCCTGAACTGACTTCAAGACTACTACATTTCACTGTCACAATTGTATCCCTGAACTGACTTCAAGACTACTACATATCACTGTCACAATTGTATCCCTGAACTGACTTCAAGACTACTACATGCATATCACTGTCACAATTGTATCCCTGAACTGACTTCAAGACTACTACATATCACTGTCACAATTGTATCCCTGAACTGACTTCAAGACTACTACATGTCACTGTCACAATTGTATCCCTGAACTGACTTCAAGACTACATGCATATCACTGTCACAATTGTATCCCTGAACTGACTTCAAGACTACTACATATCACTGTCACAATTGTATCCCTGAACTGACTTCAAGACTACTACATATCACTGTCACAATTGTATCCCTGAACTGACTTCAAGACTACTACATATCACTGTCACAATTGAATCCCTGAACTGACTTCAAGACTACTATATAAATAATAAATGCGTTGGAATAAATGGATCAACTCATTGATATATACCAAATTGATTTTTTGAGGGGTGGGGAAATCAATTACAATTTCGGAAAAATAATGTTTATTTTTTTTTTTAAATAACAAAATAAAGGATAATAATTTGGATACTGGTTTCTTTTTTCAAAAACTGATTTCACTGCTTGGATTTTAAGTTCATGGTCTTGAAACGTATGTATCTAACAGGAGGTGAGACCGTGATCTTACTTCAATCCGTTACATCAATACTAGTGATCTCACTGCGCACAAAGTAATCAAATAGGCGTAAAGGCCAAAAAATGACGTATACAAGACAAGTGATGTGCTTACGCTGGTTGCCAAGCCACTAGTAGCCACGGGATTATGGGTGCGTTTCTCTTTTCAACTGGTCAGATGCATTTTCGCCATATGAAAATGCTGACGTGAAAAGGAATGTGCTTGTAATATAATTTTATTGCATTTCGAGCCCTCGTAACCCCAAGATTTTCCAAATGGTGTAATTTACCCAAGTTCGCTGACCCCTGCTCTAACGCATCACTTTTGAAGGTAGTACTTCACAAGATTTTTTCTCTACTACTTAATCTTTGTAACAAGTACTTTTCTCTAGCACTTGTCTTTGCCACTACAACCTTATGTATGTAGCAATTACTTTTCTATGACACATCACTCTTCACGTCTACTAACTAATCTCTGTCCTAAATACTTCCCCCTTGCATATTTTCTTCACGTCTACTAACTAAACTCTTTCACAAATACTTCCCCCTAGCATATTTTCTTCACGTCTACTAAGTAAACTCTTTCACAAATTACTTCCCCTAGCATATTTTCTTCACGTCTACTAACTAAACTCTTTCACAAATTACTTCCCCTAGCATATTTTCTTCACGTCTACTAACTAAACTCTTTCACAAATTAATTCCCCTAGCATATTTTCTTCACGTCTACTAACTAAACTCTTTCACAAATTACTTCCCCTAGCATATTTTCTTCACTACTACCTTAACTCTTTCACAAATACTCCCCCCCCCCTAAGCATATTTTCTTCACGTGTACTACATAAACTCTGTCGCAAGTACTTTCTCTTTAAGGGCTCATCTATACATACGACTTCTTCACCGGTCTAGCTGATACTCAGAGGAACGAACCCGTTATTATTTCGGTGTCCGTCATAATAGAGAACCTCCAGATAACGCGATGTATGGGCTTATAAGGAGAAGGGTGAACGCTAATAAAAACAGTAATCTTGAGGCTGAATGGAAGGGCTTCTTAATGTGTTGGGGGCTCTTTTCTTTATGGGTCAGGGCAGAGTAGGTGATGTTTGCGTCTGTGTGTATGCCTTTGTGCGCGTGGGAAGGGGTTTTTAATAGGAAGCTTTGGCAACGCTGAGCTTCGTGTGCGATGGTGAGCACTAACTAAAATGTTTGGGATATTGCACCGAAATGATGCACTATTGAGATTAAGTTGATTAGTTACCTTAGACTTGTTAACTAGATCGCGGTGTAACACTTGGAGTAGAATATATGCCTACTACCAAACTTTCTTTACAGATTAGGTTTCTCCTTGCTACCTATAATTTCTTTAGAGATTAGGTTTCTCCTTGCTATCTCTAATTTCTTTAGAGATTAGGTTTCTCCTTGCTACCTCTAATTTCTTTAGAGATTACGTTTCTCCTTGCTACCTCTAATGTCTTTAGAGATTAGGTTTCTCCTTGCTATCTCTAAATATAATGAAAGTCGCCTCATCTAGACAAAATTCGTTTAAATATGACGATTTAACCTCGATAAATAGTTCTCAACGAGTACTTCCCTCCAACCCCCCCCCCCACACCATAGTGTGCCTGTTTGGTATGCACAGAAGACACAGCATTATATGCCTGGAAATCTATACTCTACAATTTCAACAATGGTAATTCCAAATTTTCCGGTATCGTAATCTCATCCTCCCAAATCTTGAAACTATGTCCATTTACGACAGTCTTTAACCACAACCCCGCATTTTTCGTGGGAAGGGAAACATTGAAAACGAGCTGTAGAACAGCTAGGGTTTTTAAACACACAAATGCAACAGGCGACATAAGCAAATTGAACGCAGTCCCCTCAAATGTGTGCCTTTTCCAAGAGCAGTAGGCAATTTTAAGCACAAAGACCGCAATAGTTTCTTTGCATTTTTCATTTTTATTTGATTTATCACTCTCAGAAAACACAACTAAATCCTTATATGTCATTGCAATTTTAAGCCCAAAGACCGCAATAGTTTCTTTGCATTTTTCATTTTTATTTGATTTATCACTCTCAGAAAACACAACTAAATCCGTATATGTCATTGCTGCTTCACCTTCACATCAAAAATTAACCATCAGATCTCAGCACCACTGCCCATCCGCATGAAAAATAAATCAACCATAACAACTCTACTCCAAGGAACTTACCCCATGACAAATTGACACATTCATCTAATTATACAAAGTGTTTAACTTCATTCAATGTATGCGGAATTTTAAATTAATATTTGTGCTTCCACTTAAATTAATCTTTGTGTTTCCACAAGAACAACTGAAAATGTCGCATAAGAGATGGAGTCGGTGGGCCGTCGAGCGCGAGCTCTTAATGCCCCCCCCCGGCGCCCCCCCCCCCACAATCCAGCGCACTGAAGGACTTAACCCGACGCCAGCCCGTGCGGAAGGGCGCCGGGAACTTCCCCCTTGACATAGGGGAGGCCCGGTCGACCGAGGACGCTGCGTTTAAAGCGCCCGCAGTCCACTCTCTGTGGGTCAGGACGGCCTTGCTTCCACTCCGGGGGGTTGGTGTTGCGTTGCCATTCCCCACCGCCCAGGGAGTCTTTCGGTCGGGACGTTGGTAGTGGCGGGACGAAACGGTTGCCTAGGAGCGGCTTTCTTTCTCACGGCCATGTTTCTCAAAAACAACTAACTGGCCTGTTCACTCTTAGTGTCCTTACGTTAAATCCACGGTATGGCGCGGTCCTTTTAGGCCATTTCATGTTATCTCAGGTGGCCGCAGACAATACGACCCAAGGGTTGCACTTTGGTTGCTTTCACAGCGTTTCCTTACCACATAGCGCAAAACTAAATGGGCTATGAGAAAATTACATTAGTTGGACGAGCGCAAATTAAAGCAAAACAGCCAAAACCTTTATCGTTGGTAAACAAATTTATAACTTTCATTTAAGAAATCCATTCATTCAAATGCACAACAACAACCAAAAAAGTTTACATTTATTAAAGTGACTTTTTTTTTTCTTACAGTATATTCAATATTCAACACGATTAAAATGTCTTTTAATTACGGTTATAGTGAGAATGTGCATTGTTGGTAGAAGAAACAATGGTCGGAATGTTGAAGTGGACGACATAGGACTAGGTTTATTCTACTCATGATTTCGAAGGTGTTCAGTTAATCTGTTAACACCTTATTCGTCCCTTTTCTTATTTACAACCAATGATCGCTTACTTGTTTTCCATTTTCTTTATCTATTTACTTTTGTGCATGCTTAAGTTTACTCGCTTTTCTTGGAATTTTTTCGAATTCTCCCTAGCAGAAGTTATTATTTTATTTTTTATTTAACTTTTATTTTTCCACTGAGAAAGCTTTCTGCCGATACTTTTTTAAAAGTTATTTTCTTTTAAAAAAGTTGTTCCCTTATCTTGAGCTATTCATTTCTATAGCCAAGCGTGGTTGGACGGCCCTTAAAATAGACGAAGTTGGCTAATGGACCAGTTATGTCCCACCAAAATAACCGGGTAGTTGTCCAAACTCGTGTTTGCTAAACATGGTCGATAAGCTGTTCAAGTATAAATAAAAGTCTTGGTCGCCCAGTGGGAGTCCAGACAATGACGAAAGACGGCTAGGGAGATGATGTTCTAGTTCATGTAGCCTTGCTTGAGACTTGTATAGTTCCTTTCTGAAAAAGAAAAAAGGAACTCCTTGAAAGGAATCGTCTTTATGCAGGGCTTCTCAAATCGATTTTAAGGGTGAATTTTATTTTCCCCACCGTCATTCCCGTACTGTGTCATACAAAATAAAATAGTTTTCAAACTTTAAAAATTTAATTAAAAAATTAAAAAACTAGACAAAAAAACACGGTTTTTAAAAAACGAGACAAAAAAACACGTTTTTTAAAAAACGAAACAAAAAAACAGTTTTTTTTAAAAACGAGACCAAAAAACACGTTTTTTAAAAAACGAGACAAAAAACAGTTTTTTAAAAAAACGAGACGTTGGTAGAGAGGGGGTTGGCCAGCGTGTGTTATCAAGAGTGTGTTAATCAGAGTGTGTTAATCAAAAGTGCTAATCAGAGTGTGTTAATCAGAGTGGGTTAATCAGAGTATGCTAATCAGAGTGTGTTAATCAGAGTGTGTTATCAGAGTGTGTTTATCAGAATGTGTCCATTGTAGTGTTCTCCCTGCTGATCTAAAGGAGTGAAGCTCCTTAAATATCTTGACCACAAAATGTGCATGTATTTTAGTCATCTCCTGTTTTGGTTTATTTACTTATTCTTGCTGTCTTGCATTTTCCCAGCTGGTGGACGTTGGTATGAACAGAGACAACTATCATTACCTGCTGTCTGGACCGGTATGTATCACTTTTGTCATCATTCACATCAACGTAAAAGTTACAGTTGTGTAAGACTTAGGGCTTCTTAAGTGGGCTTCCAGGATCCCTATCGATTTGTATTGTTTTGAAAAAAATGTCTACTGGTCTTCAAAATTTGTCACTAAGGGGTAAGTTAATTGTTTTCTAAATAGTATCTTTCCCTTGAATGACACCCACTTTTTGGAAAATCCGGTTGGTTGCAAAATCATTTTATATATATTGTTTAAATAGTACACATTATTTAGAATAAAAACGTTATTTGTCTCTAAAATTCACGGTATAGTCCTACAATTCGTGTTCGCATCTCCAAAACATGGCAGCCACCAAAGATATGAAAGTGGAACCAATCTGCGCGCTCTTTTCCCCCTGACAACACTGTAGTTGTGTTCCTACCGGTCCCATTAGGTTCGGAAGAATAGGCCAGGACACAGATTCAGCTAACTTAAATGACTTAGTCTAAAACATATTTTTAACTAAGCAATGGGGATGAAGCAGCTAGTAGAACGTAACCATCCTCTAAATAAGCCTTTTAACATAATTTTTCCTTCCATCAAAAGACTATAAAACAAATTAAGTGATAATTATCAACAATTTGATATAGAATTAAATTCATGCCGTGAAATCTCAGAATTCTGGGACGAGAGTCACATCGATCACATTTTTCCGGGATGAGCAAAAACCTTGGAAATACCTTAATAAATATTTTAAGGACTGCGTTGCTGTCCATTGACTAGCAGAGTGACTATTTCACCTGACCCTCCAAAAAAAAAAAACACTATTAACTATTTTTTAATGCATATTTTGTCTGTAAGTTTGTAGGCTTAAAATGAAGAGAAGACGTGAACGCATAGAAAAACATTAACGTATTTAAATACCGGTAGAACAATTTTCTTTTTGACTCTTTCATTGGATCATTCGTATCGACTTCCCTGATAGAAATTCAATTTATGGTAAACAATGCTACAAAGAGGTATACAGTAATAATCCATAAATTCCTTTACTTCCTGTAATCTTAGTTTTGTATAACCTTACTTCCGCTAATAACATTAACGGCGACCACATACGTTTTGTTTTTAAAACTACTTTCTATACTTGTTACTTTAAAAAAAAAAATGTTGTCCGGTGTGTCGAGGAAGGCTCTTAGCCGAAACGTTCTTCTTTTATTGTCCTGTCTTTCTATTTCAAGCTTCCTTCCCACGGCTTAAACGAAGTCCTTCAATTATATATTTTTTTTATCCTTTATTAGAAATTCATAACTAAATAATCTCTATAGTCCTAGAAATACGTGAGGATTTAAATGAACATGTGGAAGTTGAATGAGTTTTAAACATCCCTCGATTTCGGTCGGCAATTATTTGTTTCTATCTCGGAGTGCAATCAATTCAAATGAGGAGATGTTGTATCTATGAAGCCTTCACTGTTTTCCTTCAAGTTATTATATTAATCGTGTTTTGAAATTTAAGAAAAAGTTTAACTATTAATACGATTGGAGTCTATGTCTATAGTTACATTGTCTGAATGTATTTTCAATTATTTTGTCGTTGTCATTCTTTCTAGATAACAACCTTCACTTTCTCTCTCCCTCCCTCTCTTTCTCTCGTTCGCTTTCTCCCTCTCTCTCTTTCTCTCGTTCGCTTTCTCCCTCTCTCTGTCTTGGCTAAGCTGCGAGTCTGTTTATATATTTCTGAAATTCATTACACTGACACTTAGTAGCTTTTCCCTTTCTCCTATTTATTTGAGAAGCCATTATGCACTAGAAACGAACGAAATATACAAAATTATATCTCCTTTCCCACAACCCTAGTCCCCCGTCCCTATGGTGGAGCTGGTGGAAGAAGGTGGTGGTGTGGTGGAGGTGGTGGTATGGTGGGGGTGGTGGTCACGTTTCAGCAAATAAACTGACATATTCACTAATAAAATATCAGTAGAAAAAAAAATGGTGGATGCACAAGACGGCGCAATCAGTAAGTGTCAATGGCTAGCGAAGACTCATCATTTGTCCAATCAGGGAATCTCTTCCCGGAAGTAAACAGTACTCCCCTTGCTCAAAAACAATGTGTTGGGCATTCACGGGCTGACCAGCCGTGCTATCGACTTTGAGGTAATCGTCGTCTGACCACGGCCGCAAACGAAGACTAACAAACCAGTATTGAGATGTTATGCTGACACTGTTTGCCATGAACTTGAGGAGACGGGTCACCATTAGTCCTTGTCGTAAACTTTACGGACAAGTAGACATAGATAGTTGGGCTTAAAACATGGTTTAAAGAGATTGCAGGGAAAGGAGAAAAGTTGCTTAATCAAGGGGTGATGAGTCTGTGTGAAGACAAAGCTATGGCTGAACCAGTAGTTTCTGAGACTCTGTAATAAGACAAATATGTGGCTTAAACAAGAGTTTAAGAGAATCTATAAAAAGTCACATTTATAGCTTGTGTGTGTGTGTGTGTGTGTGTGTGTGTTCTTTTCTTTTTCAACATTGTACCTTCTTCAACGTTGGTCCGGTACTAGCCATCATTGTCCTTTAAGTCAATAACTTTAGTTTTAATTTCTTTATTTTAATTTGCAATTTTAAATTAACTTAATAAATCAGTATTTTAAATTAGCCCTAGTTTTGGGTATCGTTTCTTTATTATCGTATATAATTTATGATATCGTGTTTGTCAACGAGCCATATAGTCAAATAAGAGATTAAATTCTCTGTACTGATGACAGTATGTAACATATGGCTTAACCAAAATTTTAAGAGAATCTTTATGAAGACAAAGGAATACCAAACCCATGGTTTAGGGGATGAGGAGGGCATACTACGATTGGGGGGCACATGCGGCACTCAAGCTGACACGCATGACGGTCTTTATGTTTCTGTAAAATGTAAACATTTCTGAAGGATTGTATTTAAAAGTCTTCTAAAATTAATTGTAACATTAAATGTAACATTAATTTGTTTCAAATGTAATGATAACACTAACCGATTTTTACTAAAAATCAATTGTAACATTTCAAAACTGTAATAATAACCCTATCCAATTTTATTAAAATTAATTGTTACCTTATAAAGGTGTAATCATAAGCACATCAATTTCATACAAACCAAACTGTTAATTTTCAATCTGACCTTGGAGTATATGTATTAAAAATGTATTCAACTGATCGTAAAGAAAGCCACATTTCTAGAAACTCAGCACGGGGTAAGCAACAAAAAAATAATAATATAATTGACACACGGCCATATGATTTTTAAAAAAAGAGGTTTACCCACACCTGGTTTAATAGCACTTTTTTAAAAAAAATATTCCAGTAAACTGGAGAATAAATGTTGGTCCTTTTTTTGGCAAAAAATTGTTACATATTATGTTTCTTTTTCCATTATGGAACTGTCTTGAGTCATAATCCCGTTCATGTCTTGGGTGATAAACTTGGTCGTCTTGTATCTTGATCACTAAACGAAGAGAGATAAGATCACTGTTCGAGTCAGGACGGAAGGAATAAACACGGCTGACTTCAGGGACATGGAAGTAATCTAGATGATGGTTGGGAGACCATTCCATGGCAAACACAAAGCGGTGAGATGATGGTTGGGTGACCAATCCATGGCAAACACAAAGCGGTGAGATGATGGTTGGGAGACCAATCCATGGCAAACACAAAGCGGTGAGATGACGGTTGGTGACCATTCCATGGCAAACACAAAGCGGTGAGATGATGGTTGGGTGACCATTCCATGGCAAACACAAAGCGGTGAGATGATGGTTGGGTGACCATTTCATGGCAAACACAAAGCGCTGAGCCTTTCTTGTTTGCTAAGCCTAACAGTGGCACATCAAGAATGGGGATGAATTCCGTTATAAAAATCTTTAAGACCTAAGTGAATTTAAATTTAAATGAAAATTATTTGGTTGTTGGGTAACGTTGGTGAAATTTACCTGCGATTTAGTACTAGCGTTGGTAAATATACCTTCGGTGTAGTACTAACGTTGGTAAATATACATCTGATGTAGTACTACTTACTTTGATAAAATGTACCTGTGATGTAGTAATAACTTTAGTAAAATATACCTATTCTTCGGTACTAACGTTGTAACATATGCTTGTGATATAGTACTAACGTCGGTAACATTATTCTTCCTACGAAACACTAACGGTACGCTTACAAAATAACGGTTTGGAGATCTGATAACGAGTAAACAAATCTGCATAACAGTAACAGCGTTCTCATTATTTTCTCCCACTTGGCCTGCGAACAAGTAGCCCATGGTCACTATCTTACGCCCGTGCTAAGTTTTATGGCAGCATCTCAATATCTTATTAGTGTTGAATTCATTGCATTATTTGCATACCTCCAATGACGATCATCGAATAGATTGAGACTCTGATAAAGTTTTGCCATTCAAACAAAGAAACATCTCGCTGTTAATATTTTACTATGTATAAAATTTATGTATGGTTTCTTCCCCTCTCTGAAACGCCATGAAAAGTGACGTCACATATTTGCCTCCCATTAAAAATTCCAATCCGTACGGTTGATGCAAGATAGTTCTGCTTGGAACCAGAGATGAAGATATTAAACTTTAATGTCTGGGCACACAAATATTGACTCGTGTGAGACGACGACTGCACGAAATTTAAATTTGAGCGACGTTATGATTAATTATTCAGTATGGCAGAGCCTCGAGCGATTTGGAGGGGGGGAGGGGGGTCACGGAGGCTGGAAAGCCGGATCTTTATTCCCCTGATGGACGGCGGCTTGAGCCCGGGGCATTTAAATTTAGACAGGTAAGGCTTAGCCTGATATCACACAGAGGTGCCTTTCTTTATGCAGTAGATGCTCATCACCATCAATATCATCATTTTCCTTAGTCCTTGGACCGTTGGGGCGCCACAGCTGACATGGAACTTTCATTGAAAGTAGATGGTAACAGCTTGAACAAAAATAACGACATTTCAATGACTAGTAATTTTTTAAATACTTTATTTTAATATAAAAAGCAGTCTTTGGATGCGATATAAAATCACTTAACTTGAATTACCCGACTTGCTCCATTCATCCAACTCCAAGTTCGTAAACTTTCGATATGAACTTTTAAAAAAAAAAGGGTTTTCATAATAAAAAAATATGTTTCAACAATATACTTTAAAGTTAAAGAGGGAAGATCGAGTTATACATTCTTGGAAAGGTTCAATATTATGTTTTAACGTTGTGCTACAGAACGCCGAATCGCTGTCACGTGTTCAGTTAGATCAAGGCTATAAAAAAAAACTCGATAATTTTACAGAGTTTTGTGTGTCCGTTTCATACCTTGATGTTCAGTCAGTATTCTTGGTTACTACATTGACTGTTATTAAGCAGATTACACTGTAAAGAACAGTTTTAACTAATTGTTAATTAACATAATATTTAATCTAAATATTAACTCTGGTTTTGAAATAAGTAACCTGGTGTTGTCTTGACACCATTTCCACATTTATGATAAAGCACATAGTTCGAGCCAACTGGGAATCACTTAGACGTATGTTGTAAAACACCGTTATGAAGTTTCTGGATCAGAGCTAAAGAAAACAAAATCCCCCGTTTCGATGAAAACTGTGACGTAATCCAACAGCTGCTGGGAGGAAAGATACCGTCTTCATCACTCTGACCTTAACAACCCGAGGTCAGTCTTACTGAAATCTGTCTATCACAATATAAGAAGAACGGTGCGTCTACAGCAGGACAAATTGTTGTGCGTCAAGGCTGACGCAACCCAGGTTACGCAGACAGATGTGACCTTAAAATGTTGAACTCTGCTCTTAAAGGCAGTCAACAGCCATACTTCATCAGCATCATCTCCACTTCTGAGTGCTGGTGTGAAAAACTCTAAAAATAGTTGAACGAGATGCGCTTAGGTTTGCCAAGAAAAGACGAGACAATTAGAGGGAAATGTTGGCTAGATGTCTTCTTCAAAAAACACGACAATAAACAAGATATAAATTGTATATAACTAGCAAACATTTGTTCTAGGATCTCAATAAAGTCATTGTTCATTACAGGAAGTGGTCTATGCTACTGAAAGAAACGGAAGTTAAGTTGTTCAAAAACCAAAACATGCAGTTTGGGAATTGCTTTTTGAGACAATTTCTATTTATGACCTAACCAGTGGCAAGGCTGAAGTATTGTTTCATTTCGTTTCTTCTTTCCAGCTTTGAGTCATCTTTGAATGTCATTGAACAGGACAATCCATTTATCAGAATATGAAAATATGAGAAAGACGTGTCCACTTTTCGCGAAGTGTCTTTCTAGTGAGCACGGCCGTGTGAAGTAAAAGCTGCGCCCTTGGGGGGGGGCAAATTTATAATAAATGAATCATATACGGTACAGACGCGCGATTATTTATATATTAACGATTTTGGCGCCTTTTGATGCTGGCGCCTGGGGTGTCTGACAGCTTACCCCCACCCTCTTCTTGGACGCCTTGAAAAAACAATGAAATCTAACACTACAACCATCATGGCACATCCTATATGATTGGTTTCATTGTCCTGTATATGAGACTTTAGTGTCTCATTGATGGTCCGCGCATAACAGTAACTATGTTTAGCCAGATAATTCCTTGCGAAGAATCTTAACTGTGTGGGCTTTCAAGGAAAGCGCGGTGTTTGACTTCATTTTAGTTATTTTTCATTTCCGAAGCACTTAACCCAATACCACAAAACTTGCTACTATTAATAACTAAATAAATCTCAAAGCCGTTTCTGAGTACTAAAACACAAGCGTGCTGCAGCTGAATAAGTTCCAAAGCCGTTTTCCCTTACACAAAAAACACAATTGCTACTGCTAAATAAATCTCAAAGCCATTTCTCCGTACCAATGTTGCTTGATCAACCGGAAATTGACTCTTACGATCGCCATTTTAACATCACCGAAGCCGGTGGCACTTCGGCTTTCGCTTTTATATTCATCAATAAATGTTATCTTTATTTCCTTTTTTTTTCAATTACTTGCAATCCGTCTCAATTCAAATCGATAAATAACAGTAGTTGTTAGTCCCCCGCATGCGAAGGTGATCAAGGCTATATTCGGCGGTGAGTAAATAACTAGAGGGGGAAAAAAAGGAAACGCACTCTTCTGTTATTAAATCCTTTATATTAACTTAGATTTTGTCTGTTAAGGACACAATCTTCGGACGGCTAACTGATCCACTTGCCGTCCACCTATCGAGCTGAAACTTGGCACATAAACTTATTGCCGTTGACAACATATTCTATCTAATTTTCATTTATACTGTATTTGATTGTGTTTGTATTTATATCACGACATGTATAAAATAAACTAAGTTTTTGTGTTGCTTTGCCTATTATTTCGTCCACAATGAGTGAAAGTTATGTGTGTGTGTGTGTATGTTATGTCTTTCTCTTACTGTGCCCCCAAAGAATGGAATTCTCTTCCACTACACATCCGCAACATATCAACCATCACAGCCTTCAAAACTGCATTCAAAACACATCTCTTTTAACTCTACAATCCTGACTGATTCCCCCTCTAACCGTTAAACGATGTGGCTGAGTGCCGTCCATGGCTTCACATGTCAATTGTTATGGAATGGTTGGGCGAATACACATTTTGTTTTTTTTTTGTTTTTTTTTAAATTGATGTAAGTTAGTTTTTAACTTCATGATTACTGTTGTTCAATTGTATGTACAGCGCGGTGAGCCCAACCCTAGGCTGGGGTACCAAGCAATAGAAAACTACAAATAATAATACAAAATAACAATAATCATGTGTGTGTTTTTCTCCCACGTTTGCATCTTCAAGTCTATTAAAAAAGAACAAATTAAACAAACAAACTTCCGTCTAATTAAACACCCGGTGCTGACCTCTGACCTTTTAAAGCTATTTCCACACCTCATTTCGAAAGTAATTACGTGAGTTTCATTAACAAACAATTTCCCGTTTCCTTTCCATTTCCTTATTTTCTCAATTTTTCTTCTTCTTTTTATATTTTTTTTATTTTGGGTCCTTAACTCTTTTTCGTGTGTTTTGTTTTGTCTTCAGTATTTCCTCCTTCCTTCCTTTCCAAAGGAGATGTTACTAAAGTATCGTCTAAAGGTAGACAATATTTAAACTGAATGGCTTTCTATCAAATTGATTTTCTTTTAAGAAATGAGAAAAATAAGTGAATGGTGAATGGCTAAAGCAAGAACTAAACTCATTAAAATGTTTAAATATTTGTGTTTCCAAAAAATGTCTGTCTCGTGCAAAAAGTATCAACCTTACTGATCTTCACAAGAAATATATTGGTGTCCATGTCATAAGAAATATTTCTGTGTCCAGGTCAAAAGAAATATTTCTGTGTCCAGGTCATAAGAAATATTTCTGTGTCCAGGTCATAAGAAATATTTCTTTGTCCAGGTCATAAGAAATAGTTTTGTGTTCATGTCACAAGAAATCATATAGTTTTCACGTGAGCAACTCTTAACTAGCGTCTGAATTTTTAAAATAATAAATACAATTATTTTTTAAAATTCGTCAAAAAATTAGTAAGCCCTCGTAAGCTATTACATCGGGTAAACCGTAAGTTGCTCATGCTGGGCTATTATATCGGGTCAAGGGTCACTTTCGTAAATTGAAGTCCAAATAAAAGTCGAAAACACAACATTAATCACCACGTTCACACTGTTTTAATCGTCACCAATTTCCTGGTTCACGGCCAACCAATCATATTAAGAATGTACGTCTCCAGGACGGCATGGACCAATTCAGCCATTTCTCTCTCACTCTTAATGATGGGAACATAAAGATAAGCCTCAATAATTTATCGCCATCGGTGTATTTGAATTTAATGGGTGAGGGGGGTATTTCCCCGGGGAGCCCGTGGGTACAGGGCGTGTAATGAAGGCATTGACTAGCATAGCACCGGTGGCCGAGATCCCCAGGAGATGAGCACTCCTGGGTTGTCTTCTCCTTTCTCAATTTCCGGTTACTAAAGTGCTACCTGTGTGCGTTAATCCCTGCGGATTTCGATGCCGTAAATGCTGTCTTGTGTGTTTAATGGAATAGATCATCGACCAGTTCATCTCCATACTTCGCTAAAATCCGTATTTCTGTTCTAAAAGCCACATTGGTGTTATAAGTTACTCGAACATTCGACGATGCTAAAGAATATTTTTTACTTTTTTTTCTTGCTATTATTATGATCTATGTTCTTTTAGTGACTATAACCTAATCCTAAAATTTCTCAAAAGTCTCAAATAGTGATAACGTTTTTAGGAAATATAAGTTCATATCTTAAATTTTTGTTTTATTTACAAAAGAATTAAGTAATATATCCTGAGTTGTAGTTGACAGGCATATTTCGAGTTTTCTTTTATGCTTGTCATTTTTCTTCAAACCCTTCCAGCGTTTCATCTGTCAATGACAACTCCATTTACACAACAAAGCAATGTTGCAATCATTGGGATATTCACGTTCAAATTGTTCTGACCCAAATTTTCGAAAGGTAGAAGAGCGATTTATTAAAATTTCAACTGACTGCACACAATTTACATTTACTTCAAGGGGGCGGAAATTCCGAGAGAACCATCCATCGATAATTTGAATCAAACTGAACAAGCTCTTTTTTTTTATCGTGAGATGAACAATTTAGTATGAGCGAAATTCAATTAACAGAGTGGTCGAGACGTCATCTCAACACTGACACTAACCCTGCATGAACTCGCTTGACGTGTTGTTTTTAGCGTGAATGTACAACTGGACATTTGATATAAAATTAATTTTGACTTTGGGGTAAGATTGTACTTTACTCGCGTCGTAATCTTGTGTTGATTAAAATAATTCATTACATTATTGAACACATCAGTGTGTAGAAGTCTTAGTATGTAAGTGGAATCATTACCGTTTTTGTTGAGATATCTGTAGGAATTCATTCAGCATTCAAAACAGAGGCCATAAAGCTATTTAATTATTTTTTCTAAACTCTACCTTGATCGGAAAGTCACCCACTTGTCACTTTATCACACATACCGACTCCACTCTTGATTACTAAAGTCCACACCGAGCCATTTAATCATGAAACGCCAAAAACTCACCCATTTGATGAAAATATGCCCTTAACCCAACCACTTTGATCCCAAAATACCCTAACCCACCCATCTGGTCACAAAAACGCCCGATACAAGTCTTTGATTACAAAATGGCCTTCTCACGTTATCCGCAGGTACCACCCCCCCCCCCCCCCAACCAAAAAATAAAATAAAATAAAATAAAGCATGTGACTGCAAAATGCTTATTTCTTACGTGCGACAAAAATCTTAAGCTTACGGGTTTTCCCTAGTTTACTATTTTTGTTTAAAGTGCTCTGAATCTCCATTCTTTTCCCACCTGGATTTCTTCATATTGAATTGTACAAGTTCAAACATCGGTAACATTCGAACAAGTCTTTTCCCACAACATTCCTAAGCAGGTCAGATTGAACGTTTTACTCTTTTTTTTTTAAACCCCTTAAAAATAGGGCTTCTTTCTTTTTTTAAAAAACATCCTTAACTGTAGTCAACGAAACGGCCGTGGTCAAAATGGCCCCTGTGGTCAACTCATTAAAAAAATATTAATCCATATCTATTGAAAATTTTGTGGGCGATTTGTTGGGTAGATTATATTGGTTACATGCTGGTGACATGTTGGCTGTGTTTATTATAAAATAACATTTTCATTCCAAGTTTCTAAATTTGAAGTTAACTTTAGGTCAACTCCCATCTTCATATTAGAGATCAAAACAACGGATCTTTGAAGATTCGCCACCACCGATTCGCCGACGCCGTTTCGCTATTGGGAAATTTCGCCTCTGACGGCTGTTTCACCGACGTCGCTAAAGACATGATTTAATGGAAAATGTGATAGTTAAATACATTTGATTTTTTAAATGGGGGAAGTTTTTTTTTAAAAAAACATACATCTATGGAAACGTTAAATTATGTTCGTGTGTTTTTTGTTTGTAGATTGTTAGTTCTACTTAATCGCCTGAGTGGTTACGTCGATATGGGCTGAGTGTTTTATTTTTGAATTGATATTTTTAGGGCCTTAAAAACGGATGCTTGACAACCGCCCCCCCACCCCCCAAACCACTCGATAAAAACCCTCCTCCCACAAAAGTCCTTCCCCCCCATGACAAAATGCTGTCGGCAAAAGCCCCCCTACTTTGACTTAGGTTGTTGTAGGCGACAAGCCTTAAGGTTGCAATTATGTCGGGGGTTTTTGTGTTATGTTATTGTTAATTCTTTATAAATTATAGCAAAAATATAAAGTGACCAATTCTATTTATGGAAGTGTGTTTTTACATGAGCACAAATTTCCCGAACGCTTATCTTCTCAGTTCCCAAACGTATTGCGTGATGAACTGACCACACTTGTGCCAGCCAATATACAATGTGGGCCACATAAAACCGGTAGTCGTTGGTTATATTTTGCGCAACCGTCGACGAAAACAGGCGATCACGAGTGCGAGACAATTTTGATTACTCCAAGTACAGAGACTCACCGGTTTTACGTGGTCCCTCTAGAACATGAGAGATTATGTGAATCTACTTAAACTCAATCTATTTAAACTCAATCTATTTAAACTCAATCTATTTAAACTCAATCTATTTAAACTCAATCTATTTAAACTCAATCTATTTAAACTCAATCTATTTAAACTCAATCTATTTAAACTCAATCTATTTAAACTCAATCTATTTAAACTCAATATATTTATTTAAACTCAATCTATTTAAACTCAATCTATTTAAACTCAATCTATTTAAACTCAATCTATTTAAACTCAGTCTATTTAAACTCAATCTATTTAAACTCAATCTATTTAAACTCAATCTATTTTAGTTATCGAAGCTACAAAAAGATATCGTTGTAATCACCTACAAATTTATATTATCAATTTTTGAATTTAAATAATTGTTAGGTCTTTGTCAACGAAACGGCCGTGGTCAAAATGGCCCCGTGGCGAAATGGGCCGGGGGCTAAACGACGGCGGAGAAGTGGCGGCGACGAAATGGCGTCGGTGAAATGGCGTAGGCGACATGGCGTGGGCGTCGGCGAATGGTCCCATCACCTAATAGTTTGAGATCATATCTCATGCTAAATGAAACGTCAGTGGGAGGGGGGGTGAGTGATCCAATAGATGACTAGTGAATGATTCCCTTTTCTATGTTTAAAATGTGTCGATATTCTCCATTTAACATTTGACGGGATGGCCCACTAGTGTCAACCGCATTTTAAAAGAAGCAAACAGTTTCTTGCTGTGGAGACGAGCGCACTCTAAAACCGTTGACTGCCGAATCGAAACACTGGTGGCAACCTCGGTGTGACGGTCAAGATGAGGGTACATCAGAACGTTCGACTGTCGAGAGGTTAGCCACACGAGCCAAGAAAAGACTGTGGAGGAGACCTCGATTCGATTTTCCCGTCGCAAACGTATCCATTTCGAGTCTCCGCTAACACGAGAGCTCCACTCATTTATCATCGCTTCTTTAATGGGGTGGCTAATACTCGAGACGGTGGTTCTAACGCTGTGAATAAACTTGGGAACAGAGTAAAGAGTTTTACTAAGAAATGCACATCAGCCTCGTTTAGTCAGAGAACAGAGCTTTGCTAAGATATTCACATTGAGCACAGAGAAAATAGCTTTACTAAGTACAGAGAACATAACTTTACTAAAGATATACACATTTATCCACGTGTACAACTATATAACATAATTTGTTTTTAAACTGAAATTGGCGGATATCCTATTATGAAGTGGATGCAGCTTTTTTGCATGGATCCACTGCTCTATTGCTTTACTGCTATATGGCTGTTTTTTTAGGCTTATTAATAAACAAAAAAGAAGAGAGAATAATAACATATGTGCTGTGAACTCAGAGAACGAGAGAGCTAATGGAATGCTTAATATAGGATCATGCCTGGGTAGATGATAACGTTGACATATTTTGAGCTACAGGCACATTTCAAGAGACCTTTCAAGACAAAGCCATTGATAGATGAATGCACTATTAAGGATGTGGTCTTGTATAGACTTAAACTTGTTTAATTTATATTGGACTCTTCCCCACACTGTTCTCTTTATCCTTGAACCTCTCCCACACTGTTCTCTTTACCCTTGAATTTCTCCCGCACTTTTCTCTATAATCATGAATCTCTCCCACACTGTTCCATCTTTCATTGAATCTCTCCCACACTTTTCTTTACCATTGAACCTCTCCCGCACTTTTCTCTATATCCATGAATCTCTCCTACATTCTGGTTCTGGTTCTGGTTCGGTACGTTGCTGCATCCATATACTGGCATATGTGCAACGGTTGGGGAAGCGATGTTGCCAATCTAACGGCCCCTTGCAGATGCCAGGGCGGCCTTGAAGCTTTCGATCGTTGTCGAGTTCACGGCGGTATTGTCCAGGTTGTTCCAAGCATATATGGTGCGTGGAAAGAATGACTGCTTATGTTGCACTGTGTTACTCCGAGGCACAGTGAAGCATTTGTTATTGTTTCGGGTGTAATTTCTCATGGGGTTGTCAGAGGTTAAGTCAGTGTTAAGTGACTGTTTGGCTCTAATTAATCGGCCTGGCTTCTGTGGGGTAAGATAATTGTTTGCTGGGATGGCCGGAATTAGCCCCATGGCCATTTTATATAAGAATGTTAGGCGGATCTTTTCTCGTCTGTCCTTGAGAGTGGGGATGTCAAATCTGTTTAAAAGGCGAGTGACGTAGCCAGGCGTGGTGGTTTTATAGTCACGTGCTATGAAGCGCATTGCGTTACGTTGGATTCGCTCCAATTTGTCCACGTCTTGCTTGAGGTATGGGTCCCAGATGATTGCACCATATTCTAGTATCGGACGAACGAGTGCAAGATAGGCATTTCGTTTGCAGGATGTTGGGCAGTGGCGCAGATTTCTTCTAATAAAACCTAGTGTGGAGTTGGCTTTTTTGGAAATTTTGTTTGAAACATTGTTCCCTTTCTCCTTGAATCTCCCCCACACTATTCACTACATCATTGACTCCCTCTCACAAAATAGTCCCCTATTTCACTGATTCTTTATCTTACCTGACCCCCCAAACATACATTTTATCTTGCAAGGAAGAAATCAAGCATGTTTATTTCTTAGATTAATCTATTCAAGTCAAAACAGCCCACCATTACAATTTTAGCCACTTTTCTAGAATTTCTTCGCGCACAAACTGTGGCTTCTCTGTCAGTTTTTTTAGAGCTTTGTTAAAAAAGACATCTAATTTATCAAATTCGATGCGAAATATCTCTCTCTACAAATTTTGAAAAGTCCCTATTTACAAATCTTTCCCAATGTACCTTTCCAAATTATTCGAAATATCTCACTCCAAAACTTTAATAAATTCCCTCTCAAAGTCTTTCGAAATTTTCCTCTCCAAATCTTTCAAAAAATTCCTCTCCAAATCTTTTGAAATATCTCTCTCCAAAACTTTCAAAATGTCTCTCTCCAAAACTTTCAAAATGTCTCTCTCCAAACCTTTCAAAATGTCTATCTCCAAAACTTTCAAAATGTCTCTCTCCAAAACTTTCAAAATGTCTATCTCCAAAACTTTCAAAATGTCTCTCTCCAAACCTTTCAAAATGTCTATCTCCAAAACTTTCAAAATGTCTCTCTCCAAACCTTTCAAAATGTCTCTTTCCAAACATTTCAAAATGTCTCTCTCCAAAACTTTCAAAATGTCTCTCTCCAAACCTTTGTAAAAATTGTCCTCCAAGTATTTCAAAATAGCCGTCTTCAATTGTTTCGAAGTGTGCTTCTCCAAATATTTCGAAATATCCCTCTTCATATCTTTCTCAATGTCTCTATCTTTCAAAATGTCCCCCTAAAAATCTTTCGCAATGTCCCTCTCCAAATCTTTCGTTGCAATTCTTAATCTAGATTCAAACACATCATATTGCAATACAAACCCTCCAAATAAGAGATCTATTTGAATGTCTCTGCACAAGTTTCCATCCTCTCTCATAGGACTCCCTACCGTGTTATTAAAAGCTCGTGTCCTACTTGAGACGGCAACCACATCTTCAAACACAACCCACCTAATCCCATGTGCATAAGAGCTTACCTGGGCAATCCCCCCTAATGCAGCCCGTGCCATGTCATTCCCATCTCTCCCGTTACATGATCAGCGTGGTGGGAGAGACGGACAAGAATAGCACACGTCGGACCCTGGGCCGACTCACAGACCTTGACAAACATCGATAAAGAACTTACCTCATCACAGTGATTCACGGGGGGGGGGGAATGTGGGGGATATATGAAAGATCTAACATGTAACATTGTATTAATTTGATGTAATGTGTCATAAGTGGTTAGATGGCATTTGTTATGAAAGATTTTTGAACCATTTTTTTAATAGACTGAATTCCTGAGATTGTGGAGCGTTGAAGAAGCTCTTTTTGGGCCTGGATCAAGAGATCCACGTTCGTATTTTTCCTTATATGAGCTATACAAATAAAAAAAATTAAAATATTTTTTAAAAAATTATTTGCGCTGCAGCTAGGTCGGTCATAAACGTTTAATGTAAGTTTTTATTGGTGCAGAAAAGTGAACGCGTAAAATAGCTTTGCTCATTACAGTAGAATACTGTGTTGAGTTATTTTGTGTTGCCGACTTGACGCCCAGGGAGAGTTAATGCCACAGAGGGCGATGCCTCTGCTAGTAATGTTTTGATTGTGGCGTCCTATCCAATAAATGGTTTTATTTCTTTTTGTTTTCTTTCTTTCATTTTTTTTTAAATTTCACGTTTAAAGTACAAGCATTCTTTGTCAATTGAAAAGAAATGATTGGGTGATTGTTCTCTACACACATCTGCACTATTGTTAAACAAAATTTGGTTTTAACGGAAGATGTGCTGACGATATGCGTTTCGACCTGATTCGAAACATAAAATATTTACACATTTGGTTAAAGAGAAAATCGACTAGATTTGATACTAAAAAAATCCTCATGTGATTTGCGCACCCCAGTGGGTTAAAGGGGGTATATCAGTGAGTGAGAGAAAACGGATTGTCAGAGCAGAAGGCATGTTAGCCTTTAAGTTCTTATGTACATATTTATATATTTTGAAATGTTTCTTCATTAAAATTCACACGTTTATTATCTTAATAATTTCAAATTTGTCTTTGAAATTCAATAAATCTATTTGAATTCCATTATTGAAATGTTAAATTTGTGATTAATTTTGTAAAGGGGGAGGGGTGAAACAGTAAAGCAATCCGCAAGTGGTGTGAGACTTAGTTAAACAATACGTAGTGGTAGTGAGACTTAGTGAAACAATACGTAGTGGTAGTGAGACTTAGTGAAACAATACGTAGTGGTTGTGAGACTTAGTGAAACAATACGTAGTGGTAGAGAGACTCGTCAACATAATGTGTAGGGGTGCAGAGAAGATTCTGGGATCCCTGCTTTATACAAAATTTTCCATGAACAAAGTGATATAAGCGTTTAAATGAAATTCTCAAAATAAATCTGTTCACCAAAACATCGTCCAAATGTGGTTCTTAGCCAAAATATATCCACCCACACATCACCCATACGTGGTTCATAAAACGATATATCTCCACTCGACTACATGGTTCAGAATATAGACCAATATTTTTGCATTGACGACATGTGGTTTATCATAGAGCAATATCTTTCCTCTTAAGCATCGCCCACAAGTGGTTCATAGAAAATGTGTAAAATAAAATGTGTTGAAATGGAGATGATATTACTTAAGTAAGCTTAACGAGAGCCATGACGTCATCACGTGACTACCCATTTATTTATTCAAGACGTAACGTGTCAAAGAAATTAATTAAATTTGTAAATATTTATTTTAATTTTTAAATATTTATTTTAATTTTTAAATTTTAAAAGAAAAAAACTTTAGCCAACATTTGAATGTTCAGGTATGCAGTGCTGTTGATTTCGTTCAATTCAATTCTTTCTTTTAAATGCCCTTAGGATTTTCTTTGAAAAACTTAGAACCGCTGAACTCTGGTGAAGATTTTTGCGTGTCGACTTAGTATTGTTCTCTCTGAGAGTTATTTGTTTTCTTCCTATCACCGCCCTGGCATTGGCCATTGACTGTTGACCAGTGAGTATCGAACCGAGTTTGTGTACCCTGGGGACCAACTCAAATAGATTTGTTTGAGCAACAATCTGCGGGGCCGTCAGGCGATTGAAGAATCGGACAAACCAGAGGCGATTGACATGCCAGTCGAGCCGGGAGGACGGCGGGTGTAATGCTAGAGTTCTGAGCTCCGAGAGACAGCGGGGTCATCAGAAACTGGATCCTCCTTCAAGATCGGAGAATGATTCTCCGAGCCGAAATCTTTGAAAGAAAACCCAAGAGAGTTGAATCAGTGATGTAACTAATACGGATCAGAGGGTCAATGCTGCAATAGCTGACAGTTTAAAAGATGGATTGGCATTTAGCCAGGGGCGTGGGCTGTGTGGGACATCAATAGATAGGAATGCAATGATTTTTTGACACGCCTAACCATTGTCTGTCCTTTCGGGCGTGTAAAAAAAGGGGGGGGGGTGAATACTTCTTCGAGGGGTCAGGAGTCAGATCTTAAAACCGTTATCTACAAGTCTTTATAAAATGAACACAATAATACAAAAAATTTATCTTGCCAATTAATTCCTATACAAAATATCTATCTTCGTCACTTAAATAGATTTTTTCAACCAACAGCAAAGCCGGCTATGTCCCTTGACGAGCATTATTTTTAAAACCAAATTCACGTCTGAATTTCTAGCTTAGAATCTGTATTCTGATCAATAGTTTCAGGCGCCAATAATCTCCCTGTACAGCATCAGCTAAAGATTTGGTTATGTCCCTCTACCGGCTCCAGACGACGACGAAGTTCACGTCATTAAATAAAATTCATCAGAGATTTGCGCCTCTTCGGGACTTGTGTGTGCATTTATGTGTGTATTTGTGTGTTTGTGTGTCGATTTGTGTGTGTATTTGTGTGTCTATTAGTGTATGCATTTTGCGTGTATTTGTGTCAATTTGTGTGTGTATTTGTGTGTGAATTTGTGTGTCTACTTGTGTGTGTATGTGTGTGTCACAAGTCCTTTTTCCAATTGCAATATAAACTTTTATACAGAAACATATAAATTAACCCGTACAGTGAATCAACCACATGTGTAACGCAGCTCGCAACACGTGGAAGAATATAGTACATGTACAACCTTATTGCATTGTGTTCTCTCATCGACTGCTCAACATCTTAGACTACGGGCGAATGAAATGATGGATGTTTTCGGCTCTAGATCTTATACAGAGAACTGCGCTTGTTTCGACTTTCAATCGCACAATCACAATCACAATCACAATGGAGAGCGCTCCTGGTTCTAAACATTGCGCTTCTTTGACTTCTCTGAGATTTTAGAACACAGTGTTCTGATTATCTGCTGTTTTTTTGTCTCGTATTGTCTGCTGAAGAAGGCATCTAGTGGAAACTTCTTATTAATTGTCGTGACTTATCGCTTCAAACATTAACATATCTTGATCCACTATTCCCCAAGACTTTTTGCAAGGTAGTTGAGGCTCTTAGGACCTGAAAACACGGCCAATGTTCTATTACGATGTCGCAGATGTTCTTAGGGTCTGTAACCACAACCACTGAAAATCAAACAACGGCCTGATTGTTGCACTTACATGCAAACAGAAGTCCGATTGTAACACTAACAATCAAATACCGGTTTTATTGTGACAGTAAGAAACGTGGAGAGGACTGATTGTGTCACTTACCAGCAAACAACTGTCTGATTGTTTCAGTCTCTAAATAAATATGTTATTATTGATTTTCAAATTTCTTTAATTGAAAAAAAATAAGTATGTGGGGTGAGGGTGTGCTAAATCCATTCATACTCCAGTCTTTGGTATAGGGTAAATAAGACCTTAATTCCACTTCTCTGACATGGTCTGTGCCCTTCTTCTTTTATAGAAATCGTGCCAGTGATGTTCTAACTCTTCTGTAAAAGGTCAACATTAGCTAATTTCGTTATTTTCACTTCAGTAAATATTCCAACCTTTTCCATAATACCATCTGCAGAAGCAATAACGTTTTTTTTTAAGGAAAGCCAATGTTTTTATCACTTCAAACAAGCTATGAGAGTATGTGCTAGACCTTCAACGAACAATTATTTTCAATTTGAAAATAACGTTAGACATTTCCCTTATAGTCAACTCTAAGAGTATTAGCTTTCAAAAAATAATCCGATTGTTGGGAAAGATTTTTTGGTGTTTTACAGGATTTGAAATCACAGTGTTGTCCTCTAAGGTTTCTTGGGTATCCGTCGAATCAAATCAGGGGAAGAAGATAGCAGGTGTGGACACAAACATGTACTTTTTTAAACTAAGTTATTTACAATATTCGTTGTTTTTAATCTGATTCAAAACAAGTCAGTTTTTTAACGGCCTTCTACCCATGTAACCTGACGGCCTTCTACCCATGTAACATGACGGCCTTCTACCCATGTAACATGACGGCCTTCTACCCATGTAACATGACGGCCTTCTACCCATGTAACATGACGGCCTTCTACCCATGTAACATGACGGCCTGTTACCCATCTAACCGACGTATTCTGACTGCTTTATACTTAATCTATCCCGATGTCACCTGGCGTGCTTGCACCCACATATTATGACTGCCTTCTACCCACATATTCTGAAGGCCTTCTACCCACATATTCTGACTGTCTTCTACTCACATATTCTGTCTGCCTTCCGCCCATATATTCTGACGGTCTTCTACCCACATATTCTAACGGCTTCCTACCCACATATTATGTCGGCCTTCTACCCACATATTCTGACGGCCTTCTACCAACGTATTATGACGACATTCTACCCACGTAACTTTACGGTCCTTAAAGGGTGTCTCAGTGGCATTGACCTCTGCGCACACCTTTTTGAACGTAATAACATAGTCTAGCAATATCTAGTCCTATCCCCAATAGACAACCACCCTCTCGCGCCCAGTGACTTAATCAAATGAATCCACCCAAAAACAAATAGCGCTCCTTGGTTAATGGAAGACCGTTAGTTGAGTGGCGGGTAAGATGATAGAAGTAGGTTGTACAACATCGTAGCGACAGGCATAACCTGATAATAAAGTATCTCCTAATTTAATTATCCGGTCTGTTACATCTTTTTTTCAGCCTGTTTTGGCAAAACGAATCCGTTTTTTTTTCTTCCCGCTCTGTTCCAGTGCACTTGGACCTACGTGAATTGTTGGCGCATAGATCAAGTTCATATGGGCAGTCGTTAAAAGATCGCAAAGGCTAGGACAGTAAAATATTGTCATCATGTGTTGAGTTGTTATCTTCCAAGGCCGGCTGACGCACTCATGATTTCATAATGATATTTTTAATTTACCGCATTTACTCGCGCAAATCATTTTTTGCGCTTTAGAAGTTGTATAGCATATCAAATAAATAAATAATATTATGTATGGAAATGAGCCAATTTCTTTTGTTTTAAAGAAAATTTTAAGAAAATCTATAGGAACAAAGGCATTGTGAACCATTGTCTAGAAAGGCATTGTGAACCATTGCCATCGCTTCCACTGTCCTTATTCTGTAATAACTTTTTCTCGAACATGCCACCGTCTGCAGTGGATTGGAAACAAGTCAACAGTTTTTAGAGCAGTAATGTGACATTGGAACATGATTGTAGATAAAATATACAAGTTAAGTATTTTAGTGCAGATCTCTTCTGATTCGTTTGCATTTATCTCTTCATTCTCTATGGAGGTTGGTATTCAGTTATCTCTGTCTCTTTCGCGCGCGATCTCTCTCTCTCCCTTTCTCTGTTTGTTATGAGGGATGATGTGTTTTGTTACACGCATAGCCCGCCTTCCACGTGCATGACCCCTCGTGAACTCCCGTGACCGCCTTTGAAGTGTGGCTAAAAAAAACTTTCCCTTGTTTACAAAAAACGTCGTTATTCAGAACCGTATAGAAGGATCTGGATAAAACGGGAAAGCAAAACAATGCATTAGACGGTTCTAGACATTAATAGGAAATGCCTATAAAAGGGCTGACCGATAGAGAGCGACAGAGATTTTCCTTTCCTTGATTACGAGGCATGCTATGTGTCATTATACTTTGTTGTGTGTAGAGATTTTTATTTTCTCGTACAATTTTGTGCTCATTGTATTTTTATATACAGTACCGGTACCAGCAAATCTGTAAGTTTATAATTTTAATCATATTTCTCTTGCTGTTATTATTTAATTGAAGTTCACAAATTAAAAAGTTATTAATTGTAATTAGCTCTGGCCTTGATTGTCGTTTTATTTGTTATTATTTTTAAAACTTTGGTGTCGTCCTTTATTATGGACTGTTTCTAGAACGAGCCATGGAATAAAATTAAGAGATTAAATTCTCCATTTATAACGGTCCGTAATACTGTTTCTCTCTCTATATACATATATATATGTCACACTATCTCTATGTCTCCTTCTCACTCTCTGTCTCTAGCTATTTGTCTCTCTGTCTTTCTCTGTCTCTCTCTTCCTATATATGGCTATCTCTCACTCTCTCTCTCTCTGTCTCTCTCTATGTGTCTTATCTCTCTCTGTCTCCCTCTGCCTATATATTTCTATATCTATGTCTCTCTGTCTATATTCATACATTCATTACTCCTCTGCAACTGCGTATGAAACATTTTCAACGTATCCACAAGAACCCATTTCTGATTGAGAGTGTGTACATGCGTAAGTGTAAATGTAAACGTGTGCTTGTGAGAGTGTTCGTATGAGACTAAGCACATAAGAGTAATATTTCAGAGTGTGTGTATGAGAGTGTAGCTTTGAGAACTAGCAACGTACAAGATAGACATTACAGTCCTTGGTGAGACCTGGCTTGAAAGATAGAGCGTACTCCGCAAAGGGACTTCTGATAATTTTTATTAAGAATATGCGTGTCTGAGAATCCGAGTGAGAGTGCATGAATGATATTTTTGGAGTAAGAGTATGCGAATGAATAAAAGTGTGTGTGTGTGTATGTGTGTGTATGTGTGTATGCGTGTGAGAGAGCGTGCTTCTTAGATTGTGCGTGTGGAGTGTGTGCTTGTATAGAGTGTACAAATGTCCATGAGAGAATATGTGTGAGTGCATCCAAGTTGAAAATGATAGAGACATTGTTGTCAATCTAGTCGCACGTGATTCACGACTGGCACTGAATGACGTGGTCCCGGTGACTGGCAATCAATGACGTGGTTCCGGTGACTGGCAATGAATGACGTGGTTTCGGTTGACAAAAGTAAATATCTGCGGACATCATCGTCACTGATGAAACAACTTAACGACCTGTTGGTCGGAGGGAATTAAAAACGCTATTACATCTTCCCCTTAAGCCATATAACGTGTGCAACCCGCATAGGTATAAATCTATGTTCCAATATTCACTTTTATGTTGTGATATTATGTTTCTGAGGCGTCATTTGTTTTGTTTTTAAAATGTTTAGATTTCAACCAAGTTTAAAGTCTCTTTTGTTCTTGTTGATTTACACGATTTAGTGGGGGGGGGGGGGGGGGGATAATCGCATCCCCTCTTTTTGATACTTATTGGAAATTTTTAGACAGCCAAATTTTGAATTATTTCTGTTTCAATTTGTTCTTTCTTCCACACGTGTTTAACACCTCTTCGATGTTAATTAGATAATCTCATTTCTTGATTTTATGTCTCTTGGGTTAAAATGTATTGACTTGAAAATAATAAAGATGAACAGATGTTTTGATAATTTAGTTTCTTTCGTTAAAATATCCAAAAAAAATATCACCTGTATTTTCAAATTGGGATCTAGTGTTTCGGTGGGTTCGCCTAGGAAACCCATTCCTCTACTTTTTCAGTGACTTTCAACAATTCAAAATTTAAAAAAAAATAAAAAAATGACTTGTTATATCTTTCTATAAATTTGAAAACAATGTGTTCTACTTTCCTATTAAAATTCATCTTGCTGTCACTTGGGTGTAATTTGAAAAAAAAAAAAAATATTTTGTTCAAGTTTCCAAACAATAATGGCATAGCCGTCATAAAACAATAATCTTATAACCGTCATAAACAATAATCTTATAACATTGTGTTAATCTACCCCTAATCTCTTCATTGATATATTTCACAGTGTTCACATTCAGTTTCTTGTGTTTAATTAAATCAACTAATAAGTCCTTATTCTCTTCGCTGCGTCTCGTTGCAAGTCGTTCGAGTTGGAAACTCGCACGCTGAAAATAAAACTCCGATGACCTCTTTAGAACTCGCCTCGGTTTCAGCCAGTCTCTTGACCCCCGTTCAAAGCTCTCACGACAAACCGCCTCATTGGCTCATCGGAGGGAGACTTCCTGCGGCACCACTTGCAGAATGTCATTCTTATAATGGATGTAATAATGGCCCTACTTTCTTGACGCAAGTGCCATCCGGATGGAGTTCAGTTTGGGGTTTTTTCCCCCCACTTTTAAAAAAATTGTCATGGAAGACTGCGGTAATTTGGCCATAATAAATGCATTCGAGGAGTCCTCATGGGAGCTCACTGGCAATCACTAGGTTAAAATGGCTCCATTACGCCGCGGAGTTAAAAGCCGTTTCAATCAAGTCTTTTGTTATCCTTGTCGTCTAAGCAAGCAGTCATTTGGAGTTATCCCCCCGTGGTGCTATGCGCGCGATAGTGATCCCATATAAATCAGTGCAAAACACAGAACTCTCCCGAAACACAACACATCAACCATATGGAGAAGATGTGGGATAATTCGTATGGAAACACATTTTTGTATAGTAGAAATATTGTCTTAGCTAATTTAAAATAGATGATTACTTTCCCCCTTTTTTTACTATACAGGAGAACTCAAAATTCGTCTTTGTTTGAACCTTCTGACTCAAATTAGTTTTTTTTACATCCCGCTAACCTCAAATCGTTTTACGTGCAAACTCGTAAGAAAATTGAAAAATGCAAAGACGTAATAGAAGGAAGGGGCCAGGGTGGGCTTCTCGAAACAAAGTCTCATTGATCAATCGTTTTGAAAAAGAAAAAAAAAAGTAAATCCTCATCTTGCAGCAATAAACACAAGACAAATGTTATCATGCAGCAATAAACACAAGACAAATGTTATCATGCAGCAATAAACACAAGACAAATGTTATCATGCAGCAATAAACACAAGACAAATGTTATCATGCAGCAATAAACACAAGACAGATGTTATCATGCAGCAATAAACACAAGACAAATGTTATCATGCAGCAATAAACACAAGACAAATGTTATCATGTAGCAATAAACACAAGACAAACGTTATCTTGCAGCAATAAACACAAGACTAATGTTAGCATGCAGCAATAAACACAAGAAAAACGTTATCATGCAGCAATAAAGACAAGACAAACGTTATTATGCAGCAATAAACACAAGACAAACGCAATCATGCAGCAATAAACACAAGACAAATGCAATCATGCAGCAATAAACACAAGACAAACGCAATCATGCAGCAATAAACACAAGACAAATGTTATTATGCAGCAATAAACACAAGACAAATGTTATCATGCAGCAATAAACACAAGACAAACGCAATCATGCAGCAATAAACACAAGACAAATGCAATCATGCAGCAATAAACACAAGACAAACGCAATCATGCAGCAATAAAAACAAGGCAAATGCAATCATGCAGCAATAAACACAAGACAAACGCAATCATGCAGCAATAAACACAAGACAAATGCAATCATGCAGCAATAAACACAAGACAAACGCAAGCATGCAGCAATAAACACAAGACAAATGCAATCATGCAGCAATAAACACAAGACAAACGTTATCATGCAGCAATAAACACAAGACAAACATTATTATGCAGCAATAAACACGAGACAAACGCAATCATGCAGCAATAAACACAAGACAAACGTTATCATGCAGCAATAAACACAAGTCAACAATCGCTCCAGAACCACCGAGTAGAAAAAGTGATGTTATGTATGGCCATCTGATCAAATGTATAACCCTCTTTTAAACATGATTTCGTGGAATGGTTGGGGGAAAAAAGAGGGTGGGTGGGTTCCTCTCTTCAAATAAGACATTCATGTCTATATCTAAAGTATTATCATTTTCCTGACCTTATTTGGGGAAAAAAGAGAGAGAAAACAATAATTGGGTTTTGGGGGGGGGGGGGGGGGGATTTCTCAGTCCAAAAGAAATGTTCATTGATATTTCTCAACAACTATCCAGTGACTGACTTTCCCAATTATTTCCAGTACATAGACTCACTGGATCTTCACTCGTTTCTCTACGGAGGTGTCAATGTTACTGGCTTCCGGCTGCCCATCGACATGGCGGAACTGAGGAGCTCGTACCCGACACTGACCTCGTCATCTTCGGAGTCTTTCCTGGTGACAAGGGTTTCCGTACGTGCTGATGGTTGTGCTTTCAATTATTCCATCATTCCGTTATTCAATATTTCCATTATTCCATCATTGATTTATTCCATTATTCTATCATTCCATTATTCTTTCATTCATTATTATATCTTTTTATAATTCCATTATTCTAAATTCTGTTATTATATCATTCCATCTTTCAATTATTCCATCATTCCATCATTCCATTATTCCATTATTCCATCACTTCATCATTCCATCTTTCCATTTTCCATTTATTATATCATTCCATTATTCCATCATTCCTTTTTTCCATTATTCCATAATTCTATCATTCCATCATTCTAATTCCTTGGAAATTAATTGATCAATTAAACTAAAGGAATAAAGGGAGACAATTTTTAAGCTAGGCTTTAAAAATATGTAGCACTTGTTGCTGAAAATCGTAACGGAGATTATAGTAGTTTGCTTTGCAACCACTGGTTTTTAGAGTAGTAAATTTCCTACCTTTTGTTTTAGATTGTACATCGCTGACATCAGTTTTGGTGTTGAACATTGCCTACGATTCGTTTCTGTGTTCTTCATTGCCTGCTACTGGTTTTAGAAGTGTAGATCGCCTACCATTGATTTTAGTGTTTATATTTCACACCTTTCTGTTAGAGCTGTACATCGCTACCATTGGTTTTAGAGATGTGCATTGCCTACCAGTAGTTTAGGCGTTGTACATTGCCTAACGTTGGTTTCAGACAGACGCAGCCCTGGCAGGCGATGGCTTCCGTCTGGTACTGCGTGCCCTCCAAGATCTGCTCGAGTCCAAAAGATACATCTTTAAGACTTTCAGGTAAGTGGTCAGTCAAACATTCCAATGTTGAATCGATTGACTTATCTCCTTATTTCACGTGGATCCTTTGGAAGAAAAAAAACGCACGTCTATACAAAAACATATTTTTAAAGGCGTTGTTCGACAAATGACACGTTAATAGTGCTGATAATGTTGAGACGTTGGATGAAATACTCTCTAAATGAACTCATTATCTTAACGCTATGTTGATTAGAAAAATATTATTTCTTCAAGGCTATGCAGATTTTCAATCACAAGTGAATCATTTTAACAATGACAGCTGACGAAGCATTTTAGAGGCCATCCGAAATGGCATGTGATATAATGTTACAGGCGTTCACAGAACACGGTAGCGACACGAGAAAACAAATAGCGGATCTAATCAAAATAGGAAGGGGCTTAGAGACGGGTATGCATTATGCGCAGATAACTAAGTATCATTGGAAATACGGGCATATTTAACAGCTTATGTGACGAATATTGGTTCTTCCAGTTTTTATTAAAAACCAGGGGTTTTCAATGTCATCGGGTCTTTTGGAGTTTCTATGATTCATTAATAAGTAATATTTAACGCTGTGTATGTCTTGTTGTAAAATCAAGATTCGACCTTATCGAAATTTTTTTTAACCGAAATGTGAACTTTGAACCTTGAACGTTATGCTGAAAATAATGGAGAAACGAGTTTATTTTTCTTAAAATATATAAATAATAACAATAATACAGTAATGGGATATTATGCAGTATCGCGTTTTTTGGTTCTCTGTCACTTTCTCCCCCCCCCCCCCCGCCCCCACTTTAGTTACTTTGGTAATTGAAACACGTTTACATTTGCGCGTAAGCCGGGACGGTTGATTTAGATTGATGGGTAACTATACGGATCTCAAATAATGATCGCACTGCCCCAACTACACCTTTCAGGCATTCCGCGCTCTACAACAACGAGACGAAAGGCATCCAGTGCTGGAAGGACCCACCGGTTCCTTGGCAATACGGCCCTGAAATACGAGACGCTCTGCTCAAGGTTGGTTGATATACAGTTGTCTTTGAAACTGGCTCCCCTCCCCCTCACCCTTTTCGAAGGACTTGAAGAGAAAGAGTTCTCTGTTTCCGGCAGTTAAAGTTTAATAGAAGTATATTGCTCCTTTACTGTGGTCTCCGGGGAGAGGGGGTGGGGGAGTCGGTTTGAGATCCATTGAGAGCGAGCGTGATGTTGTGAGGGTTATCGTGAACGTGTCACACTTCTCCGTGGGTGTTGTGTTGAAATAGTGAAAGTGAATGTAAATAATGTGTAGTAGCGACACGTGGTGTATGGGAAAGCTTCGGTACTGCTACTGTTGGATGGTAGTTGCTGGTGGATGGTAGTTGCTGATGGATGGTAGGGTTTAGATAAACTTTTTTAGTGCTGCTCGTGGATGCTAGATGCCGGTGGATATGATTGACCAATCAACTGTGATTGGGTATTCTCTTTTTCCTTAGACGAAGGTCAAGGGCATGACAGGTCAGGTCAGTTTGGACAGGCACGGGGTCAGAGTGGGCACGAGGCTGGACGTCATGCACCTGGAGTATAGGACGCCATTAAGACAGGTCGGCTCATGGCAGGCGAGGTTATTGACAAACATGACCAGGCCGGAGCCCACACGCGTGTTCCTGGATGTCAACAGGACGAGAATCGTCACAACTATTCTGGTAAGTGTTCATAGGAAATGAGTAACACAAAGTAAGGTCAAGCCTGAAAAAAGGAAACGCAACAAAACAACAAACGTATCGGAAGGAAGCCTTCGTTAGCGAACAAACAACCGAAAAAAATAACAATTTTTTTTTAAAAATAGCATTTAGGCTGATAAGTATTATCCGAGAGGGAAGCAAAAGAATTGTGACAGAAAATAAGTAGATAAGAGATTAAATGTGTAAGAGGGAAAGAAAAGAGGAGAAGCTAGTCCATGTGGCGTCAAGTTTGCATGGTAAGTGTTCAGTAGCGGAAGTTTTGTATCTACCACGCATGCGTCTTATGTGTTACTTAGATAAGCCTTCACATTTAACATGATCGCTTTAACGTTGTGTCTTCACGCCGCTGAACATCAGTCTTACGTTAGAGCATCGGTTCTTAACCTGTGGGTCGAGACCCCTTTGGGGGTCGAACGACCCTTTCCCAGGGTCGCCAAGATCATAGGAAAACACGTATCCTCTACAGTTATGAAGCAGCAACGGAAAAACAATGTGGTTGGGGGTCGCCACAACATGTGGAACTGTATTTAAGGGTCGCGGTATTAGAAAGGTTGAGAACCACTGCGTTAGAGGAAAGTGCGGGACTTCGTGATGTATTTATGGGACTTGAGCCGAGGCAGGACATTTTTTGTTAGGTCCTGTTGATTATCTTGAACTAAGTATCCATCGATTGCATTTACACAGCTCATAGGCTCGATAGTTCTTCTTATCACTAGGTAGATATCACTAATTGCAGTCTGTCTTGGACACAAGTATATCCATTTATGTTCCCTCTTTTTACTCTTTGCTGCATAATCCTCTGGATACATAACTCACATTCCCTTGGATACATAAATCCCATTCTCCTGAATACATAAATCCAATTCCCCTGGATACATATTCCCATTTCCCTAGATACATTCATCCCAGTTTCCTTGATACATAATGACATTTCCTTGGACTTGGATGCTTAACTCACATTCCCCGCTCCATATATTAACTAACTATCTTATTGTCATTTAAACCAAGCAGTGGCGTAGGAAGGTAGTGTGGACTGTCCGCCCCTTGACGCACTCTTTTCTGTAAATTTAGAGCGGAATTGTTGCAAACCACATACATTTTTTTCTTGAAAGAGGGGCGGCAAAAGACTCAACCCACACAGGAACTAACCCTAGCTACGCCTCTTGAAACAGATGTAGTTATCTATTTATTTCTTTCATCAGGAAAATCCATTTGTTATGAAAAAATGTCCGACAGATGGCACCCCATGTCAAGGCAATGACCAATTTGAGGGCTACTGTGTAGATTTATTGAAGGTGAGTCTTCGATCAACCACTCTGGTTTCAAAGAGCAAGCATGAGCACAGAGCATAGATTGTAATAAGGATATTTATTAACAATAGCAAGAAAGTGCAAGAAATTCTAGCTTGGAAAAGGCCCATTTGAAAAAAAAAATTTGCAGATTTTTTATCTTTGGGGTGGGTGTATGGGGCTGCATCGTTGAGTAGGTGAGGTCTGATGTGGTTGAGTTTATGCTTGTATAATAACTTTGTTTGTCAAGCTATGGTTGGTTCCTATGAATTATGTTTTTCTTATCTCGTAATATTAAATTATGCATACCTTGCAAAGAAATGTGCGTTGCGTCGGACATAAAGTGTGTGTTGTTCTATTTTACTTCATTTTCAGAAGGTGTCGAGTATTCTTAAGTTCGATTACTCTATAAAACTTGTGGACGACGGTAATTACGGTACTCGATTACAGAACGGCAGCTGGAACGGAATGATAGGAGAACTACTTACGGGGGTAAGTATGGTGTTGTTTGGTGGTGCTAAATGTGGCGGATGTGTACCGTCATGGTAAGTGTGGTGTGAGTGGTGCTAAATGTGGCGGATGTGTACCATTAGGGTAAGTGTGGTGTGAGTGGTGCTAGATGTGGCTGATGTGTACCGTCAGGGTAAGTGTGGTGTGATGGGTGCTAAATGTGGCTGATGTGTACTTCTGGTTCTGGTAGTGTACATTGCTGCATCCATATACTGGCATATGTGCAACGGTTGGGGAAGCGATGCTGCCATCATACCGGCTCCTAGCGGATGCCAGAGCAGCCTTGAAGCTTTCGATAGATGTCGAGTTCACGGCAGTATTGTCCAAGCGATTATTGTGCGTTGAAAGAATGATTGTTTATGTTGCACTGTGTTACCCCGAGGCACAGTGAAGCATTTGCTATTGTTCCGGGTGTAATTTCTCATGGGAAAGTGTTGTGTGAGTGGTGCTATAAGTCTGTGCCCTGCACAAAACAAGGGTAAGGTTGGCGTCTGTTATAAAATATGTCTCCACAGTGTGTACATGCCCAATTATCTGACAATGAATGCATGAACTGAGTTTTTCAATCACTAACGACATTAACAATGTTTGCAATACATTTTTAAAAAAATAATAGTTGATAATTTCATGCTATAGGTACCCATTATTATCAAGTTAACGTTTAAAGTCTTTGTAATAAACTAAAGTTACAATTATAAATATAATGTGTGACAACAAAGAGGATGTAAATATTTAATAAATAGATAATAATTAATCAAATACTCTCCCTCTAATTTCTCAATTTCCCTGTATTTTTTTTCTTTTTTTTCATATTCCTTAGATTCTATGTATCCCTAAATATGTTAAGATTCTCCACCTTATTTTTCACGATGCCATTATTTATATTCTTTCACTACCTGTAATCCTACTTCCGGCAACAAGAAAGGTGTACTCTAAAGTTGTTGTTTTCTTTGACTGTCTTTTGTTTCTTGTCCTACTTCTATTTGTCTTGTTCACTGAAGAAGCCTCTAAGCCGAAACGTTCCCATCTTATTGTCCCGCATTTTGATTCAAACTTCAAAAAACCTCGTTTTAATATTTCCTTGTCAATGTTCACCCACCCTATTTCAGAAAGCTGATATGGCGATAGCCGCACTTACAATAACGGAAATTCGAGAACGGTTCGTGGATTTTTCTAAACCGTTTATGAATCTGGGCACGTCCATTATGATCAAGAAACCAGACAAAGAGAAAGGGGGCGTCTTTTCATTCAAGGTAATATTTAAGTGAAATCCACAAGAATTGTAATAGGGTACCTACATGTAACAGAGCTCCTACGTGTAACAAAGTAACTACATGTAACAGAGCACATACATGTAACAGAGTAACTACATGTAACAGAGTAACTACATGTAACAGAGTAACTACATGTAACAAAGTAACTACATGTAACAGAGCAACTTCATGTAACAGAGTAACTACATGTAACAGAGTAACTACATGTAACAGAGCAACTACATGTAACAAAGTAACTACATGTAACAAAGTAACTTCATGTAACAAAGTAACTTCATGTAACAAAGTAACTACATGTAACAGAGCAACTACATGTAACAAAGTAACTACATGTAACAGAGCAACTTCATGTAACAGAGTAACTACATGTAACAGAGCAACTTCATGTAACAGATCAACTACATGTAACAGAGCAACTTCATGTAACAGAGCAACTACATGTAACAGAGCAACTTCATGTAACAGAGCAACTACATGTAACAGAGCAACTACATGTAACAGAGCAACTACATGTAACAGAGCACATACATGTAACAGAGTGACTACATGTAACAAAGTAACTACATGTAACAGAGCAACTTCATGTAACAGAGCACATACATGTAACAGAGTGACTACATGTAACAGAGCAACTTCATGTAACAGAGCAACTTCATGTAACAGAGCACATACATGTAACAAAGCACATACATGTAACAGAGCAACTTCATGTAACAGAGCACATACATGTAACAGAGCAACTACATGTAACAGAGCACATACATGTAACAGAGCAACTTCATGTAACAGAGCAACTTCATGTAACAGAGCACATACATGTAACAGAGCAACTTCATGTAACAGAGCACATACATGTAACAAAGCAACTTCATGTAACAGAGCAACTTCATGTAACAGAGCACATACATGTAACAGAGCACATACATGTAACAGAGCACATACATGTAACAGAGCACATACATGTAACAGAGCACATACATGTAACAGAGCACATACATGTAACAGAGCAACTTCATGTAACAGAGCACATACATGTAACAGAGCACATACATGTAACAGAGCACATACATGTAACAGAGCACATACATGTAACAGAGCACATACATGTAACAGAGCACATACATGTAACAGAGCAACTTCATGTAACAGAGCACATACATGTAACAAAGTAACTACATGTAACAGAGCACATACATGTAACAGAGCAACTTCATGTAACAGAGCAACTTCATGTAACAGAGCAACTTCATGTAACAGAGCACATACATGTAACAAAGTAACTACATGTAACAGAGCAACTTCATGTAACAAAGTAACTACATGTAACAGAGCAACTTCATGTAACAGAGCACATACATGTAACAAAGTAACTACATGTAACAGAGCACATACATGTAACAAAGTAACTACATGTAACAGAGCACATACATGTAACAAAGTAACTACATGTAACAGAGCAACTTCATGTAACAGAGCACATACATGTAACAGAGCAACTTCATGTAACAGAGCACATACATGTAACAGAGCACATACATGTAACAGAGCACATACATGTAACAGAGCACATACATGTAACAAAGTAACTACATGTAACAGAGCAACTACATGTAACAGAGCACATACATGTAACAGAGCAACTTCATGTAACAGAGCAACTTCATGTAACAGAGCAACTTCATGTAACAGAGCACATACATGTAACAAAGTAACTACATGTAACAGAGCACATACATGTAACAAAGTAACTTCATGTAACAGAGCAACTTCATGTAACAGAGCAACTACATGTAACAGAGTAACTACATGTAACAGAGCAACTACATGTAACAGAGCACATACATGTAACAGAGCAACTTCATGTAACAGAGCAACTTCATGTAACAGAGCAACTACATGTAACATAGCAACTTCATGTAACAGAGTAACTACATGTAACAGAGCAACTACATGTAACAGAGCAACTACATGTAACAGAGCACATACATGTAACAGAGCAACTTCATGTAACAGAGCAACTTCATGTAACAGAGCAACTACATGTAACAGAGCACATACATGTAACAGAGCAACTACATGTAACAGAGCACATACATGTAACAGAGCAACTTCATGTAACAGAGCACATACATGTAACAGAGCAACTTCATGTAACAGAGCACATACATGTAACAGAGCAACTACATGTAACAGAGCAACTTCATGTAACAGAGCACATACATGTAACAGAGCAACTAAATGTAACAGAGCACATACATGTAACAGAGCAACTACATGTAACAGAGCACATACGTGTAACAGAGCAACTTCATGTAACAGAGCAACTTCATGTAACAGAGCAACTTCATGTAACAGAGCAACTACATGTAACAGAGCACATACATGTAACAGAGCAACTACATGTAACAGAGCAACTACATGTAACAGAGCAACTTCATGTAACAGAGCAACTACATGTAACAGAGCAACTTCATGTAACAGAGCAACTTCATGTAACAGAGCAACTACATGTTACAGAGCAACTACATGCTATTATAAAATGCATGAAATCCGATTTAAAATTTAAAGCTAACAAACTTAAATATTATTGAAATTAATAGGGTTGAATTATTTTATTAGGAGACGTATTATCTGTGTAAATATTTAGCTACGAACAGTGAACCTTTCCAAAACTGGTAAACCCATTGTTTAGTAACATGAACATTTTCAGAACTTGTAAACCCATTGATTAGCATCCTAATGTTTGAATAAATAAATCGGTGCCAAGTAATTGTACTATTCTCTAATGTAATGTAACACCCCCATGCCTGAGCACCCTTGGCATATTTTATGAGCAGAATAAATTATATAATCATCTCCTCACTCAAAATGTGCACTTATCCATTCACGGATATTTAGTTGTGACGCATTACTTCGCACACAATTGGGTCAACATGTATACTGCAATTACCCTGGAGACGCCGTCCTCAACTTGTTTCAACCAAAGAAAAAGCCGGTTGGAAAAGTTTACTTTGTGGGGAATATTCAAATTTACTTTTGTTATATTAGAGTTTATTTCTACTTAAAATCTCATTGTTAGACTTACGCACGCCCCTGTAAGTTTGTAGCCCTTAGGCATAGTGCCCACTGATCTTTTGGATAACACGGCCCTGCACCTAAAATGACCTACTGTTGACCTCGCCACCTACTAGAAAACTACTGTTGACCTCGCCACCCACTCGCCGTTACTGGGAACCATGGTCTATGTTCCCCCAGAGACGTGTGCCACACACAGTTTGACTGTAACAATAAGTTCCTCTTCATACTACGGCATTTCTATTGTTGGGTACACTGAGGCTACGGTCCAGTTTGACAGATGACCGACTTTCCGCATTTTAAGAATTTTGCGACGGTTCTCGTAAAAAAAACCAAACAATGGACATATGCTCCTTGAGTCATGACCATAGTTCGGACTATTTCATTTATTATTTAGACCCTGCCACATTACTATTTTTACTGTCATCAGTGGTGAATTTAGGAGGGAAAACAGACAAATTCCCTACCACTAAAATATCTTCTTTTTTTTATAAAGTTAAATTTGTTTCCCATTTATGTGTCTTATCTTGGATTTTCAGACGCATGATTTCATTTCCTTATCCATTCCCTTTCAGCAGTAGATGTAAGTTGAAATACTTGAAACGTAGCATTTGAATTCATTTAGGAAAGTGACAAGCAGCTTTGAATGTCTTCTTTTATTTTAAAGTCATTTCATAATTCTTTTTTTTTTCCATCTCTTTATTATTATTTTTTTTTTGGACCCACTCTGCTCTTCGTTAACCAGTCGGTTTTTTTCTACGACCTACGGCAGAATTTTTGGAAACAATAATATTTTGTCACCTCAATAAACATCTCCCCCCCCCCTCTTCCTCACTGTGCCACAGAATCCACTCTCCAACGGCGTGTGGGCGTCCATAATCATGGGCTTTATTGGAGTCAGCGTCGTTTTATTCCTGGTGGGGCGCTTCAGCCCCTACGAGTGGGACACCAGCCCACACGGGATGACCACAGAACCTCACAGACAGGACCGGCCATCTTTCAATTTGGCCAACACGGTTTGGTTCAGCCTGGGCGCACTGATGCAGCAAGGATCGGATATATATCCAAGGTAAATCTTGCTTACTGTTAGCCGGTCTGAAGAATGACAGTCTTAAGAGGTTACGAAGGTTTCTAATGCATAAATTAATGAAAAGCATAGGATGCTATCGAGAAAAATATACCTGGTGTCCAATAGAGACAAAATTAATTTGTTGCAATTTCAATTTGTTACCCCCACACAACCACTCGGCTCAGTGGTTCTTATCGCTTTCATTCCTTTGACCCCAACTGATTGTCAATGTAAAAAGGCTCCATACTATATTATAGTTTTTAATGGACAATATTAATTTTTATCTTTTTTAACATAAAAAAAGAACCTAACGTATAGACAAATTCGAAAGTTTATCGACTAAAATTGGGGAAAAAACTCTAACTTTAAAACAAAATCTTCAAAAACTACCCCAAAAAATTAATCTATTTTTAATCAATCGAACTGTTTAAACAAGGAAGCAAAGATTTTGTTTGCCCCCCTGGGTGCAATATTTATCTTTCTTAAATATATTTCCTCTCCCCGCCTCATTTCATTACAAATCAATCTTCCGAAATGGATTACTCGATCCTAGAAATGTTGACTTCATTTTCACTAAGTTCATATTCTTCTTTGTGCTCAATCACGTTGTTAATCTATTCATATTTACTATTAAATTTTTATCACTGGTTTCCAGTCTGAAGCCTTCTGAAAATGACATCCCTTCCAATGTAGATGGAAGTTAAAGACAATGTGCTTATAATCAGAAGTCGTGTAACCAGGATAATTTTCGCAATTCATATGCGCATTTCAGTTAATATTTAGCGTTAGGCGTGGCATGTCCTTAGCTCGAGGAATCTAGGGGTATGTCCTTGGCACAGGAATCTAGGGGTATGTCCTTGGCTCAGGGATCTAGGGGGTATGTCCTTGGCTCAGGGATCTAGGCGTATGTCCTTGGCTCAGAGGATATAAGGGTATATCCGTGGCATAAGTAATATAGGATTTTTCCATGGCTCAGAGAATTTAGGGATCTGTCCTAGGCTCCAAGGGATCTGGGATAGAAGCTATGGTGATTTAGTATCGAGCTGTAGAAGGAGCTAAAATAGTGTAGAAGTCATTACTTTATAAAATTTCAACCTCAATTTAGGATCCCATTTTATGAATAGTTCAATTTCTACACTGCCTGTCATTTAGGGATCCCAATCCATGAATAGTTCAATTTCTACACTGCCTGTCATTTAGGGATCCCAATCCATGAATAGTTCAATTTCTACACTGCCTGTCATTTAGGGATCCCAATCCATGAATAGTTCAATTTCTACACTGCCTGTCATTTAGGGATCCCAATCCATGAATAGTTCAATTTCTACACTGCCTGTCATTTAGGGATCCCAATCCATGAAAAGTTCAATTTCTACACTGCCGGTTATTTAGGGATCCCAATCCATGAAAAGTTCAATTTCTACACTGTCGGTTATTTAGGGATCCCAATCCATGAATAGTTCAATTTCTACACTGCCTGTCATTTAGGGATCCCAATCCATGAATAGTTCAATTTCTACACTGCCTGTCATTTAGGGATCCCAATCCATGAATAGTTCAATTTCTACACTGCCTGTCATTTAGGGATCCCAATCCATGAAAAGTTCAATTTCTACACTGTCGGTTATTTAGGGATCCCAATCCATGAATAGTTCAATTTCTACACTGCCTGTCATTTAGGGATCCCAATCCATGAATAGTTCAATTTCTACACTGCCTGTCATTTAGGGATCCCAATCCATGAATAGTTCAATTTCTACACTGTCGGTTATTTAGGGATCCCAATCCATGAATAGTTCAATTTCTACACTGCCTGTCATTTAGGGATCCCAATCCATGAAAAGTTCAATTTCTACACTGTCGGTTATTTGGGGTTATCATTCCATTAAATTCTACATCTCTGTCATTTAGGGATCCAATTCCACGGATATTTCAAACTCTACCCTCTCTGACATTTAGGGATACTATTCCATAGATAATTCAAGTTCTACAACCCCTGTTATTTTTCACTGGTCGCATTAACATTTTTTTCTAATATTTTATTTCACTCTCTTATATTTCACTTTTCCCTCTTCTTTTTAGTCTATTTCTTTACCATATTAGTATTGTTTTCTCCACTCTCATATCTAATATGATGATGAATGATTTTTCGGCTCTCCTTTCTCTAATTCAAACCCTTGATTTTAACCTTGCTTTGGTTCGTGTGTTACTTGTGGCAAAATCTTAGGAGGGCTTATTGACCGCCTTCCCGTAATCCTATCGAGCTGAAACTTGTCAAATAAACTCGCTGCCTATGACAATACATTGTTTTAAATTTTCAGCCCCACACTCCACTCCCAACTCCAAACAATTTGATTTTCCTGTTTTTCAAGGGGAAGATAAATTCTTTTTTTTTCAATAGTTGCATAGCCTTTGGGGATGAAGCGTGATTTTTAAATAAACTTTATTATTTTTATATTTTTGGTGAGCAGATTAATTGTGTAGCTGTTGCTATGTGCTTTGTATTTTTTGACTTATTTTGGTTTGACTAGATCTTTAGTCCATTAAGTTTTACAGGCACTACGTTTTTTTTGTTTTTTTTTAAAACATTCCTACACAGAAAATCAGTTGCTACAATCACATAAATGATAAATACTGACTATTACAAAATACAAACAAAATGCATTTAAATGGTTTATACGACAACCTTTTTTAAGGGGTAGTTAAATTTCTGACATAAATACTTCATATACTTTCATTATCTTATGTTCAGTTCATGTGATTAAACAACATGAGGTATTTATGAATATTCATTCCGTCGCTGGCCATGTCATTTCTATGACTCTATCATAAAACTAGCTACACTCTTACCAAACTACTGTCCACTATTTCGCCCCACCCTTCGTTCCGTTCACCCACCATCTTTCTCCGTCTTGACCAGGTCGATATCCGGGCGAATAGTTGGCTCGGCCTGGTGGTTTTTTACCCTGATCATAATCTCCTCCTACACCGCCAACCTGGCAGCGTTCCTGACGATAGAACGCATGGAGGTGCCCATCAACTCGGCAGACGACCTGGTGAGACAGAGCGAAATCCGATACGGCATCATCGGCAACGGCTCCACCGAGGAGTTTTTTAAGGTATGTGGAAGACAGAGTTTCTGCCAGCTGACGAGTGAATGGATGCTACAAGGCGATTCATTGCGCAATCAACTTTTCTTAAAATGAAGATTTGGTTTCGAAGATTGAAAACGTCTATTTGTTTTCCCAAGTGACGTTGAAAAACATCTTTTTAAAAATATATATAGTGTACTACAACAAAAATATATTTCTTCCACGTTCTTCAAATTATTAATTTTTTTTTAATGGAGCAAGGCTAAATCTTTTCATGCTGTTCTCAACGCAGCTCTCCACAAATACCAAGTTTAGCAACGAGTCGACATAAATACCGAGTGTAATGAATCTCCACCAATACCGAGTGTAATGAATCTCCACCATTAACGAGTGTAATGAATCTCCACCAATACCTAGTGTAATGAATCTCCACCAATACCGAGTGTAATGAATCTCCACCAATACCTAGTGTAATGAAGCTCCACCAATACCTAGTGTAATGAATCTCCACCAATACCTAGTGTAATGAATCTCCACCAATACCTAGTGTAATGAATCTCCACCAATACCTAGTGTAATGAATCTCCACCAATACCTAGTGTAATGAATCTCCACCAATACCGAGTCTAAGGGCTCTCCAAAAATAGCCTTAAACATTTCAAATCGAAAACAAAACAGGGACATGACGTAATCGTACTGCACAGAAAAAATGGAGCGACTTGTGTATATTGAACATGTATTGTACATGATCCATGGGCTATGTGTCTCTTGATGTCTCCAGCACACCGCTCACTGGCCGCGTGCTGCCCTTCGGACCTCAGTGCCATTTTAGAATGAAGTATTTACATTAGCTTCCATAAAGATCGCAAAATAATTTAAACTTGTTTTTCCAAGATGCATAGATTCACAACGTCAAATTTTGCTTTCTGTAAAACTTTGCGAAACGCTTTCAAAACACGATTTCAGAATGCCAAGCACTAAACGAACCTTTTCGGGGGCCGGGTTTGTGTCTCAATGGACATATGTTTTTGTTTTATATCTATTCTGTTTGTCTCTATCTCTGTTTTGTTTGTTTATTCTGTTTTTCTGTTTTGTTTTTCTAATCTGTTTGTCTATTCGGTTTTTCTTATCTTTTTGTCCGTCCCAAACGATTGATGTATCTTTACTTTATGTACGGAAGGATCTTTATGTATGGTTGAGACTAAATTTATAGCTGTGTCTTTAGGTATTGATGTGTCTTTATAGATTGATCTGTCTCTATGCATGCATGTGTCTTAATGTATGGATGTGAGTGAACTGCATTGATGTCCTCACTTATTTAAAATCTAACCCCTCAGGGGAGCTCGTTCCCCCCCCCTCCCCGTGTGTGATATGTTCTATTTTCTATTTATTTTTACTGTTGTGATTCCCTCAGATGTCCAACGTGACGGTGTACAGTAAGATGTGGAGCTTCATGAAGGACGCAGAGCCGTCAGTGTTCGTCCAGTCGACAGTGGAGGGCATAGACAGGGTCAGACAATCCAAGGTTCGTGGATCCAGCTTTGATGAACTGAACAAAGTACAAAGTTCCCGGTCTTCGTCTGTGACGCGGAAGAAATAATGCAGTGAAGCTGATCAATATTTATACTTGAAAAAGAATGGCTCGTAAATCAAGTTGCATGAACATGTCTCACTCCATCTCTCTTCTCACTCTCTCTGTCACTCAGTCTCTCTCTCTCTTACTCTCTCTCTCTCTATTTCTTCTCTTTATATATATATATAGTTCCGGGTTTATCTATTCTAATTATAGCACATTACAACAAAGCTGACCTAATTAATAACTTCTAGAATTTTCTTTTCCCCACGAGATAATTCAGAATTGAAGTTTTCTTTAAAAGAAAATAAATAAAATTACAAGTTATTTTTAGTATAAACTATTTTTTAAGGACCTTAAGACAAACAGAGTTTAGTTTTATACTAAAGTTATGGTTTAATTGGCTGCCACCAAGTCAACAGCTGTGGCGAGGAAATATTGTGTCACCCACAGCGTCCGACTTGTTTCTTCTGTGGCAACTATAAATAGACCTGACGTAAAGCGTCACATCATCTTATTTTGTTACACGGTGTGTGTATTGCATGAAACGGATTACATAATGTGTGTTTTATGTGAAGAACTGTTACACTGAGTGTATATTACACGAATAGGTATACATTTTTGTTTAACATGATTTTTTAAATTTTATTTTTTGTAAATGGCCAGTAGTCAATCCGTTAACAGGACCAACTTGCTTTTATTCATATGGACACTCTACATTTGTTCACAGAGACGGTATACATTTATTCACAGGGAAAGTATGCATTCCTCTTGGATTCTTCTTTCAACGACTATCACAATCAAAGGAAACCGTGTAATACCATGAAAGTCGGCCGTGACCTTGATGTCAAAGGTTACGGTATAGCAACCCCTAGGGGTTCTGACCTCAGGTACGTTACTAGATAACCGTTTAGCTATTGAAAGCTACCCGTGACCAACGGTTTGTGAGTCATTAAGCTATTCCCGTAAGATAGAAAGGTATTTTGTGTTGGATCATGACGTCAATCTTGAAAGATTATGGTGTTTGGGAGTATGGGAAATAATGGTGTTTGGGGGTATGGGAAATAATGGTGTTTGGGAGTATGGGAAATAATGGTGTTTGGGAGTATGGGAAATAATGGTGTTTGGGAGTGTGGGAAATAATGGTGTTTGGGAGTATGGGAAATAATGGTGTTTGGGAGTATGGGAAATAATGGTGTTTGGGGGTATGGGAAATAATGGTGTTTAAGGAGATGGGATTAACTTTTCGGCGGATGGACGATGTTTATAGAGTATTGGATACATAGTTGTTTGATGGTTTAGGAAATAATGGCGTTTGATAATGTTGATACAGAGCGGGGAGAGGGGGAGAGAATTGGATAGTTTGTTAAAAATTTTGAAAAGTGCCTAAGATGATTTAAGTATCATCGCTTGTAGATTTCCTTTTGGATATGTTGGCTTCTCTATTCAAAATAAACAAATTGATTGTTGTCATGGAGGACTGGTGTTAATTGTTCAGAGAAACATTCACGGCAGTTTCGGTCCTTTGGTTGAGTCAAATATTTTGCTAGCTATAAAGTCTATTTTGACCATCGGACAAATTTAAAGAAAGTCTCTTTGCGCTGTTCCTATTTCCCAAAAGGGCAGAGATCAACATTGTAGTTCTGCAGCTGAACGAGATTGGCGAACTGTTGAAACTCTACCAGAAGTGGTGGTACGACAAGGGGCAGTGTGCACTGGACACAGGAAAGGTGAGTCTTTGGCTTACGATGGAATTGAGTTAGTGTGGACTGGACACAGGAAAGGTGAGTTTTTGGCTTATGATAGAATTGAGTTAGTGTGGACTGGACACAGGAAAGGTGAGTTTTTGGCTTATGATAGAATTGAGTTAGTGTGGACTGGACACAGGAAAGGTGAGTTTTTGGCTTATGATAGAATTGAGTTAGTGTGGACTGGACACATGAAAGATGGGTTTTTGGCTTATGATAGAATTGAGTTAGTGTGGACTGGACACAGGAAAGGTGAGTTTTTGGCTTATGATAGAATTGAGTTAGTGTGGACTGGACACAGGAAAGGTGAGTTTTTGGCTTATGATAGAATTGAGTTAGTGTGGACTGGACACATGAAAGATGGGTTTTTGCCTTATGGGGGAATTAATTCAGAGTACACTGGACATAGGAAAGGTGAGTCGTTGGTTAACGGTGGCATTGAGTTAGTGTGCTGTAGATAACACATTTTACGAGTGTAAAATACGAGTGAGTGTGGTTGTTGGATTTAGTTAGTCACACGAAGTTCCAACATTTCGTCTCACATTTTTTCAAAGTGTGTGCAAAGTCCACTGTTACATAGTGTAAAGATGAGTATACGTGTAAGTAATATAAGGATGCAGTGTATAAATTATATAATGATGAGTGTTTACAAGTGCACACAATGTAACGCTTTTTATGAAGTAACACAAAGTCGATGAGTCTGCTGTAATAATTTTGCGGATGACTCACTAAGATATTACTACAACTTGCATCTACTTGACAATATGAACGGATGTTCTTTGAATGTCTGACATTGAACTCATCACACCTGGACGTTTAGTTTCTGTTCATCACTTTCTTTCTTTCTTTTTATCGTATCTCCTCGACCGTCTATATTTTAAACATTGATTACATGTTTCAATAAATAAGTATCAGAGGTATGCCCTTCTGTTACTGTGATGTTTCAATAAATAAGTATCAGAGTTATGCCCTTCTGTTACTGTGATGTTTCAATAAATAACTATCAGAGTTATGCCCTTCTGCTACTGTGATGATTCAATAAATAAGTATCAGAGGTATGCCCTTCTGTTACTGTGATGTTTCAATAAATAACTATCAGAGTTATGCCCTTCTGTTACTGTGATGTTTCAATAAATAAGTATCAGAGTTATGCCCTTCTGTTACTGTGATGTTTCAATAAATAAGTATCAGAGGTATGCCCTTCTGTTACTGTGATGTTTCAATAAATAACTATCAGAGTTATGCCCTTCTGTTACTGTGATGTTTCAATAAATAAGTATCAGAGTTATGCCCTTCTGCTACTGTGATGATTCAATAAATAAGTATCAGAGTTATGCCCTTCTGTTACTGTGATGTTTCAATAAATAACTATCAGAGTTATGCCCTTATGTTACTGTGATGTTTCAATAAATAAGTATCAGAGTTATGCCCTTCTGCTACTGTGATGATTCAATAAATAAGTATCAGAGTTATGCCCTTCTGTTACTGTGATGTTTCAATAAATAACTATCAGAGCTATGCCCTTCTGTTACTGTGATGATTCAATAAATAAGTATCAGAGTTATGCCATTCTGCTACTGTGATGTTTCAATAGCTAAGTATCAGAGGTATGCCCTTCTGTTACTGTGATGTTTCAATAGCTAAGTATCAGAGGTATGCCCTTCTGTTACTGTGATGGACCCAGAAAATATTGAGCCTATGTAGAAAAAGAGCTGTACAAAAAACCGTGTGAGCATATTTACACACCACGGCCAATTTGCTAATGATTTCTGCCGGACCTCAAGGTCCACCATTACATCAGTTAATTGGCCGTGGTCTTAATTAGATTTTGTGTCACCCAGGTCGGGATATTGCTCAATGCCCCGTTACACGGATACAGTTATGATACATTAATGTGCACATTTTATGTTATGCTATCTTCTATCTCTGAGGAGGCAATAATGCCATAAAGTATTGCATGTAGACTGCACGTATTCCATGATGACATAGCTTATTCCATGATGATATAACTTATTCCATGATGATATAACTCATTACATGATGACATAGCTTATTCCATGATGATATAACTTATTCCATGATGATATAACTCATTACATGATGACATAGCTTATTCCATGATGATATAACTTATTCCATGATGATATAACTTATTCGATGATGACATAACGTATTCTATGATGAAATAACTGATTACATGATGACATTAATGCATGATGTCATAATTTATTTTACGATGACATAGCTGTAGAGAAATTCATTGAATATTTTATTCACAGTGACTATTTTATCTCTAGAGAAATTCACAGTGAATATGTTATGCCAGCTGAGAGCTTTATAGTTCTGGTCACTGTCTTTGAAAGTAAGATGAGACATGTCAACACTCTGACAGCTTTACAGTTCTGGTCACAGTCTTTGTATAAGCTGTCGTATACTTTGATGTTCGTCATATTGAGCAACTTTTCAGGGCCCTGTGGGAGTGCAGCATCGAATTTCAATGAGGAGCTGGACGCTATACACATGAATTTAGAAAATGTGTACCACAGTCTGCAGTCGTGGGAGCTTGTGGGACTCGACGTATTCATCTACTAAGTCTACTCTCAACTCAACAGCATCTAGCCCCCAGAGCACTATTTATGCTTAACCACTTCTAGCCAGCCCTTAGAATAATATTTATGCTTAACCACTTCTAGCCAGCCCTTAGAATAATATTTATGCTTAACCACTTCTAGCCAGCCCTTAGAATAATATTTATGCTTAACCACTTCTAGCCAGCCCTTAGAATAATATTTATGCTTAACCACTTCTAGCCAGCCCTCAGAATACTCTTTATGCTTAACCACTTCTAGCCAGCACTTAGAATACTATTCATTCTCAACTCCAACCCATCTAGCCATCAGAATGCTTTTCACTCACAAACATATATTTCAAGCACAAACCCAAACACTCTCACAAAGCGAATCACTATAACTTCTTTCAAAACAAATCATAACGATATTTTTTTTTAATGTTTCATTTACCTTAAGTAGAAAAATGTGTTATCTATTCCGCTCTAAGTATAATTGTAAAGTACAGCCCCTGGACGGTTCCTAAATTTGATTCGATAAGGGGCCATAACTTCGAAAATATTGTATGTCTGTTTCTGAGAGCGGACGTCCTGGTCGTGTCGCTATATTGCATTTTCTGATTGCACGTAACAGGGTTTATCATGGAAATTTCTCGCTGCGTGTCCCGGGTTACAGCACTGGGATCTGGTGATGTTGTCTAAACCAATCAGTGAGCCATGTTTACGCAATAAATTCACTCTTTTTATTGAACCTATGAAACATTGATTGATAAGCAACGTTCATTTATACAGAGACAGTGTGAAGAGTTAAGAGTACGGTCTCGTCCGCAGATCAGCTAGGTCATGTTTAAGTCAGAGTATAGTCGATTGAGCAGCAGTGAAAGACCTGGTCGAACTTTGTTAACAGTTCAGCTTACTAATGGTCGGCAAATGCCTCGTCGTCGGATCTTTAAGACCAGCATATGGAACGTCGGTAGAATGCCTCGCTAGAAATGAGAGTAAGTCTTGTGACACGACAAAGTCTAGTCATGAGACAAAGTCTAGTTATGAGACAAAGTCTAGACTTAGGAAAAAGTCTAGACATGAGCGAAAGATTAGACGTGATAGAAAAATCAAGACACGAGAGCAGATCTAGACTTCAGATAAGGTCTAGACATGTGAAAGAGTCTAGACATGAGAGAAAGGCTAGACAATAAAGAGAAAGTCCAATTGTTTTATTAGTTTTCATAAACGTTCTAAATTTGTGTCGTTTCCCCTTGCACGGAAGGAGCACCAAGTTTTCCCACGCCCCTAGCACAAGGCTGGGGAGATTTTTTACGCCCACATCTGTAGCGTAAACCAAGTGAGACAATCAATGCCCATATCTCTAGCACAGGTCAAGGGAGACGAATTATGCCCATCTATCCGACATAAGCAAAGGGAGACGATTTGTACCCAAGTCCCCCGCATAACCTAGGGGAGACGATGTGTGTACATGTCCCTAGAACAAGCCAAGGGAGGCGACGTTTGCCATGCTACCCAAGTGGGAAGATGTATGAACATGGCTCTAGCACAAACAAAATGAGACGATTTACGCCAATGCCTATATAGCACATGCAATGGGAGAAAATTTAGGCCCATGCCTGTAATACAAGCAAAGACAATTTAGGGCTATGCTTGTAGTACAAGCAAAGGGAGACGATGTCAGTCTATTCATCTAGCACAGCGGTTCTCAACCTGTGGGTCGCGACTCCTTTGGGGATCGAACGACCATTTCACATGGATCGCCTAGGACCATCGGAAAATACATTATATACTCTACAGTTATGTACTAGCAACGAAAATTATTTTGTAGTTTGGGGTTGCAAACAACATGAGGAACTGTTATAAAGTGTCGCGGCTAGAAAGGTTGAGAACCACTGCTGTAGCACTAGCAAAGGGAGACGATTTAAGCCATGCCCATAGGGCAAGCCAAGGGAAAATTTCGTATGGCTTCAATTCAGCTTGAACACTAGCGCTGTACTGTGAACAATAAATTGTGTTTCTGTGGCTTGTCATTTTAAAATTAATGGCATCAATGAAATACAAAAGATGGTCCAATAAAATTGCGTAACTGATGGTGGGTAATGGAGGGAAGGAACGAGACGGACTTTTTATTGTTAAATATTTTTCTTTGACTAAATTTGCTGAATGACTGGATTTATCTCTGAATGACTCGCTTAGTCGCTGAATGACTGGAATTCTCTCTGAACTACACTATTTCTCTCTGAATGACTAACTTTGTCGCTGAATTGACTGGATTTCTCACTGAACTACACTATTTCTCTCTGAATGACTAACTTTGTCGCTGAATTGACTGGATTTCTCTCTGAACTACACTATTTCTCTCTGAATGACTAACTTTGTCGCTGAATTGACTGGATTTCTCTCTGAACTACACTATTTCTCTCTGAATGATTAACTTTGTCGCTGAATTGACTGGATTTCTCTCTGAACTACACTATTTCTCTCTGAATGACTAACTTTGTCGCTGAATTGACTGGATTTCTCTCTGAACTACACTATTTCTCTCTGAATGACTAACTTTGTCGCTGAATTGACTGGATTTCTCTCTGAACTACACTATTTCTCTCTGAATGACTAACTTTGTCGCAGAATTGACTGGATTTCTCTCTGAACTACACTATTTCTCTCTGAATGACTAACTTTGTCGCTGAATTGACTGGATTTCTCTCTGAACTACACTATTTCTCTCTGAAGCACTCGATTAACTGTGTCCAAACCTTTCTACGCTGTCACCCCTTTAACGGGAATTATTCTTTCGGTTAAGTTTCCAAAGAAAATGATGCACCGTGAAGTCGTTCAGAATATTATTTTAAATACACTAAAATTTATTTTATCAATAACCTTTTTAAATCAAATCAGGTTACCTCACGTAATGAAACTTATAATGACTTCGACTAGAAATACCCTACTTTATTACAACTACTTTATGTTGCCGGCCAAAGACTTTCCACAGCAAAAGCTCCAGTTTGCCTTTATCACATTTGTTTATTAATTTTATAGCAAGAAATGTCCAATATTGTTGTAGGGCAACTCAAGGGCGAATAAGCACACTTCAGTATATCAGCCGTTTGATTTGACAGGCCCTAGCAACCGGTCATGTTTACAATTATCAAATGAATGCTGGGGTGGAGCCACGGGCGGCAAGTCATGGATCGTTGTGTATTATTGTGTAGCCTCCCTTTGTTTTCCCCCACATCACACGGCACCGTGTCATGTTAGCAAGAAGGTGGAAGAGTGCAATGAAATATTTGAGTTTTTCATCCGCACGACTGAAAAAGATTTCTCTGACATTTAATTGTGTCGTGTATCTCATGGCAGCAAAATGTATTACAACAGTTTTTGGGCAATGCAAATAAAATTAAAGGTTCTCCACAAATATTTGTTTATGGAAAGGACCCTCGAAATGAGTCTCTATGTTTAAAAAGTATTTTCTTTTAAAATATTAAAACACAGATGATTATTACTGAATATAAAGAACGTTTCTTTGTATATCAAGAAACGCCCTTGAGCAACCTGCACTGTGCATCCCATCCTGCCCCGAGCTACCTGCCCCGAGCTATCTCCCCTGTGCATCCTGCCCCGAGCTACCTGCCCTGTGCATCCTGCCACGAGCTACCTGCCCTGTGCATCCTGCCCCGAGCTACCTGCCCCGAGCTACCTGCCCTGTGCATCCTGCCACGAGCTACCTGCCCTGAGCTACCTGCCCTCAGCTACCTGCCCTCAGCTACCTGCCCTCAGCTACCTGCCCTCGGCTACCTGTCCTCAGCTACCTGCCCTCAGCTACCTGCACTCAGCTATCTACCCTTGGCTACCTGCCGCGAGGTACCTCCCCTGAGCTACCTGCCCCGAGCTACCTGCCCCTGAGCTGCCTGCTTTTGTGAAGCACGTCCTCGTATTTAGTTTAAACTGCTACAAGTCTTGATTAATTATTAACAAAACTGTTAATTCTCTAAATCATCAATAGTCCACAGATTCTTGGTTCAAAGCTATACTTGATAGACTGTGGATTGATAAGAGCGAGCATTTCGTGTGCCACAGCAATGCTTTTAAACAAATGATCAGATTTCTGAAGGACTGTTCACGGTCGCTTGATGTTGAATTGAGCTTTATCTTATCCTTGACTTATGCAGAAGTTTGTCTTCCCCAGGAGAGTACCACGAGTGCCCTAACATTGAGCAACGTGTCGGGGATCTTTCACATTCTCATTGGTGGCCTCATACTGGCCATGCTGACCGCGTTCTTTGACTTCATCATTAAAAGTCGACTGAGGAGAAAGAAAAAAATTAAGGTAACCCCCTTGTTGTAACTGGTAACAATAACTCACATCATCATTAATATAAAATACACATTATATTATAAAGAATTATAATTACTATAACATACACGTAACATGTGTATCGTTATGTAATATCTGTTAGATGTGGATTGGTTCTTAACATATGTTGGATGTAGTTTGATTCTCACTTAAGGGCCTATAAAATGTCAGGAGCTACCATTATAAATTTATTTACACAAACATAAAATTCTCCTACTAGACAAAAAAAACAAACTATGTGGTTTCAGAAATGTTCTCAAAATAAGGACACGAATAGTTAATTATCTATGTACATGTTTTTTTAAATACTGAAAGATATCAAAGTTTAAAATATGTTTTTTTTACTAATACTGCTTTTAAAAATAAAGCGAGAGCCCAAAGACTTAATAAGTACGTCTAATTATAATTGGTGTCCGATTTCCTTCATGAATCTCAGTTTGTAATGAAATAGATAATTGGAAAAAAATATATATATTTTAATTTATGTTATTTATTTTTTTTTTACATAAAAAATGTAATTAGAAATTGATTCCTTATAATAAATTTATTTTTACAGTCCGTCCAGTTTTTTTAAAAACATGTTTATAATAATGTAATAGTCGAATATCCGTATCGCACAAACAGGTTGTTTTAAAAACGTCTGGCAGTCAACACGAAGTACTGGATTATTCCCAGTATCGATTACAACGAAGGATGTCAGATGAGAACGGAGACGTGAGTCAACCAATGTTTAACTAACTCGAACTTTTATTTTTGTCATTCCTTGAAAATATATTTTTTATCAACCAGTCAGTTACTTTGATAGGGGAGAGGCTGTCTGAGGGGGTGAGATTTTTTTTTTACCGCCACCCAGCTCAATTTGAAAAAAAAATTTGCAGTTGGTCGAAAATGCCTACACAATATATAATTAAAAAAAGTGCTATCAGGGACGACCACCCCTACCCACCCCAAACCCTTTCTTAAGATAATGTTAGAATGTAAAATCGCATTATTTCGAGCTATTTAAACATTTGCTGGCAACAAGCGGAGATAGGAGGGTAAAAAATTAAATGAAAATTGAAAGACAGCAATAAAGCTTCTTGAATCGTGCCATAAGTATAGAAAATGGCAGCCACTCTTAGTGACATGTGCTGATGATAGTGTTAAGACTATAGAAAATGGAAGCTTCTTACAGATGTAGTGTTGTTGATATTATTAAAAAGTATAGTAAGTGGCAGCCTCTTACAGAGGTAGAGTTGTTGATATTATTAAAAAGTATAGTAAGTGGCAGCCTCTTACAGAGGTAGAGTTCAGAGGTAGAGTTGTTGATATTATTAAAAAGTATAGTAAGTGGCAGCCTCTTACAGAGGTAGAGTTGTTGATATTATTAAAAAGGTATAGTAAGTGGCAGCCTCTTACAGACTTGTTGACGATATGTGGGATGCAAATGCTTCCGGAGGACGATGGATATTTTGTTATTTAAATGAACAGAGGGAGGCTCCATTTAATTAGGCGCAGTTTATTTAAAAAAAAATTTTTTTTTTTACAAAACTTATCATTAAAAAATACAACTGCCCCTTTTTTTTTTAGCTCCCTTGGTTAAGTGTAAGAGAGGGGAAAAAATGTCTGCTAAAGGGAGACAAACAGCTAAAACAAATAATTGTTAATCATTTATGTTAGTCGCTTGGTATTTAATTAAAGTGATACATGAAGATATCGCGTGTGTTAATTGGTGGAACAATGTTGGAAGTTAGCCGGACGTTCAATAACTGTCATTCATGTTAATTAAAATTTTACGAAATTGAATTCATAAATGAGCAGTTACTCAACCACGTCTACTCTACAGAGCAGGTGGTTTTAAAAAAAATATGTTTCGTTTGTAAAGACACGATAGGTCGTTTAACTTTTTTATAAACTAGTATCTAAGCTCAGCATTGGATTCTCCCCCCACCCCCTCAACACGCACATACAATCTTTTTTCTGTAACTCACATTCGCATATCAATACTTGTTCCCTTTTCCTCCAGTGTCGCTACGCTACTCTGGACACGTCCATGTCACGCGAGCTGTCCCAAGAACTTGACCAGCACATGTGTAGGCACCGTGACGAAGTCTTGTGACATCAGTACCTTGATTTTTACCAACACATCTGTACACTTGTATAGTCTGAATTCACCAACACACCTCGTGACATCCATAATTTTATTGACACATTAAAAGAAAAATTTTTTTTAATCATTTGTTATGAAATCTTTCACAAGATTATTTTACTTCTATCCCGATGTATATGCCATGTTTTATTTATTTTTATTTGATCAACGAATTTGTCACATTTACTTTAAAATAGTAAATAATTATCATGTCTGTCTCGTTATATCCTATTATGTTTATTATGTTATTAACATATGTGTGAATTGAAATAATCAGTGAATGTATATAAATTTATCGTATTTTAACAAACTGAAACTCTTTTGCATTTGTTTTATTTCAGTTTAATTTCCATTTGAAACTGCATTAACTTGATACGTACGTGATAGAATGTGTACATGATGGTTGTACATGATGGTTGTACATGATGGTTGTGCATGATGGTTGTACATGATGGTTGTGCATGATGGTTGTACATGATGGTTGTACAGGATGGTTGTACAGGATGGTTGTACATGATGGTTGTACAGGATGGTTGTACAGGATGGTTGTACAGGATGGTTGTACAGGATGGTTGTACATGATGGTTGTACATGATGGTTGTACAGGATGGTTGTACAGGATGGTTGTACATGATGGTTGTACAGGATGGTTGTACAGGATGGTTGTACAGGATGGTTGTACAGGATGGTTGTACATGATGGTTGTACATGATGGTTGTACAGGATGGTTGTACATGATGGTTGTACATGATGGTTGTACAGGATGGTTGTACAGGATGGTTGTACATGATGTTTGTACATGATGGTTGTACAAGTTGGGTGTGCATGATGTTTGTACATGATGTTTGTACAAGTTGGGTGTGCATGATGGTTGTGCATGATGTTTGTACATGATGTTTGTACATGATGGTTGTACATGATGTTTGTACATGATGGTTGTACAAGTTGGGTGTGCATGATGTTTGTACATGATGTTTGTACAAGTTGGGTGTGCATGATGTTTGTACATGATGTTTGTACAAGTTGGGTGTACATGATGTTGTGCATGATGGTTGTACATGATGGTTGTGCATGATGGTTGTACAAGTTGGGTGTGCAAACGTATCGATATCTGTATTATATTTTAAGCACATACATTCGATAAAGACGTTACATTCCATAAAGACGCTACATTCGATAAGAACGATACATTCTACAAAGGCGCACACATTTGATAAATATTTTTACATTTGATAAAGACATTGCGTTTTACAAACACGTTACATTTGATCCAGACGCTACAGTCTATAAAGACGTTTAACAAGCAATAGTTATCAAATAAAACGACGTATTGATAACATCAATTTCTGACACAAGTAAAAATGGTTGTTCTTTCAATCCAATAAATCTGTTTCCAAAAGCATTTGTAATCAATCTCTTTCTTAACTGTCAAGTCGGACTAAAATAAGCTCATTTTTTTCTATTAAAATTTTTTTTTTACAACAGTATCAAAACATTAGAGTATCAGTATAACAAGCAATTATCTATAGATTGTGCTTGAATGTGACACTAGACAATACAGCTTGAAAAAACCACACAATCATTAAGTGCAAACTTTAGAAGAAGTGGTTTACTGTTGATAGTTTAGCGGTGATAGTTTAATGGTGATAGTTTAGTGGTGATAGTTTAGTGGTGATAGTTTAGTGGTGATAGTTTAGTGGTGATAGTTTAGTGGTGATAGTTTACTGGTGATAGTTTAGTGATGATAGTTTAGTGGTGATAGTTTAGTGGTGATAGTTTAGTGGTGATAGTTTAGTGATGGTAGTTTAGTGGTGATAGTTTAGTGGTGATAGTTTACTGGTGATAGTTTAGTGATGATAGTTTAGTGGTGATAGTTTAGTGGTGATAGTTTAGTGGTGATAGTTTACTGGTGATAGTTTAGTGATGATAGTTTAGTGGTGATAGTTTAGTGGTGATAGTTTAGTGGTGATAGTTTAGTGGTGATAGTTTACTAGTGATAGTTTACTGGTGATAGTTTAGTGGTGATAGTTTAGTGGTGATAGTTTACTGGTGATAATTTAGTGGTGATAGTTTACTGGTGATAATTTAGTGGTGATAGTTTACTGGTGATAATTTAGTGGTGATAGTTTACTGGTGATAATTTACTGTTGATAGTTTAATGGTGATAGTTTAGTGGAGACAGTTTACTGTTGATAGTTTACTGGTGATAATTTAGTGGTGATAGTTTACTGGTGATAGTTTACTAGTGATAGTTTACTAGTGATAGTTTACGGGTGATAGTTTATTGGAGACAGTTTACTGTTGATAGTTTACTGTTGATAGTTTACTGGTGATAGTTTACTGGTGATAGTTTAGTGGTGATAGTTTACTGGTGATAGTTTAGTGGTGATAGTTTACTGGTGATAGTTTACTAGTGATAGTTTACTGGTGATAATTTAGTGGTGATAGTTTACTGGTGATAATTTAGTGGTGATAGTTTACTGGTGATAATTTAGTGGTGATAGTTTACTGTTGATAGTTTACTAGTGATAGTTTACTGTTGATAGTTTACTGGTGATAGTTTACTGGTGATAGTTTACTGGTGATTTGACGAATTAAATTCAAGAAAACATTCTATATGCTATGAAATAAGAGAAGACATTTATTTGTGTTTATGTGTGATCTAACATGTTTGCTTGACAGTCTGTTTATATCTAACACTAAATTGTCTGTCTGACAGCCTGTTTGTATCTATCACCAACGTGTTAACAATCTTTATAGCTTACAAAAAAAAGGTAATGCGTTTAAGCTGTGTGAAGGAAATAGTAGAACACGATATCTGGAAGCTTACAATATATCAAGACAGAGCAGGAGAAAGAGAACGTTTCCACTAAGAGCATTTTTTCGTCAGACAGTGCAAAAGAAGAACCAACTAGAACTAAAAACAGTTGTAACAGTTAAACGTTGGGAGTTCGCCACGAATGCATGTGTTATTACCGGAAGTTGGGTTTTCCAAAACAAAAATCACGTGATCTCCTCAAAAAAATTGGCAGGAATTAAAAGAATGTATGCGTCAGAACTCTGAAAAGTACGATTTTAATTTCCCTAATTTGACTGTATTTCTTTTCTTTTCTTTTTCTTCAATCGACTCCAATCCAACTAGGACTCCATATCACATGTGTCCTATGTGCGGGAAAAGCTTTCAGTGTTCAAATAGGGCTGGCAAGCGTACTCACCGTTGAATGTAAGCTTGGTCATATTCCATGCGAAGGAGGAACAACATAAAACTGACCGTTACTGTAATGTTGCTAAACGACTGATTTTATAATGTCACTACGAAATGACAGTTTAAAATGACAATTGCACACATGAGCTTTGACATGAACTCACTGGTTGTGAAGCATACATCCCTGTGGCGCTACTGCCCGTGTAGGGCTTTTGTGTGCCTCACTCTTCCATCCACTCCTTGTGGCGGTACAATCCATGTCGTGTAGGGCTTTTGTGTGCCTCACTACTTCCTTCTATCCATCCCTGTGGCAGAAGACACCATGTAGGGGCTTTGGCCTGCCTCACCACTTCCTTCCACTCAGACGTAACTTGTGCTTTTCTTTTCCATGCTTGGATTTCCAGCTGCCGTAGATTAGTTTTCACATCATCCATCCATCTAAGCCTAGGTCTGTCTTTGAGCCGTTCTCCGCACAAAAAAACAACAAAAAACAAAAAAAAAGGAAACCGCCCACAAAATAGTGGTTCATAAAAAAAATGTTATGTCAAATTTGATAGGAATTTGATCATGTGAACTGACGCTAAATATGTTATGAATCCGTGTGCAGAGCAACACTAATACCAAATACAGGTTGTTCTTTTTAAATCCATTCCTAAATAATGTTGAAACTTAGTTGGTGTTGAATGATTGTGAATGTGATTTTTAAATGATGAAATTGTGCATTTCTTGCAAATAAAATACGCTGGTGAGATAGTTTAGATAAACTCTTTTTGTTAAGCAATAGTGAGTCATTAAAAAGAGTCAGAAAATATGATGACGCCAACTGTGCTATTTGATCCGGGTAGGGTTAATTGGATGTTCAATCTCAAATAGGGTTAACTAGTTATAGCTCGACAAACATTGGCGACAGAAATGGGTGAACTTCCCATCTACTCTAAAGTTTCTTGACAAAACATGAACTCTTGAACGCACATTTAAGAATCCCAATTAATGCTTCACCCTTTCCCTCCATGATATATCACTGCACACTTTTTATTGCACGCCCATGAACTCTATCCATATTCTGATGTCGCAACCTTTTTCAAACCGAATATTTAATACGCAATATTTAAATTGAGAGGATTTCATTTTCCGAAAAGAAAAGAAAATAATTTTAAAATTTAAAAAAATCATTTAGCGTACTGGTAGTTTTCTGGAATTATATTTTGTGGGCGCTTTTCGGAAACAGCGCTATTTCCTATACCCAAATATATGTCATAAAATACAAAGCATACAGAAAGCTACGAAAATAATAACAGTACCAAATATGCTGCATAGGAAGCAGCAAGCTTCAGTCGGAAATGGGAGCAGTCCACCAGAAGCGAAGTATACATATAAGAGACATAGGCCTACATATTTTGATTTCTCACCTGAACTACAGTTAATTTAGGCCTACATATTTTGATTTCTCACCTGAACTACAGTTAATTTAGGCCTACATATTTTGATTTCTCACCTGAACTACAGTTAATTTAGGCCTACATATTTTGATTTCTCACCTGAACTACAGTTAATTTAGGCCTACATATTTTGATTTCTCACCTGAACTACAGTTAATTTAGGCCTACATATTTTGAAAGTTTTTTTATTCGAAACAATCAGGAATTGTCTATTCTTTTTAACAGGTGGGAGGGACGGGCGAGGGTGGGGTGTGCTAATGTTTCCACTAACATAGGTGTTGGATAACAAAATTGATTGAGGGTGTCCTTTGTATTGTAATAATCTTAGAATATTTGGAAGCCGCAGGCAGGGGCGTACACAGGCAGGGTGGACACAGGCAGGAGCGTACACAGGCAGGGGCTTATTGATTTTGAAAAGATCCGGAAAAAATGTATTCAAAGAGCCGCAGGCTGCGACCACCAAGTTAGCGCCAGCAAAATTAATTAATTACTTTAAAGAAAAGAAGCTGACAAATTATTTATTTGAGGAAACTTTCTCGTATCTTGTCATAGGAATGGTCAGCAATCTCCTTTTAAGGAAAGAGGGCGATCTAATAGGGTCGTATTTTAGTGCCTAACATTTTGCGGCGAGACACTTGTTTTTGTTTAGAAAAGATCATTTGGAACAAAATAATTGGCGGTGGGAAAATTGTTTGTAAGAAAATACATATGTTAAAAACAGATATGTTAATAAACAGGTATGTAAATAGATAGGTATGTTAATAAAAAGGTATGTTAATAAACAGGTATGTAAATAAATTCGTTAATAAACAGGTATGTAAATAAATTCGTTAATAAACAATATGTTAATACATAGGTATGTAAATAAATATATATGTATGTAACTAAAAGGTATAATAAACAGATATGTAAATATTTAAGTATGTAAATAAGTAGGTATAGTAAAAAAAAATCAGTATAGTTATCTAAATGTACCAATCAGGCGCAAAATATATCAATATTAAAATTAGAATTAACAACACCACGGGTTTAGTCGTCCGACATTTCAATAATAATAATAATCATTTGTCGAATTTTACTCTAAGTTATTATTTGAATTTATTATTTCAAATTACGACTTAAGTATATTTTTTTTAAAAAACGTCAGTTTCTGTATGCGAAAAACAAAGACATGAAAATATCATTTTTTATTGCAACATTTACAATTCGGTCGTCTCCACAGTGTGGTGACTTCTACAGTGTGGTCATCTCTATATCGTGGTCAGGTCAGAGGTTTGGCCAGCTCTATATCGTGGTCATCGCATCAGATTGGTCAGCTCCACAGTGTGGTCAGCTTCACAGTGCGGTCCGCTCTGTATCGTGGTCAGGACCACGGTGTGGCCAGTTCCATCCCGTTGTCATCTCGGCATTCATTCGCATCCATGTGAGGAGCAGACTATATCACGTCACTTCCGAGTAGACACGGAAACTACGTCATCGCAACTTTATCGCGAGGCTGTAAGCCCGTTTAATTGATTGGTTTTCTATTTGGTTTTCTTTGGGAGTCTAGAGATTATTTGTTTGTAATATGTCAAGGTGGTACGAACACAAGCTGCATCTTTTTTTAAAAACGGATTTAAATGTATTTTCGTATTTTTAATTTTTCTGTACATATGATGATGAGCACATGCTCTTTCCTCCTTTCGAATACATTTTCAGAAAGCATAGAAGATGACGAGTCGCAATATTATTTTTTTTAAGGATGCATTAAAATTTACTAAAAAAGGTAATAATGGGGGAGACTGCAATCAGGTTAGCACAGAAGGAAATTAGTAAAACACAGTAAGGTTAAACCTGATCAAAGGAACGCAACAAAACAAAAAACGTGTCGGCAGGAAGCCTTCATCAGCGAACAAACAGAAACACGAATAAAATTAAAATGGTTTGAATGTCATGTCTCTATTCACTGTTTGAACCTGGCTCCGCCCCTCCACGTCACGACCTATCGCAGTTGACTTATTTCTCCTCTTTTCTTTCCCTCTTCCCTATTTAACCTTTCTCCCACTTACTCTCTGTCACTTATCTTTTGCTGCCCTCTTGGATACTATTTCTGAGCTAAGTGCTATATTATATATTTTTTGATACATTTTTTAATTGTATTCGTGTTTCTGTTTGTTCGCTGATGAAGGCTTCCTGCCGACACGTTCGTTGTTTTGTTGCGTTCCTTTGATCAGGTTTAACCTTACTGTGTTTTACTAATTTCCTTAAAATTTACTCACATATTCTCCGAAATCCAACTTATTCATGAGGTAAAATTCTAATCCAGTGGTTGTCAACACCCTAATGCCGTGACCCTTTAATACAGTTCCACATGTTGTGGCCACCCACGATACAAAAATCTTATTTTCGTTGCTGCTTCATAAATGTGTGTTTGACGATGGTCTATGCGACCCCTGTGTAAGGGTATTCTAACCCAACAAGGGGTCGCGACCAAAAGTTTGAGAATCGCTGCTCTAATCCATTTGTCTTAATAGTTACCCCCTCCATTTTCTATCTCTCCCGCCTTGTTACATCGCCACATTATGTGTTGTCCATTATGGCCCGACTGACCATCAACACCAAGTTGTGATACTTGCTTTGCTATTCTTCAAAAATCAATGGGCCTTTTTTTCTACTATGGACTAACTAATGATTGGGCTTAGAGCACAGCCCTTCTTGTCTTTACCAGACCTCAACATTTGGCCATTACCAGCGATAAACCTTCGTCAGCGTCGCCAAATGTTCGATGCGGTCACCGTTTATCATTCCGCCCCACGTTCCCCGCCCCCAAGACACATTAAAGCCAGTCCGTGGTGTGACGTTGATCAGGAGTCGATTCTTGTCAAGCTAATCATGGGAATTGTGGTCAACATCGCTCTCCCGTGCCCTTCATGGATTGTGGGCTGAGAGGGGGCAGCTGTCCTAGCATCGTTCATGCACTTGGATATCGACAGCGTCCAACCTGGCCTCTTCTTTGCATGTTGTAATAGTTACTTGTATTCTGCCATAGTTGTAGGTGAGGCGGTCAACCCGGTGAGTTATTTAGCTAACCAGACTAGTGATGTAGTTAACTAATCCAGTGGTGTAGTTAACCAGACTATTGATGTAGTTTAGCAAACTAGTGATGCAGTTAATCTGGCCAGTGATGTGCCATGGCTAACCTGGCCATTGATGGGGCTAAGCTGGCCATTGATGGGGCTAACCTGGCCATTGATGGGGCTAACCTGGCCATTGATGGGGCTAACCTGGCCATTGATGGGGCTAACCTGGCCATTGATGGGGCTAACCTGGCCATTGATGGGGCTAACCTGGCCATTGATGGGGCTAACCTGGCCATTGATGGGGCTAACCTGGCCATTGATGGGGCTAAACTGGCCATTGATGGGGCTAAGCTGACCATTGATGGGGCTAACCTGGCCATTGATGGGGCTAACCTGGCCATTGATGGGGCTAACCTGGCCATTGATGGGGCTAACCTGGCCATTGATGGGGCTAACCTGGCCATTGATGGGGCTAACCTGGCCATTGATGGGGCTAACCTGGCCATTGATGGGGCTAACCTGGCCATTGATGGGGCTAAGCTGGCCATTGATGGGGCTAACCTGACCATTGATGGGGCTAACCTGGCCATTGATGGGGCTAACCTGGCCATTAATGGGGCTAACCTGGCCATTGATGGGGCTAACCTGGCCATTGATGGGGCTAACCTGGCCATTGAGGGGGCTAACCTGGCCATTGATGGGGCTAACCTGGCCATTGATGGGGCTAAGCTGGCCATTGATGGGGCTAACCTGGCCATTGATGGGGCTAACCTGGCCATTGATGGGGCTAACCTGGCCATTGATTGGGCTAACCTGGCAATTGATGGGGCTAATCTGGCCATTGATGTGGCTAACCTGGCCATTGATGGGGCTAACCTGGCCATTGATGGGGCTAACCTGGCCATTGATGGGGCTAAGCTGACCATTGATGGGGCTAACCTTACTATTGATGGGGCTAACCTTGCCATTGATGAGGCTAACCTGGCCATTGATGGGGCTAACCTGGCCATTGATGGGGCTAACCTGGCCATTGATGGGGCTAACCTGGCCATTGATGGGACTAACCTGGCCATTGATGGGGATAACCTGGCCATTGATGGGGCTAACCTGGCTATTGAGGGGGCTAACCTGGCCATTGATGGGGCTAACCTGGCCATTGATGGGGCTAAGCTGACCATTGATGGGGCTAACCTGGCCATTGATGGGGCTAACCTGGCCATTGATGGGGCTAACCTGGCCATTGATGGGGCTAACCTGGCCATTGATGGGGCTAACCTGGCCATTGATGGCGCTAACCTGGCCATTGATGGAGCTAAGCTGGCCATTGATGGGGCTAACCTGACCATTGATGGGGCTAACCTGGCCATTGATGGGGCTAACCTGGCCATTAATGGGGCTAACCTGGCCATTGATGGGGCTAACCTGGCCATTGATGGGGCTAACCTGGCCATTGAGGGGGCTAACCTGGCCATTGATGGGGCTAACCTGGCCATTGATGGGGCTAAGCTGGCCATTGATGGGGCTAACCTGGCCATTGATGGGGCTAACCTGGCCATTGATGGGGCTAACCTGGCCATTGATGGGGCTAACCTGGCCATTTATGGGGCTAACCTGGCCATTGATGGGGCTAACCTGGCCATTGATGGGACTAACCTGGCCATTGATGGGGCTAACCTGGCCATTGATGGGGCTAATCTGGCCATTGATTGGGCTAACCTGGCCATTGATGGGGCTAAGCTGACCATTGGTGGGGCTAACCTGGCCATTGATGGGGCTAACCTGGCCATTGATGGGGCTAATCTGGCCATTGATGTGGCTAACCTGGCCATTGATGGGGCTAACCTGGCCATTGATGGGGCTAACCTGGCCATTGATGGGGCTAAGCTGACCATTGATGGGGCTAACCTTACTATTGATGGGGCTAACCTTGCCATTAATGGGGCTAACCTGGCCATTGATGGGGCTAACCTGGCCATTTATGGGGCTAACCTGGCCATTGATGGGGCTAACCTGGCCATTGATGGGACTAACCTGGCCATTGATGGGGCTAACCTGGCCATTGATGGGGCTAACCTGGCTATTGAGGGGGCTAACCTGGCCATTGATGGGGCTAACCTGGCCATTGATGGGGCTAACCTGGCCATTGATGGGGCTAATCTGGCCATTGATGTGGCTAACCTGGCCATTGATGGGGCTAACCTGGCCATTGATGGGGCTAACCTGGCCATTGATGGGGCTAAGCTGACCATTGATGGGGCTAACCTTATTATAGATGGGGCTAACCTTGCCATTGATGAGGCTAACCTGGCCATTGATGGGGCTAACCTGGCCATTGATGGGGCTAACCTGGCCATTGATGGGGCTAACTTGGCCATTGATGGGACTAACCTGGCCATTGATGGGGCTAACCTGGCCATTGATGGGGCTAACCTGGCTATTGAGGGGGCTAACCTGGCCATTGATGGGGCTAACCTGGCCATTGATGGGGCTAAGCTGACCATTGATGGGGCTAACCTGGCCATTGATGGGGCTAACCTGGCCATTGATGGGGCTAACCTGGCCATTGATGGGGCTAACCTGGCCATTGATGGGGCTAACCTGGCCATTGATGGCGCTAACCTGGCCATTGATGGGGCTAAGCTGGCCATTGATGGGGCTAACCTGGCCATTGATGGGGCTAACCTGGCCATTGATGGGGCTAACCTGGCCATTGATGGGGCTAAGCTGACCATTGATGGGGCTAACCTTACTATTGATGGGGCTAACCTTGCCATTGATGAGGCTAACCTGGCCATTGATGGGGCTAACCTGGCCATTGATGGGGCTAACCTGGCCATTGATGGGGCTAACCTGGCCATTGATGGGACTAACCTGGCCATTGATGGGGATAACCTGGCCATTGATGGGGCTAACCTGGCTATTGAGGGGGCTAACCTGGCCATTGATGGGGCTAACCTGGCCATTGATGGGGCTAAGCTGACCATTGATGGGGCTAACCTGGCCATTGATGGGGCTAACCTGGCCATTGATGGGGCTAACCTGGCCATTGATGGGGCTAACCTGGCCATTGATGGGGCTAACCTGGCCATTGATGGCGCTAACCTGGCCATTGATGGAGCTAAGCTGGCCATTGATGGGGCTAACCTGACCATTGATGGGGCTAACCTGGCCATTGATGGGGCTAACCTGGCCATTAATGGGGCTAACCTGGCCATTGATGGGGCTAACCTGGCCATTGATGGGGCTAACCTGGCCATTGAGGGGGCTAACCTGGCCATTGATGGGGCTAACCTGGCCATTGATGGGGCTAAGCTGGCCATTGATGGGGCTAACCTGGCCATTGATGGGGCTAACCTGGCCATTGATGGGGCTAACCTGGCCATTGATGGGGCTAACCTGGCCATTTATGGGGCTAACCTGGCCATTGATGGGGCTAACCTGGCCATTGATGGGACTAACCTGGCCATTGATGGGGCTAACCTGGCCATTGATGGGGCTAATCTGGCCATTGATTGGGCTAACCTGGCCATTGATGGGGCTAAGCTGACCATTGGTGGGGCTAACCTGGCCATTGATGGGGCTAACCTGGCCATTGATGGGGCTAATCTGGCCATTGATGTGGCTAACCTGGCCATTGATGGGGCTAACCTGGCCATTGATGGGGCTAACCTGGCCATTGATGGGGCTAAGCTGACCATTGATGGGGCTAACCTTACTATTGATGGGGCTAACCTTGCCATTAATGGGGCTAACCTGGCCATTGATGGGGCTAACCTGGCCATTTATGGGGCTAACCTGGCCATTGATGGGGCTAACCTGGCCATTGATGGGACTAACCTGGCCATTGATGGGGCTAACCTGGCCATTGATGGGGCTAACCTGGCTATTGAGGGGGCTAACCTGGCCATTGATGGGGCTAACCTGGCCATTGATGGGGCTAACCTGGCCATTGATGGGGCTAATCTGGCCATTGATGTGGCTAACCTGGCCATTGATGGGGCTAACCTGGCCATTGATGGGGCTAACCTGGCCATTGATGGGGCTAAGCTGACCATTGATGGGGCTAACCTTATTATAGATGGGGCTAACCTTGCCATTGATGAGGCTAACCTGGCCATTGATGGGGCTAACCTGGCCATTGATGGGGCTAACCTGGCCATTGATGGGGCTAACTTGGCCATTGATGGGACTAACCTGGCCATTGATGGGGCTAACCTGGCCATTGATGGGGCTAACCTGGCTATTGAGGGGGCTAACCTGGCCATTGATGGGGCTAACCTGGCCATTGATGGGGCTAAGCTGACCATTGATGGGGCTAACCTGGCCATTGATGGGGCTAACCTGGCCATTGATGGGGCTAACCTGGCCATTGATGGGGCTAACCTGGCCATTGATGGGGCTAACCTGGCCATTGATGGCGCTAACCTGGCCATTGATGGGGCTAAGCTGGCCATTGATGGGGCTAACCTGACCATTGATGGGGCTAACCTGGCCATTGATGGGGCTAAGCTGACCATTGATGGGGCTAACCTTACTATTGATGGGGCTAACCTTGCCATTGATGGGGCTAACCTGGTCATTGAGGGGGCTAACCTGGCCATTGATGGGGCTAACCTGGCCATTGATGGGGCTAAGCTGGCCATTGATGGGGCTAACCTGGCCCTTGATGGGGCTAACCTGGCCATTGATGGGGCTAACCTGGCCATTGATGGGGCTAACCTGGCCATTGATGGGGCTAACCTGGCCATTGATGGGGCTAACCTGGCCATTGATGGGGCTAACCTGGCCATTGATGGGGCTAACCTGGCCATTGATGGGGCTAACCTGGCCATTGATTGGGCTAACCTGGCCATTGATGGGGCTAAGCTGACCATTGGTGGGGCTAACCTGGCCATTGATGGGGCTAACCTGGCCATTGATGGGGCTAATCTGGCCATTGATGTGGCTAACTTGCCATTGATGGGGCTAACCTGGCCATTGATGGGGCTAACCTGGCCATTGATGGGGCTAAGCTGACCATTGATGGGGCTAACCTTACTATTGATGGGGCTAACCTTGCCATTGATGGGGCTAACCTGGCCATTGATGGGGCTAACCTGGCCATTGATGGGGCTAACCTGGCCATTGATGGGGCTAACCTGGCCATTGATAAGACTAACCTGGCCATTGATGGGGCTAACCTGGCCATTGATGGGGCTAACCTGGCTATTGAGGGGGCTAACCTGGCCATTGATGGGGCTAACCTGGCCATTGATGGGGCTAAGCTGACCATTGATGGGGCTAACCTGGCCATTGATGGGGCTAACCTGGCCATTGATGGGGCTAACCTGGCCATTGATGGGGCTAACCTGGCCATTTATGGGGCTAACCTGGCCATTGATGGGGCTAACCTGGCCATTGATGGGGCTAACCTGGCCATTGATCGGGCTAACCTGGCCATTGATGGGGCTAACCTGGCCATTGATGGGGCTAAGCTGACCATTGATGGGGCTAACCTTACTATTGATGTGGCTAACCTGGCCATTGATGTAGCTAACCTGACTATTGATGTGGCTAACCTTACTATTGATGTGGCTAACCTTACAATTTGTCGTAGTTAACCCTCAGTTCCCCTCGCATCCCTATTCCCTTGTCATATTTTGTTTGTCCCAAAAAAAGTGCAAGAGTCATCTAAAATTAATTAAAGGTAATAAATGACAACAGTTGTCTACAAGACACACATCAACACAGCCCCGGACAACACCCATCAGCACAGCCTTGGACCGAGCCCATCAAAACAGCCTCGGACACCGCCCATCGGCACAGCGTTGGACCACGCCCATCAACACAGCCTCGGACACCGCCCATTGGCACAGCATTGGACCATGCCCATCAACACAGCCTCGGACACCGTCCATCGGCACACCGTTGGACCACGCCCATCAACACAGCCTCTGACACCGCCCATCGGCACAGCATTGGACCACGCCCATCAACACAGCCTCGGACACCGTCCATCCGCACACCGTTGGACCACGCCCATCAACACAGCCTCGGACACCGCCCATCGGCACAGCCTCGGACAACCGATAACTAACATTTCACGTTGAGGGATGATCTTCTTGCTGTAGACATGAGGACAAGACCTCCGAGTGACTGCCCCTCGTCTCACTTCACGTCCTCGGAGTGACTGCCCCTTGTCTCTTCAAAGCCAAGTGGATTGGTGTCTAGGGCATGACAACACGGCTTTCATCCTGGTCAGTGCTGATACCCGAGTGAGCAAAGATAGGAGTGCCAGTCGCATTACCAGTCTGGTCACGTGACTGAGATAGGGCTAACGCACAGGAAGCCAGTGCGGAATGAATGGGTAAAACTCAAATTCCTTGGCTATCAAATGACGTCATCGATGTTTTCCTTTTACAATATCAGACTAAAATATTTTGGGAAGGAGATTATATGATTACATGGTACATGATTCATCAATTTGTATATGGGATTAGAAAAGAAGATACGTTACAACTAGACAGCTACACCAAAGGGGAAACAACTCCTATCAAATATACTTATATAGTGGGTCGAATCTTGATCTGGAAGTAGTAACATCTACTCTCCAGACGATTGAAGAAGTAGCATATACTCTTCAGACGATGGAAGAAGTAGCATATACTCTCAAGACGATGGAAGAAGTAGCATATACTCTTCAGACGATGGAAGAAATAGCATATACTCTCCAGACGATGGAAGAAGTAGCATATACTCTTCAGACGATGGAAGAAATAGCATATACTCTCCTTAAGATGGAAGAAGTAGCATATACTCTTCAGACGATGGAAGAAGTAGCATATACTCTCCAGACGATGGAAGAAGTAGCATATACTCTCCATACGATGGAAGAAGTAGCATATACTCTCAATACGATGGAAGAAGTAGCATATACTCTTCAGACGATGGAAGAAGTAGCATATACTCTTCAGACGATGGAAGAAGTAACATATACTCTCCAGACTATGGAAGAAGTAGCATATACTCTTCAGACGATGGAAGAAGTAGCATATACTCTCCACACGATGGAAGAAGTAGCATATACTCTCCATACGATGGAAGCAGTAGCATCTACTCTTCAGACGATGGAAGCAGTAGCATCTAGTCCCAAGACGATTGACGTAAAAACGATACACTGTCCATGCAACATGTTAGCGCAAATTTGTGTGTAGCAAGCTTTCTCGAGGATTTTTCCGATACTGATATCCGTATTATTTTTTATAAAAAGAAAGTAATCATTGTCCCTGTTTCGATCTATGTAATGTGTGCGTACGTGTTTAAATCAATATTTAAATAAACCGGTTTTAATTACACCGATTTTTTATGTGACGTCATTTCGTCTTGATTCACTCCTGTTGAATGTTTGTATCGCCCACTCGCCTGCGTTAAAATCGCCGACACTTCTCTCATTACTTTCTAATAAACGCGACATTAATTCGTTAACAACTAAATGCCCTCTCTTTCAGAGATATTGCTCCTTATAACAGAGGCGTAACAAAATGGGGGGCAGTGGGACATATGTCTCCAGGCGCCAACTAGTTAGGGGCGCCAAAATGTGCTTTTATATTATTTTATTGATGAAAAAAACAATGGGTGTGAGAGTTGAAATAGAAAAAGGGGGGCCCTTTAAAATCAATCTTGTCCCTGGGCGCCAAACACTCTAGCTACGCCCCTGCCTTATAATGTACAAACGGTCGTCGTGGGGTTATTTGTATGACCAAATTGGTTTTGAAATTCTAGTGAACTGTTTAGATCTCTGCTCAGTGTATCATTACAGAGATTAATGATTTGTCTGCAGATTTCACCTGAAATAACTCGGGCTAGGTTTAAAATAACGTTCACAAATCGATGCCGTTAAGGTTCGAATATCGTTTTACAAATTAGAATTGTCCCCTTTTGTGTCGGTGGGAAGGGGGTAGTCAGGAGATGACGGCCGAGTGTACGTTGAATTGAAGAAATTTAACAACAGGCCACCAGTGTAGAAATTTAACAACAGGCCATCAGTGTAGAAATTTAACAACAGGCCACCAGTGTAGAAATTTAATAACAGGCAACCGGTGCAGAAATTTAACAACAGGCCATCAGTGTAGAAATTTAACAACAGGCCACCAGTGTAGAAATTTAACAACAGGCCATCGGTGTAGAAATTTAACAACAGGCCATCAGTGTAGAAATTTAACAACAGGCAATCAGTGTAGAAATTTAACAACAGGCCATCAGTGTAGAAATTTAACAACAGGCCATCAGTGTAGAGATTTAACAACAGGCCATCGGTGTAGAAATTTAACAACAGGCCATCAGTGTAAAAATTTAACAACAGGCCAACAGTGTAGAAATGTGGGTACTCATTTTGTATTTCAAATTTCTTGCTGTACATTTTAAGCAAGTGAACAGTTATAAACGAAACAAGACTTAAATCTTCAACAATCAAAAGAAATTAAACGTCAACGAACCAAGTCTTTTTAGACGTCATCAAACAGAGACTTAAGACGTCAACGAACCAAGTCTTTTAGACGTCAACGATCCAAGTCTTTTAGACGTCAACGAACCAAGTCTTGCAGACGTCAACGAGCCAAGTTATTAAACGTCAACAAATAGAGACTTTAGAATTCAGCAATTTTCAAACAAAACAGAAGTATTTTCCCCCATGGGGGTTACTATGACGCAAAACAAAAATAAAGGAGTAGCCTACTCTGCAACATACAAAAAACCCAAAAAATTCCGACCTCCAATGTCTTGACAGCTACGTCCCCTTCCACTTTGACCAGACAACCGCCATCATCCTCCCACCCTCCACGGTAAACTAGTTTCCTACCGTAGCTCTGACAAGATAAACCCGCTTACCCCCCCCCCCCCTTTTCCTTAAACCCCGCGGGCCCAACTCTTTGAAAGAGTGCACTCGCTCCTCTAATGCAGTGGTTCACACGTTCTATTATCTTCTGCACCCCAGCTTACTGACATGGTTGCATTTTGAGAAAACAAAGTTGTTAAAAAATGAATATTTCATTGATGTTAAACAAAGTGTCCGGAAATCAAAATCTCTAAAGCCGACATTAACAATGTCAGAACTAGATATATATTCAATGTGTCCACTGGTTTCACCGTGCTCATTGTGTTCACTGTGCTCACTGTGTTTAATTTTTTCACTGCACTTAATGTGTTCACTGTGTTCTGTCCACTGGTTTCACCGTGCTCAATGTGTTCACTGTGCTCACTGTGTTTAATTTTTTCACTGCACTTAATGTGTTCACTGTGTTCTGTCCACTGGTTTCACTGTGCTCATTTTGTTCAGTGTGTTCACTATTTTCACTGTGTTTACTTCACTGTTTTGAGAGTTTTTGGTGTGTTCAATGTGTTCGCTGTGTTCAGTTCACCGTGTTCATTTCACTGTGACCAATGATTTCACTGGGTTCAAATTGCTGTGGGACATTTCATGCATGAGTTCATTTTTGGGTGTACTTTATTAACCATATATTTTTATGCCAATCTAATTTTTTTTTAAAAATCAAAATACTAACTCTTGATGTCAACATAGTCAGTAATTAAGCGAAGTTTCGTGGCATTAGTAGCTTACGACTGCTTAATTTGGTGTGCTTGAGAAACAGTGTTGGACGTCTTGTCTTAAAGTATTGTTCTAGTTGACAAATGTTTGTCCTTGTAAGAATAGAGCAGTTATGTATGTGCTGAAAATGAATATGTTCTTTGTAACAACAAAAGAAACATGTCCATTTATTTAGGGGGGTCAATAAAAATTCGTATTTTATCTTAAGCACCGGAATCTTAGTTATAAAAAGAGTCAGAAGTTATACCACTGCGAATTTAAATTATTTACATTTCCAACCCCTTGTTTATCTCTGCCAACTTAAATAATATACTTTGTCATATATGGACTGCGAATATAAAAAGTAAGGATTCTCATCAGGGCCGGCCTTAGGCTACTGCAACCTATGCGGCCGCAGTGGCCCCGCACTTTCATGTGCCCCGCCCCGAATTTATTTTCTAATACAAAATCTTAATTTTCACTTATTATCGTTATCCCTACCCAGACTGGGCCCCGCAATTGTTAGGGTCGGCCCTGATTCTCATCCGCCCCCTTTTTTTGTTTAATACCACTGCCAATGAAAATAGAATACGCTAGGGCTTAACCGGCTGCAGTTTTTTTTAACACCGGGTTCGAGTAATTGGACAAAATACCCTGTGGGTCCAAGTGTTACCAAAATAAAGAGTTAACTTCTCATTTTCTATGCTCTTAAACGAAATCTACTGTCCTGTGTCATAGTGAGAGTGCATTGCCTTCGTCAAACGTTTATGTCAAGAAATAACCCACCCGCCGGATCCCGGAATAGAGAAGACGTCGTGCAATCACCCTTTGGCGGATACTGCTATTCGTTTTATAACAAAGACTTACAAAAACAACAGCAGCAGTACAAAGAAAATAGCAACATCTTCCTGTACCAGGTTACTGAAAAGTTTCACAGGTACACACATCCCCGAATTGATAGGACGCCCAATGACCCAATTCTATATGGTGTGCAGCCCCAGATCACAGATGTGGAAAAAAAAGAGTGACATGGCAAAAAAAAAATCATATTATAAAGTAAGAAGATCAACATATTTACCGGAGTTTAAACGTCACGCACGAAACTCGCTGCGTGATAACTTTTTTTAAACTTATTACTATTAATATATAACGATAGCAGTTGGAAGAGGAATCATGAAGCACGAGAAGCAATATATATAGAGAGATATGATTCCCCCCTCCCTCGTTTACCTTTGCCAATGAAAACAATATACAAATCTATCCCCCAAATTAAAAACACCAAAAGCATTAAAACTAATTTTTTTATTTATGGAAGTGCATCTTTAGAATCAGTGCTAGCAATGATTGAGCCGCCTATGCAAGCACTAGGGTGGTCTCCCCCCCAACCGCACAATTTGAGAGCGCTGTTCCAGAAAGCCACGGTGTAATTCTGGCTACATAAGTTGGGACAGACTATCCCGGCCTCATATCGATTCCTGTCACAAACAGTTAAGCGTTACCCCTCGCACCCCCGGTAATAATATTTGGGCTTGTTCGTGTCCAGATCTGTCACCTACAGAGAACGAGGGGGGGGGGCGGCGCATAGAGAAGGGGGCGCAGAGATAAAAGTGGGGGACTGGACGTATTCTTAACTGAGTTTTCTAGCAGCCATTTCGCTGTTTGAAAATTTTCCTTGGTTCTGTTCGGTATGAGTCTTTCATCCTCGCGAATCTTTTCAACATACATGTTTTTAAAAATAATACATGTATTTTCAGGAATAAAGTTCATGATAAGCAATATATATATATATTTCCAACAGTTAAATTTATTATAAGCAACGTATACATTTTAAATAATTAGATTTTGATACTCAAAGTATATATTTTCAACAATTGGGTTTATGATAAGCTATAAATATATTTTCAACAATTAAGTTTATGATAAGCCCTACATATTTTTTCAACAATTCGGTGTATGATAAGCCCTACATATTTTTTCAACAATTCGGTGTATGATAAGCCCTACATATTTTTTCTACAATTCGGTGTATGATAAGCCCTACATATTTTTTCAACAATTCGGTGTATGATAAGCCCTACATATTTTTTCAACAATTCAGTTTATAATCACCGAAACACACCTTTCCAAGGATTTATTTTATGATTAGCAATGCTTATCAAGTTTTAATGAGAGATTATCATAATTTAATCATTTTAATAAAAACCCACAAGTATAGAAAAAAAACTTTCAATTCTAACATAGTGAAAAAAAAATACAATCATTAGCCGTCGTATAGCATCTCAGAACCGTCTCAATTTCTAAGCATTCTCCGGGTCAAAGGGGAACAAAAAAGCCCTGAGGAATGTTATCAAGGGGTCACAGGAGTAAAAAAGTTTGATAACCCCTGCTCTAAGGGGGCTATAGATCTACGTACATTTAATTTTATTATGATTCATTTGTTACACGTCAACTACTTTTTATCTCAGCCTAATAACCTTTAAATTAAGTTACCATTAGGATCGTACTGCAACGCGTGTTTCAGATGGTCTATGTATTTCGTCGTAACACCTTAACACATGATTGTGGAACTGCTGGACTGTCGCTAAACCTTCACTAATCGAAAGTGTTATCCGGTGCAGCGGCGGTTCTCAAAGTATTCCTTTGGATTAAAATCCAACTGTTATGCCTTCTTTGTTACAAAGATACAGAGCTCGTCAATAGAATTTTCTGAGACACACTTACTGTGAACAAACTGTTACTGATAAATTAGTTTTCTAAACGTTTACCCGCCCCACCCCCCTCCCCCTTTTCCCCAAAACCAAAATGATCTCTATTTTTTTAATCATTGACCAATTTTCCAAGGGAGAACAACTCCGCCTACCAGGGCCGAGAACTCGCCAGGAAAACCAGCCAGCAAGTAATTTCTTAGCCCAAAATGACAAACCTCCTCGGGGCGCTGGGCAATCAAATGTTTGGATCTAGCCATCTCGATTTAGGATCTTTCTGCGACGCTATGTGAGAGCTGTGTTTAGATTAATCAAGTACGCTGCTATGTGTGTGTGGGGGGGCCGCTGTTTTATCGTTTATCGTTATTTTAGGTGACATTATATTTTTTTTCTCCCCTCCAACCCACAAAACGAGAGACAAGAACTGGTTTAAAGAGAATAGTAAAAAAGAATGGAAAAAGTGGGGTGGGGGTTATGATGCAACACTTTGGAGACCACGATCCTAACAGGGGTTGGTGGGGGATGACCCCAGTTCTTGGCCGTGAGAACAATTGTGTTTATTTGACGTTTTTTTTTTGTTTAGTTCTATCTAAACTGCACATTTTTTAAATTCCCAATTTTTTTTTTTTTGGTTTGTATCATGCAGTTCGTCCATCTTAATTTCGAGATGCTCCTAATGTGTTTGATGTCAGGGTCTATATGATGAAATGAAAGCCATTCTTACATTAGAATATTTCAAACTCAAATCTATTCCCATTGTAGCGAGAAGAAATACATTCTCTTTTTTTCTTTTTTTTTTTTTTTATTATTGTTTTTAAAGCACGCACTTTAATGTTATTGCTATAAAAAAAAGGTATTGATTACCGGATGTAATCATTGCGTGACTCTACCGAACGCTTCCATAAAAATCAATTTGCATTTTCCTGTGCAAGTTGCGAAGAAAGGGGCGTTAATTTCAACACCAAATGATGCGTGCACTCCTTTTTGTTTGAAGCTGTTTCCTTTAATTAAGCTCACCTATTTCAGTCAATCTAAAAAACTGACCTATATCAGACAATCTAAAAAGCTGACATCAAATTGACCAACACTTACTTTTTGTTGTTGTGATATTTAGCAAAACTATAAATCCGTTACAATTTTTTTTTTTAAATAATGAGTAAGTCTTGTCACTGTCGTTTATAAGACAACCTGGCCAATATTCAGACGTGGCTGTGGTTTGTAAGACAAACTGGCCAATATTCACACGTGACTGTGGTTTGTAAGAACACGTGGCCAATATTCAGACGTGGCTGTGGTTTGTAAGACAAACTGGCCAATCTTCACACGTGGCTGTGGTTTGAAAGAGAGCCTGGCCAATATTCACATGTGGCAGTGGTTTGAGAGACAGCCTGGCCAATATTCACATGTGGCTGTGGTTTGTGAGACAGCCTGGCCAATATTCCAGAGTGACTGTAATTTCTAAAACAGCCCGGCCAATATCTCGGTTTACGAACTAAATTCGTTCCAGAACTCGGTTCGTAACACGAAAAGTTTGTAACATCGAAACATTGAAATCAATGAAATAGAGCCAATCTGTTTCAAGATGAAAGAATCGTTTTTGTTTTTTTTTTAAATTGACATCCGGTCGTTTCCCTGACAAAACGCAAAGAATAAGCACACTTCACGCACTAAATAAAGAGAAAGAAAACAACCAAATAAATGAAATGTAAATTTTTTTAAAAAAAGTTGTAGTCTAATGTTTCTTACCAATGAAACGATCATGGGAAATGTGTCACGATCATGGGAAATGTGTCACGTTCTTTACTATTCTGAATCATTATTTTAATGCGTTCCTTGTCGCTGTTTCTTGCCAGCCACCTGGGAATCTTTCTGCAACTAGAAAACTATCAAGGGAAAATTGTCTCCAAAGTTAAACCGTGCTCTCTCTCTGTCTCTCTCTCTCTCCCCCACCCCCACACTCTCTCTCACATTACCAGCCGAGGCACTGTTCGTTACCCGAGACCAAAAAAATGTCGAAGTTTTTGTTCGTAACATGAGGCGTTCGTAACCCGAGGTACCAATGTATTTTGCCTATTATGAGGGAACATTTGAAAACAGCATAGCGGCTAGCCACATTAAAACCATACGATAACAGTACACATTTCTCTTCAGAGAGGTATCGGTTAAATGTTCATTTTTTTAAAAAAGAGTTTCATCTTTCGTTTTAATATGGCAACCAATGCCTTGGAGGGAATGGCTCATTCTTCAATCACGAAGTCCATCAGCCGCGACATTTAAGACAAAGCATGACCTTAATTAGAGGGTTGGTGTGGAAAGTTGGTACCGGGAAGCATTCTTGGCATGTTTAAGGTCTCTAAAAGTGCCTAGTGTTTGGACTCAATAAGAAGGTGTATTTGCTGTACTTTTAGATTGTAAAAAATTATTTCTGCACCTTTAGATTATAAAAAAATGCTTGCTGTACTTTTAGATTGTAAAAAAAATGCTTGCTGTACTTTTAGATTGTAAAAAATACTTGCTGTACTTGAAGATTTCAAAAAATACGTGCCAATATACGTAACCTTGTCATCATTGTTGATTTTAATAACAACGGACAAGCGGTGAAATAGACTATACATATTACCATCCATCCATCCCCGTAGCGCTCAGCCCATGAAGGGCTTTGGCCTGCCTCACTACTTCCCTCCACTTAGAACTAACGAATGCTTTTTCTTTTCCATGCTTGGAGCCCCAGAAAATAGGCCATCCCTGGATCGTCTTTTGGCATTGACGTGTTTGAGCGATTTAGTTGATCGAGCCTTTTTTGTTAATGTATCATGTTGTATTCTAATACACATATTCTGGTAAAGGTCTGAGATCGCTCTCTTAATTAATAATAATAATAATAATAAAGTTCACTTGAAAAAATCACGCTTTATCTCCAAAGGCTGGAAGCGCGGTACAAAAAACAAAGCTGGGAGATAATAACTAGCTGGAAAAGATGGTAGACAACTTCACCCCAGAAGGTATTTGCGAATTAGATGGGTTTTTAAATTTGTTTCTGAGAGGGTCAGGAAGAGTGTTCCAAATGGTTGGGCCAGCAAATGCGAACGTGCGCTTTCCGTAAGTCTCAAGGCGAACACGCGGTATCGAGAGTTTGCCACTATCGGACGAGCGGAGTTGTCTAGTGGGTACATAAGACCCCGGCTAGTAAATTGGCAACCAGCTCCATTTGCTGAGCTGTGCCATACAACATTTCCCTCGCGTAGGGTTCCCCCAGGAGATCTAGTGAGGGACATTCGGTCAACAGATGTGCTAGCGTCTCCGGCCCAGGCTGCAATGCCGGCAGGTAGGATCCCTATTGTTGTCCAACCGCCAGAAGTATGTGCCTGTGGGGCAATGCTCGGTGCGCTGTATTCAAAAGGGTCGATTTAACTTGGAAATGTAAGCAACATAATAACTGAATTAACAAGGAGCCGATGTAACTTTCGCAATAGGGTTTGTCATTTCTTAAACCGGAAAATGTCACTGCACACTGCGTAATGTTACTATTTTTAGACACGTTTTCGTTACACAAGGCTACAAACAATGTATTTCAGCATATATATATATATATATATCACAGAAACAATTTTGTGTATCTCCATATTTCGAAAAATAAAGGAGTGAACAAGATTTGGTCTGGGCTAATGTCCACTTTGCTGACTCATAGTAACCTAGAAGTACCGAAAAGCTGTAGCGATGGATCGGGCAAAACGGAATACCCGGATGCTTTATTAATATTTGTCCGCCATTAACTGATATTGGCCAAACTGGATGCCCGGATTATTGTATAAATAGATTTCTTCCATTATAGGACAAACCTTATTACATTTTTTTTTCATATAGGTCTCAAAACACTTTTAATTTTACATACTTTATGTTAACTTATTTATTTTTTTATTATTTTTTTTTTTTTTGAATTGATATCTCTCAATTTTCCTATTTCAATAATTTGTTTGGGTTTTTAGTGTTTTTTTTTAAAAATCAATGAGTTTTTATATTCAAACGAGGATATATAGTTAGAATATCTAAGGGTGATCATACACTAGGTCCGGATTTCACCGGATTCTAAGACTGACGACAAGACCGATCGCTCGGTAGAACTGTAAGTCGGACATAGTAAAACTTGAGAATACATTGCATCCGATCGCATCCGGAACTTTATTGTTTAATCATAACAACGGCCTTCACCCTACTGTCTTTCCGCTAGCGCTAACGAATATAAAAATAAGGATAGTTTTTCTATGATCTAGTTTTTTTTTTATGCGTGAAGAGCTCCAATGACGTCATTTGCTTGTTTTTTTTTTAAATTTAGCTTCGGACAATTCCGTCGAACATCGCTCTAGTTATATGGTTGCTATGTCCCATAGTGGAGAGCAATCATCCACTTGAGATATTAGTTTATCAATTTCTACCATTTTAATTGATAGAATGCTACAATTTGTATATATTTAAATTACTTATGATGGATCCAAAGGAATAATACACAAATGAAAGGCTATTCTAGATTTTAAGGTGACATTTTTGTACAAACAATCTGTAAAAAATTACATGCTGCCATTTTAATTGTTTTTAAAATTAGCTTCGGACAGTTCTGACGAAAAAAACAAATTCAACCGGGGCGCATTACCGACTTTCACCGATGACGCCTGAGCAAATGTAGCCGTGTTCACTTTGTTATTGCATTTGTTTTTTATACCGATCCAGTCTCGTTCGTCAGTCTTGGAATCCGGTGATACCCGGACCTAGTGTATTATCACCCTAAGTTATGCATCATTAATTCTTCATTAATACGCCATTGTTTCTTTTTCCTTTCATAGGCTGCAAGATTATCCTATTAAATTGTCATGATTACGTCATTGTTAATTTTCTTTCATTAGCTGCAACAATTCAATCAAGCTCAATTTATCTATGCGTACTCTATTTATATAATCATATAATGCAGAGGTCTCCAATCCATCGCCATTGTGCCTTCTGGGTTACATTAACTAGCTGAAATCGGTCGCCACGGACCTTCACCAATGATCTATTTATAGGAAGTGTTTACGTAGTGTATCTGATTTTAAAATACATCAACTACTTGTAATGCATAATTTATAAGGGAAACAAATAGTTTCTTGTGTGCGATTACGATTACGGCTCACTCAGATGGAAGTGTTTGCGATTACGACTACGGCTCACTCAGATGGAAGTGTTTGCGATTACGACTACGGCTCACTCAGATGGACGTGTTTCGATTGTGACTCTTTTGTCTGTCCCAATGAAACGCGTTAGAGTGTGTTTGTTGTTTGAAGTTGGGGGGGGTGGGGGTGGGGAGCAATCATGCTTAACGTTATGATTCCTCGGCGTTTACGAATATGTTAACAACGAAGACAAAACAATAACAAAACTAGACCGTGTCCCACGGGGAGTGACAAGCGATTGTTGAGCGTGTAGCCACATCGAGATGAGCGGACAGACAATGAATGAAGTGGAGGCCGTCTCTTTTGTGTGGATCTGAACAAGTCCCTGAACAATGGTTCAGTAAGAACAAGACCAGGTGTCTAAAAACATAAATAAATAAATGATAGATAAATGTGTTTGATCTTGAGACGTGGCGAGGAGTGATGCCTCAAGCGGAGTGGAATGGCGCGGTGTGGAGTGGTGCCCTAGACGGGGTGGAGTGGTGCCCCCGACGCACTGGAGTGGTGCCTCAGGCGAATTGAAGTGGTGCCCCAGACGGAGTGGAGTGGTGCCTCAGACGGAGTCAAGTAGTGCCTCGGGCGTAGTGGATTGGTGCCTTAGACGGAGCGGAGTGAAGCCTCGTGTGGCGTGGAGTGGTATCTATTTGATGTTTAACAACAATAGAGCCACATGGGGCGGACTGCGATCTGGTTGAAGCAGCAACATGAAATGTAAAACACGGGACAGGGGGAAAGCTGAAATATAATAAGAAGGCAAAACAGAACAGTGAACATGTTGGTAAGAAGGCCTCGCCAGCGACAAAAAAAAAACATTACAAATGGAGACAGAAAAAAGAGATTAAAAATAATCTAAAATCATTTAAGTCAGTAGTTCTTTCAGTCATCTGATTGAGATTTTGGCCACGCCCTGCTGCCCCCACACACCAAGCCGATAAACTGCATTCCCCCGCCCCCCCGGAACAAGATTAAGTGCACAATCAAAAAGAAAAAAAAAACCACTATATTAAGAAAACTACAAATAAATCTTCTTCTTTTATAAAAGTTAATACATTTCCCCGATTAAATTTATTGAAATACTCGAGCCAATGACGAATATTTCAGACAAATTTATTCAAATCATAAGGCTCTAGCTGCCCAAACGTCCCAAATTTATAAATAAATTCCTATCATTACTTAGGGTAGAGAAATGTTTGGTGCCTGGTGTGTATAACTCTGCCCAGGGACCAAAATAGGAGCGCCCTGAATAAAGATAGACAGATAGTTATAATATTTAACAAAGGTGCTTGCCAGGGCTTTTTGATGCTTTAATAATATAGTATAATATTAATGAATCCTCTGCATGCTGAACTAGATAAAAATGAAAACATGAGTTTGTGTAGAATGATTTTTAGCAGTGCTCTTTTTCTGACGGACATCTTTTTGGAAACGTTTTTTTTTTTTTTTTATAAATGATAAACTTATTTATTAATGAAGTAGTTTTATCAAATGAAATAAAAGTTTGAATAAAAATTAGAGAGAACAAACATTACCATTAAGTAACAACTAAAACAATAAACGATTTCTACAAACACAAACAGGTCAAGGGATGCCACAAAAAAAATGTTCTCGATCAAGTGCAGCTTAGGGAAAAAGTAAACTAAGCTATGCGCCAAAATGCATCCCTCACGTTTTAAATTTATAAGATAAATTCTGAAGAATGATTCACTTACCCTCTCCCCGCATAGACTGAAATGCCCCCCCCCCCAAAAAAAAAAAAAATCGTAGAAAGAAAGAAAAATAAACGCCACTGATCCTATGTTGTGTCCGAGAGACTTGCAAAATGATAGACACGTGTATATTGTATTTCCTACTGGACACTAGTAGAATGACAAGACAAGTTTCTTTAATTTATCGATTGAAACTTGGACGCGGGTAAAATGTGTACTATCTAATTTATGTTTTTGATCATCCATGCTTTGGATATTCTTATAACATTTAATTTGAGCGTTGGCGTGTTTGAAATTCTTGAAACATTTGATTTGATCATGGGCGTGTTTGAAATCATTATAAAAACATGGTAATCTTGTTTTTTTTAATTTTTTTATTAATAAAGGATCAGAATTTTGACATTGTTTTAGAATGCAAACTGGGTTTTTTTCTAAATTAGATAAAGAAACGTCATTTCTTCCTGAATAACTATTTTTTGTTTTAGAAAGACAATTGAATTTTAAAACAAAACATGAATTTCTTTCAAATCAGTTAGTTTGTTTTGTTATAGTTAAAATAAAACACATATTAGTCAACTCATTAATAGTGTGAAATAGCTCAAAATTATTCTTTTGAAATGTCTTTCTCATTGTGATTAATTCTTAAAAATTAGCAAACTTATATTAAGTATTATTTTTGTTAACTGGAAAACAGACGCAAAAAAAAATCCAATCACAAAAATCCACAAACATATATTTTATATTAAGACAACACAAGTTCTAAATTATGACTTATCATCAAGCAGACAGCATTCAACTTATAAGATATTATATTCAAATCTTTCTGTAAAAATGTGTTGTTGTTTTTTTTAAGTAACATGACTTTTAACGAAAGATTTCAATTTGAAACTCAAAACCAGAGCAGATTTTTCAGCCTCAAGCGTTCTACTCTCATTCACACACTGGATTACGGTAAGGGTTAGGGTTAGGGTAAGGGTTAGTGTAAGGTTTTGGATAAGGGTTAGGGTAAGGTTAAGGGTTAAGAAAGGTTTTGGTAAAGGGTTATGATAAGGTTTAGCCCCCCACCCCCCACACACTTTTTCAGAAAATAAAGTAAGATTAGATTCTTTTAATAATCTAAATAAATGATTTTTCAAACTATTTTAGCACATAAAGAAATAAATACATATTTTAACCAAGACAATATTTTACAAATAGAACAATTTGATCACAAGACATATTAAGTATTTCTCATATATTTCGATTCTAGTCAAAGTTTTTACAATTCTATTTAAAAGACTTAAAGGGGGAAAAATATCCTTCCTTCTCTTTCATTTCAACATGGTGGGTTCTTATTTAATCTTTAGATCTCCATTTCAGTCGCAATGTGATTGGGAACGTTGTCGCAGTGTGGTTGAGGATGTTGTTGCAGTGTGGTTTGGGGGGGGGGAATGTTGTCGCAGTATGGCTGGGGACGTTTCCGATTTCAGTTAATTATTCATCAAGTTTAATATGTGTCACCGTCGACTTTTCTTTCTAACCCTAAGATCCTGGTTTGAAACAAGATAACGTCATGAAAGCCTAAGGTACTACGGTCAGATCAGGGATTCACTTCATTGTGTTATGCGAGGGATACCTTTTTTCTGGGGCTTCCGTCGTGTCAAGTTCATTATTGGGACCATTTCCTTGTCACGGTTGGTCGTTTGGATGCTATTTAAAGATTTTTTTTTTAATACGAGAGCAAAATTCTTTTTGTAGGAGCCGGTCGATCTCTTCGTTGGAGTCAGTCAATCAGTTCTTTGGAGTCGATGGATCTGTTCGTAGGAGTCGGTCGATATGTCAGTAGGAGTCGGTCGATCAGTTCTTTGGAGTCGGTCAATCAGTTATTTGGAGTCGATGGATCTGTTCGTAGGAGTCGGTCGATATGTTAGTAGGAGTCGGTCGATCAGTTCTTTGGAGTCGGTCAATCAGTTCTTTGGAGTCGATCTATCTGTTCATAGGAATCGGTCCATCAGTTCTTTGGAGTCAGCCAATCAGTTCTTTGGATTCGATCTATCTGTTCGTAGGAGTCGGTCGATATATTTGTAGGGGTCTGTGAAAGTAAGAAACTAAAGAAAGATTGTGGTCACTAGACAGAGGTCTGAACTCACTCTCTAAAAAATATAACTTAATAGACTTTTTACAGAGACCACGCGCCTCCCCCCCCCCTTATTTTTTCATACCTGGCCAGATCAGAAAGTAATGTAATGACATTAATTTATTCATGATAAATAAAATAAATTTCTCTATAAATGTCTGAAAATTTGCTTTAAAACATAATAATTTAAATATTCACTTTCTCCACACAAAAAATTAGTAACAAATTCCCACATATCAAACCATAAATTCGTTTATAAACCGATTTAATAAAACACAGCACGAAGGCTGACGTTAATGATAAAGGCATCAATTATCTACATATTGAACTGAGTTCTAAATTAACTCGGGTAAACCTTGATAAACTCGTAACAATTCATTGTAAACGTAAAGTCATCTTCCTGTTTTATGTACAAGGTCCCAGTGCGGTAAAATCTTGGTAACCCATCCACACTGACAATGTCGTACACCCCCCCCCCCCCCCGGGACCCGCTACGAACTATTCTTGAACAGATTTTACAGTTCTGTCAAATTAGTTATTAAGCTACACGAACACTGGACGAAAATATAAAGTTTGGACTAACAGCAACTTAAAAAATTCAAGAAAATTAATTTTAAAAAAATTAAACTTAAAATTCACAACTTCTATTGTTCTTTTCTTCACAGATGCAAGCTCGCACATCGCTTGATCAAATTAGCAATTCTTCACCTAATCGCTTTACATTAACAAGTTTAAGTTTTAAAAAAGCTCCTCTCGCAGGAAGCCACGGACGTGAATCGTCTGAAATAGCTGTGGGCTTGTTGATCGGATTAAGAGACATTCCCAAAACCATGCCCTGCTTAGATGGAAACCATACCCTGCTTCGATGGTGATCGCACCCTGCTCCGATTGCAACCGCGCCCTGCTCCGATGGCAACCGCTACCTGCTCTGTCTGATGACGATCTACTGGCAAACTTATATTTTAAATGATTTTTGTTTTTACTTTGTAATGCGTTTAGACACGTCTTTAATAGGAAGTGTATTGTAAGGATTTTTTAAATATATATATTTTTGGTTTCTCTATATTGACGTAAGACATTTTCGACCAAGTGCAGAATATTTTCGTCGAAAGATTTTAGACAAAAAAATCTTGGACCACCCTAATCGGCACTAAACTTAGCTATGCCAGATTCGAAATAATAAAAATATGTTTATCTCTGTTCTTTCTGTAGACGGACTCTATCTTATTTGGCCACAATTTGGACCTATTTGACGTTCACTTTCGTTAACTACACTTCAAGTATAGGGCTCCTTGTTTGAAGAAAGAAAAAAGAAATACGTAGTGCCCAACTTCGTCTTACAAGTAGACGGGTGGTAGTGCTTGATTATTCGGCCACTCATGCTACGCAAGGAGCCGCTGACATTGATTAGAATAGACACTGGGTTTTCTGAACAGTCTGGCATATAAAATGGTGTGTCTGACAGCGTGGGAGGTGTTGGGAGTGTGGGTTGGTACTGCAATACCGTGGGTTGGTACTGCAATACCGTGGGTTGGTACTGCAATACCGTGGGTTGGTACTGCAATACCGTGGGTTGGTACTGCAATACCGTGGGTTGGTACTGCAATACCGTGGGTTGGTACTGCTTTACCGTGGGTTGTTACTGCAATACGGTGGGTTGATACTGCAATACCGTGGGTTGGTACTGCAATAACGTGGGTTGGTACTGCAATACCGTGGGTAGATACTGCGATACCGTGGGTTGGTACTGCAATACCGTGGGTTGGTACTGCAATACCGTGTTAGTTTATTATGTTTAGAGTTACGTAGAACAGACGTGCACATACTATTTTCTATGTAGAGTTCAATAGAACAAATGTATCCACACCATCGTCTATGTAGCTCTACAGTTATATTGAACAAATTTACACATACCACCGTCTATGCAAGTATATAGTCATATTATAGAAAAAACGTACACATACCATCGTATATGTAGGTATTTAATTATACAGAAAAAACGTCCACATATCATATTCTATGTAGTTATATACTTGTATAAAACACACGTACACATACCATCCCCTCTTCCGTGGGCTCTGGTTGGCTCGTCTGTAGTGGCATACTGTCTAAAGCGGCGCGACCCCCTAGCGCTACCCGGGGGAATACAACCAACACTGTGTGAGTCTGCGTGGGCAGACTACGGACATGCATGCTATCTGCAGGAATTGTAGCATTTAACAGAAGATCTACAACGTGTCGTTTCGCGGTCCGATGGGGGACTTTTCGGGCTTGGGGGGGTGGGGGGTGCTTTGGGGAGGGAACTAACGTACATATACATACACATATCTTCTATTTAGTTCTATAAAACAGACGTACATATACCAGCTCCAATGTGGTTGTGTAGTTATTTAGAACATAGTCACATGCAATCATGAAAACGTCTCTTTTTATTACAATATTTTTTTTATCAATTTTGCTTCGAGGCGATCGTAGAAGGGTTTCGTTTCTGTGCTGGGGAGTCGAAGGGTGTTTTTGATTTAGCCCTAATCTTTGACCCACCCCCCCCCCCCCCAGCTAAAAACCTAATTTATTTTTAAAAATAGTATTTAATTTAAATACAAATATTTTTCTGTTAATACGTTAACAAGATTTCAAATTAACTATACACTTTACAAATCTTCAGCAGCCTATATATTAGTCTAACATATTTTTAAGCTAAAATGTTCAATCAATTACTGTCACGGCACAAGAAAGCACTACCCGCTTTTATACCACATCGTAAAGTTGTGTTTACAGTCGTGATGAAAGAACCACGAGACAAGTTTGTTACTTGTAAAAAATTGTAGCTTAATCATTTTATTTTTTAAGTGGCGTCCTCGTCATTTTATCCTGGCTACGCCTATGTTTAAATCCGTATTACTATATCGTTCATTGTTCGTGCAGATCCTTCATTTATTCTGCCCTACAGATGTCTTAACACCAAACGTGCAGGAGCGTAGGAATATTCAGTCCAACCGAATGAAATAACGCAAACCAATGCATTCAAGAGCCCCTGCGAGATAAGACGACAGCGGGCGATAATTTGTCTTGGAAAGACAATTACTTGAACCAAAGGTCGCATCACACGCGCGGATGAATTTCAGATTGCCAATGGCCCAATCTGACAGATTGATTTCAGGGGAGCTCTTCGGTTGGAATGCGCGTAGGAAAGAGAAAAAAATTGAAGGCCACACACGGGCCAGTGGTGGCGGTCGGTTGATAGCCTCGGAATGAAGGGAGGGGGCTGCGGGATGTACGGCCGGGATGCCGAATGTGTGGCCGGGGTGCCGAATGTGTGAGCTGAAAGATTTTAAATAAAAGACTGTAAAAAAAGGGTGGGGGTATGAGAAAAGAGACACGAATGATGTATTGGACAGAGTAAGATGGGAGCGCCGAGTTGTTGGTAATAATACAGCTCTAGAGTATGAAAGATGTTGAATATATAACTAAGGACGGTCGGAGATGTAAGAGATAGGACCTTTTTTATTTTTTTCAAGGGAAGTGTGGTATGTGGGGAAGGGGTGGTATGGAGACTGGTAAGTGGGGTGAGAGATGGTATTGATTTATATCGTCGATTTTTTTGTTTTCTTTTACATAAGTCACTTGGAGCTTTTTGATTTGATGTTTTATAAGTCATTTGGAGGTTATTTATCGATTGTTTTATAAGTCATTTGGAGGTTATTTATTGCCCGTTATATAAGTCATTTGGACGCTATTTATTGACTGTTAGATAAGTCATTTGGAGGTTATTTATTGCCCGTTTTATAAGTCATTTGGACGCTATTTATTGACTGTTAGATAAGTCATTTGGAGGTTTTTTATTGAATGTTTTATAAGTCATTTGGAGACTTATTGACTGTTTTATAAGTCATTTGGAAGCTGTTTTTGACTGATATATAAAGCATTGGGAGGCTGTTTTTGACTGATATATAAAGCATTGGAAGCTGTTTTTGACTGATATATAAAGCATTGGGAGGCTGTTTTTGACTGATATATAAAGCATTGGGAGGCTGTTTTTGACTGATATATAAAGCATTGGGAGGCTGTTTTTGACTGATATATAAAGCATTGGGAGGCTGTTTTTGACTGATATATAAAGCATTGGGAGGCTGTTTAGGAAATGGTTTAAATGTGTTTTTATTTTAACCATTCATTATGTTTTTTCGAAGAATGTTTACAAGAACACTTTAGTTTTATTATAGTACACACAACTTTAAGATCACGTGCTAGTGGATTTGGGAACTAAGTGGATGAGTACTGTCTGGATAATACCACAAACAACGAGAAAGTCGGGTAAAGGTTGTCTGTATAAAATACCTTCCACCGATTATTTTCCTTTATATTATATGATTTATGTTAAATATCAGAAAAATCGTACATAAAAGTTTCTGACAAATTAAATTATAATTTTTTCCTTTATAAATTGGTAAGGGAGAAGCAATAACTGAACTTTTTTTTTTTTTGCAAACTTTTCTATAATAGCCTCCCATGAAGAAAATCTCATGAGTTGTTTCCTAGTAGTGGGTGGAGGAAGTAATGTGACGGCATACATCTTGGCTGGAGCAGGCCTTGCATGACCTTGACTGGAGCAGGCATTGCATGACCTTGGCTGGAACAGGCCTTGCATGACCTTGGCTGGAGCAGGCCTTGCATGACCATGGCTGGAGCAGGCCCTTGCATGACCTTGGCTGGAGCAGGCCTTGCATGACCTTGGCTGGAGCAGGCCGTACATGACCTTGGCTGGAACAGGCCTTGCATGACCTTGGCTGGAGCAGGCCTTGCATGACCTTGGCTGGGGCAGGCCTTGCATGACCTTGGATGGAGCAGGCCGTACATGACCTTAGCTGGAACAGGCCTTGCATGACCATGGCTGGAGCAAGCCTTGCATGACCTTGGCTGGAGCAGGCCTTGCATGACCTTGGCTGGAGCAAGCCTTGCAAGACCATGGCTGGAGCAGGCCTTGCATGACCTTGGCTGGAGCAGGCCTTGCATGACCTTGGTTGGAGCAGGCCGTACATGACCTTAGCTGGAACAGGCCTTGCATGACCTTGGCTGGAGCAGGCCTTGCATGACCTTGGCTGGAGCAGGCCTTACATGACCTTGGCTGGAGCAGGCCTTGCATGACCTTGACGCACTGTGTGAACTAAATGTTCCACAATTGCTTGACAAAATCCCAACTTGCTTAAGTTTATAGAATTTGTCTGCAAAAATGTGAAAAGTATTGACTGTAAAAATATTACATCCTCATTGTAGGCACTAGGGTTTTCATCGCCAGCAATAATGCCATGGACTATGCGTTGGAGGGTATCCATGGTAATATTTCATTACCTTAGCTTGGCATAAACCATCTTGAGTACAGAAAGGAGAGATTCCCTTTGTTTCATCAGACAGAGGAACCTGCTTATGACCCGATAATAGGTCTATCTATCTTGGTTACATATTTGGCGTCTTCTACTCGTCTATCCTTGAATAGGAACGGAATCAGACTTTGTAACACAATTCACTTTCCCGAGATCAATGCAAAACCTGTAACTTTATTCATGGGTAACCCCAGTTAATAGATCTTGATTCAATAATATCATTGCCAAACATGTATTTAATTTCAGACCAGATTATTTCAAGTTTTTATTTTCCGGATTGACTCTATGTTGCTTGACCGGATTTGCATGGCCAATGTAAAAAATTATGAACATAAATTTCTGTCTTATTCGGCACATCAGGACAAGGTAAAATAAAATTTGGTATAACAGATTTAACAATGTATTTTTCTGATAATGATAAAAATCCTGGTTTCTTATGTAAGCTATGCCTTCTTTTTTTACATAATATCAATCGCATCAGTAACATTTGCTTTAGTTACTGATGTTACAGTTGAGATTGGGTTAACACATTTGTATCTCCGCATGGGCAAGTATCATCACAATATCTTTCAACATGTTAATGTTGCAAAACTGCCTGTTTCTTTTAAGATGTGTGGATACTATGAGGTCCAAAATATCTAGCCTGCACTTCTCGTCCTGGTTTTTTACAAAAGTCAAGCGTTTTGCGCACTGACACAAATTTTTTTTTAACAAATTTTAATTTTTGATTGAATATCTTTTAACTTAGATGCATTCAAATTAAAGGCATTAAAAATGTTATTTTAAAACTTAAAGACATAGTCCAGAAGTCCTCGGGGGGGGGGGAGGGGTATCTGTGATATCCACATATATCTTAAAATTTGAAGGGCTCCGCCAACCGTATGGCCAAACCAGAACGCCTTACAAAAGAAATACTAGAAATTGCTTCACTTGATAGTATTCTTTAGAACAAATAGAACTTTTTCGAACGTATACAACCTTTTCCAAATTAATGGAGGTGTGGTTAAAAAAGGATTGGTGCTACACGTTTAATCAGTGACCTTTATATCAATACAAACCAAAAAAAAAGCGTGGAGCAAGTTCTGGTAGTGACAATGCAATGAAGAGGTAAAAATTAGGCCAACACATCATGCCATAACACTATGGTGTTGCAGGAAATGTTTTGTACGCATGTGGGTGTGCGGCGCTGCAAATAGTTCAAGAAATCCTGTCCTAAAAACTTCAATAGCGTATGTGCGTTTAACATATACGTCACACCAATACAAGTCTTGTAAATCTACTTAGGTATTTCACGTTTACACAATGATCCTATTATTTGTACAACCCATCGAACTCACCCCGTGATTCCACCATGAGTGGGTAAGACCCAGCGTGTGTCAATACAGGGAATGAACTCTGGATAGCTTCAGGATTATCTTATCTTGTGCCATTGGCTCTGTAAAGCCAGTGAGGGCGTCCGAGATAAGGAATCGTCTCTGGTCAGTGACAGTAGCGTTGTAACTGGGTCAGTAACAGTAGTGTTTTAACTGTGTGTTAAGGACACTGTGTCCCTGTTAGTGACAGCACTGCTTTAATTGCGCCTTTATGACATGCTTTCCTTGTCTTTGACGTTAATATTGTTATTGTGTGTCAAGGACAGTGTGTTCCGTGTTCCCTGTCAGTGACAGCACTGTTGTAACGGCGCCGCGAGGACATGCATTTCCTGTCTTTGACATAATTATTGCTACTGTGTGTCCCGGCAGTAGAATTGTTTACAGTGTCTCGATGACATTTTTTGCCTGACATTGGCAGTAGTAATGTTGCGTGCTCATAGACTGCCAAAAAACAGAATGGGGTTGGAAAATGTGTGACGTCATTAGTTTTTTTTCTGTAGGTTCGTTTAATTAACCGCATTCCATTTTCTAATAATGTTTTCAAAGTAATCCACTTGTGTAGAATAACCGTAGAGTCCTAGAGTGGGATTTATCTCCCCAAATGTCAAGGTCAAAAAATGCTGCCAGAATTCATGTCAAATTTGGCCATTTCACAAATAATGACGTCACACGCTACCTCGTTTTTTAAAACTTTTTAAACATAATTATTTTGAGTTTTAATTTTCAATCGTATGTCTCTGAAATCATTGCGTTTCTTGAAAGTTATATCTCTGGAATCATGATGTGTCTTGTTGAGACATGTGTCTCCAAAATTATGGTGTTTCTTGTTGAAACATATGTCTTCTGAAATAATGGTGTATCTTGTTGAAACTCGTGCCTCTGAAATCATTATATGTCACTACAATCACGGTGTCTCATTGTTGATATATATGTTATTCCGCCATATCTGTAGATTTTGATGAACTTATTATTATTTTTTTTAGTATTTAGAAAACACGCACGGAATAATAGCATGGGTAAACTAAATATGTATTTTTAAAACTAGGTAAACTGTTCACATCTTTAGGGTCAGCTCGGATCTTAATGTTGCTTTAGAAAAAACGGTTCTCAACCTGTGGGTTACCAACCCTTTATGGTCGAACGACTCTTACACAGGGATCCCCTAAGACAGTGGTTCTCAACCTTTCTAATGTCGCGACCCTTAAATACAGTTCCTCATGTTGTGGCGACCCCCAAACACAAAATTATTTTCGTTGCTACTTCATAACTGTACAGTTCATGTGTTTTCTGATGGTCTTAGGCGACCCCTGTGAAAGGGTCGTCCGACCGTCAAAGGGGTCGCGACCCATAGGTTGAGAACCACTGCCCTAAGACCATCGGAAAACACGACATATTCATGAAGTAGCAAAGTTTATGATTGGGGCTCACCACAAAATGAGGAACTGTGTTAAAGGGTGGCGGCGTTAGGAAGGTTGAGAACCACTGTTCTGGAACATCATCTTATTATGTAACCGATTCAAAAAAATTCGTATCCCTTTAACAACATTTGTCTTAATTAGGTCGTTTAAGTAACTTGCCACGCAGGTCTGATTGTTCATAATGTTCGCCATCTCTTTTTTAGTTTACGTCGTTAATATATACTTCTGGTGATTAAATCCAAACACAGGGTGCTGAATACTTTCCATTCTTTTAATGTACTTGAAAAATAAAAACCTGACGAAAAAATGTAATTTAAGGAGCCTGGATGTGCTTTCCTTTAGTCGAGTATAAGTACTAAAATCGAATACAAATTCTAGATGGTTCCCGATAACTGGTTGATTAATAATAGATGCCGGCCGAGTTCTCGGTTTTGATTTCGGTGCCGAAAGCTGCCATTCGATCACTTTCCGTGTAGTTTCGGCTACGGCCGAAATCAGACAATGCCATTCGGTCGATCTCTCATTGATAATAAATCCGGAGTCGTATCCCAAAAGTGGGTCTCGTCAGTTCAATGTCTGAGTTGGTTAATAGATGATAGAACGATTTGCCAATTAAGCAGCCTTGCAAATTATAAACCCCCTTATTTCAGTGTCCCTTTTTTTTCGTTTATTACATAATTAATGTTTGGCTTGTTCACATTTACACCGTGGGAGGAAATTGCTTTATAAATATACAACAGAGAAGAGTTTTTTTTTCTTTTTGTTCTCCGTCCAAACACTGGCAGCCTGTGGGTTCTTCCCTGCGGTGCGTGGCAAGGCGAATGATAAAAGAAACAAGAGTTTGTTGCCATTTTGCTAGATTAGGGCCCTATTCTTACCGTGGCTCGCACACTGGTCCAGTGCAAATTGAATTCCCTTGGCTTGTGAGCACCCCCCAATGGAGCCCATTAATCGAACGGAGGATAGAGCTAGACGAGGTGACGGGGAGGAACGGGTGTAGGTGGGCGAGCTCGGAGAGGACAGACAGAAGAAGTTGACGAGGTGACGGGGAGGAACGGGTGTAGATGGGCGAGTTCAGAGAGGACAGACAGAAGAAGACAACAAGGTAGAGAGACAAAGTTGAAGTTACATACCATAGTAAGTTATGGACATAAGAAATGGATTTAAGTAATGGACATAACTAATGGACATATGTAATGGACATAAGTAATGGACATAACTAATGGACATAACTAATGGACATAACTAATGGACATAACTAATGGACATATGTAATGGACATATGTAATGGACATAACTAATGGACATAACTAATGGACATATGTAATGGACATAACTAATGGACATAAGTAATGGACATATGTAATGGACATAAGTAATGGACATAACTAATGGACATAAGTAATGGACATAACTAATGGACATAAGTAATGGACATAACTAATGGACATAAGTAATGGACATAACTAATGGACATAAGTAATGGACATATGTAATGGACATAACTAATGGACATAACTAATGGACATAAGTAATGGACATATGTAATGGACTTAACTAATGGACATAAGTAATGGACATAAGTAATAGACATAACTAATGGACATAACTAATGGACATAAGTAATGGACATAACTAATGGACATAAGTAATGGACATAACTAATGGACATAAGTAATGGACATATGTAATGGACATAACTAATGGACATAAGTAATGGACATATGTAATGGACATAACTAATGGACATAAGTAATGGACATATGTAATGGACATAAGTAATGAACATAAGTAATGGACATAACTAATGGACATAACTAATGGACATAACTAATGGACATAACTAATGGACATAAGTAATGGACATATGTAATGGACATAAGTAATGGACATAACTAATGGACATAAATAATAAACGCGCTTCGAGCCTTTGGGGATAAAGCGTGATTTAAAAAAAAACGTTATTATTATTTTGTATTGGGTACAGAGTACCTGACAGATAGAACATCAAACAGCTCATAAAAACATAGTTTTTCGTCTATATCCTTAATCTATATAATACAAGCAATGGGGTGGGGCAAATAATTTGACAAAACATACATACAAATAACACACTTTATAAGTATCGGTATAAGAATCCCAATTACTGCTCTCGGATTAAATTCACCAACATGATAGAAAAACAACAGAAAATATTACGCACCAAACGCATTTGCGATTTTTTTGTTTTTAAAGGGTTCTATTTAGCGCAAATGTCGGGGATTGCATATGGTGAAATCAATGTCATCATATTTCTTCATCTTTCCCTTCCAAAAAGGTGTTTTTTTAATTTTAAAGAAATGGTGGTCTGAAAATTTGACAGAATGTGTTGTCATCGGCAACGAGTATAGGTGCCCAGTTTCAGCTCGTTATGTTGACGGGAAGTGGATAAATTAAACGTCCTAAGATTTTGCCAGTCCGCCAGCCAGCTGCGAACAAAAGTGAAATTAATATAAAGCATTTAAAGAAGATAGAATTTCAAAGTTAGAATTTCTTTTTAAGAAATTTGAACGCTAGAAATAATTTTATTAAAAATTATGTTTTGAAAAGTGGAGGAAAAAATAAGTGTCGTGGTGATAGAGAAGTGGTCGATGGTGTGAAAAAATACATGTTTTTTTTTAAGTTACAGAGAGAGAGAGAGAGAGAGAGTGTGTGTCTGTGTGTGTTAGAGACATAGACAGGGAGAGAGAGAGACGGGGACAGAGAGAGGTAGAGAAACATGGAGGGAAAGTGAAAGAGAGACAGGGTCAGAGAGACAGACTGGGAGAAAGTGTGTGAGAGAGAGACAGAGACAGGGAGAGAGAGTGTGAAAGAGAGACAGAGACAGGGAGATAGACATGGGGAGAGAGAGAGAGAGAGAGAGAGAAAGCGTATGTTCTATGTGCTAAGAGTGACCCAGTGTTCATTCAGTCAAATATAATAAATTATGAACTGGTTGGATCTGTCAATGACTGAATAGGGGAGATAGCATGGTGCTGTGGAATACTGAGTTGATATGAACGTTTTGAACTGTAACTATTGTACAGAACTGCAGGCGTTACTGTGTAGGTGAGAGTGCTTTTTGGGTGAGAGTGCTGTGTAGGAGAGTTCAAGCGTTACTGTGTAGTTGAGAGTGCTGGTTGGGCGAGAGTGCTGTGTAGGAGAGTTCAAGCATTACTGTGTAGTTGAGAGTGCTGTTTGGGTGAGAGTGCTGTGTAGGAGAGTGCAGGCGTTACTGTGAAGGTGAGAGTGCTGTTTGGGTGAGAGTGCTGTGAAAGAGAGAGTGCTCTTTAGGTGAAAGTGCTGTGTAGGAAAGAGAGCACTGTTGTCAGTGTGTCGAGGCCCACCTAGACAACGTGAACCAGTGAACCGCGCGTTGAACAGTGGCCCCCGATACGACGTCCTGCTCCAATCATCATCACAACTGCCTTATCTCGATCCTTTACGCAATCGAATGTGTTCATTTGGAATTGTTAAGCCAATGACACTAAGGCTTTGGAGTTTTCAAGTAATTTATGAACTCATCTCAATCAATAAGCTTCTAAGCGTTTTGTGAATGACTTAATAACGACTTATTATTCAGCGCAATACACTCTCCTACGGGATAACTTGTGCTACAGAGTGTGTTTTTTTAAATTTATATTATCAAATGTCATTTCCTACAGTACGGGTGGGACTTGATAGCAGCTATTCGTACATGTTGTCATTTAATGCTTATTCTGTAACAATGATGACATAGCGTCAGTTCACACGACCAAATTTTCGCGTCAAATTGTTGTATGAACGCACTATTTTGTGCGTGGTTTCTTTTGTGGGGACTTTGATCAAATAGTAATTTGAAAGTTGTGACAAGGCTTCATACGCGAATGGCATCAAATGCTTGAAGGAAAATTTGATCGTGTGAACCGACCCTTAGAATACAAATGAATAGTATAAAAACACATTTCCTCCAACTTCCGGACTGAACAATGCTCGATGCTAGACAGGGGTAGATAGTACGTGGGAGGGCTAGGTCAAGCTTTTTACAAAGCTGTTTTCAAATTATGTATAATTTTCTGGAACTGCTAATTTTTATGTGAAGCGTTGTGAGCCTTGCCCTATGCACTGCGCTATATAAGACCGCTTTAATAATAATATATATGGTCATAAATAAATGTATATATTTATATATATATATATAATATATATACATTTATTTAGATAAATTATATATCAAGATGGACATAAAATACATAGTGTCAGAAATCGACCATATGTTATACTTCAACAGATAAACTTAAAATGGCTCTTTTTTTTGGTGCCAATCCGCAAAAGTTACAAAAGATAGCAAAATTAGCATTATATATTCAAGGATATCTTGCAAAATGGACGCCCCTGCCCACGACCTTCCCTTCTTTCGAATACATAATTCAACTTTTGTCAGGAGTTAATTCCCGTGCGTTACCGCCAGCTTTCTACAATGACAGCCGATAAGCGCCGCCATATTGCTTCCGGCCGATTAATACGCTAATTATACACTTTTATGTTTCGACTCGTTCGTCTTGTAAAGGAGATAAAATAGTTCCCCCGCCTTGTGTATTCTGCTTCTTAATACACAAGAGGATGAATAGATCAGTGTGTATTGGTATTCACGCGTATGTGTGTGTGTGTGTGTGTGTGTCTATGTGTGCATCTGTGTGTGTGCGTTAACGTTTGAGTTTGGGCGAGTGTCCAGTCTTCGTCATTAAATGTGTCAAGTTTGTATGTTAAAATAACCCTAAAAGACTAAGAATAGATACTTTAATTTATACCAGGGTTACGCATCTTGATTTGGTACATTAGTATAATGTAATTTAAATGCTACTACTATAAGGGAAACGTGAATATGTACCCACGTAACTATTACTATGTAAGGGAAAAGTAAATATGTACACATGTAACTATTACTATATAAGGTAAAAGTAAATATGTACACATGTAACTATTACTATATAAGGTAAAAGTGAATATGTACACATGTAACTATTAATATATAAGAAAAAAGCAAATATGTACACACGTAACTGTATACCAACATTCCCTATAGTCATCAAGATGAATAAATGATTTTTAAAAGTAAATGACTCAAGCATGATCCGGGTGAGCTTTTGAAATTGAAAGAGTGGAGAGTGTAACAGCTCAAACGTGGACATAATAATTTATCTCGGATAATGTATTGTTGTTGGTAATTTAATATATACAGGAAGTTAATTAGATTATTGAGGTCATGCGCAGAAGTACAGCGGGGACGAATGAAGATGGAAAATCAACTGGATGGCCCTTGCCACGATCCATTGTTTCATCTCATAAACATCGTGTAGTATATTTGAGTGAATCGTGGGATTTGTATGTGTGAAGAAACACGACAGTACATATTATCTTTTCTCCAGTGTAGGAGATTTGTTATTATTGTGCATTGTGTCAAGTTGATAATAAAATCTAGTGATGTCAAATCTGGACATTCAGACTCGTGTTTCGGAAGCTATTGTGAGAACGGTAAAAGTGATTAATGAATGTGAGTACAGCTACAAGTGAATGAATCCAGCCCTAAAGCAACCTTAACATCAGCACTACAAAATGAAAGCTGCTGTTACAGAGAGTATAGGCTCATTTTTTAAAATATAATAATCAATCTCAATGTCTTCCCGCTGCTGACCTGCCATGAACTTCTAATACAGTGGGTCTCAACCTTCCTAATGCAGCGACCCTTTAATACAGTTCATCATATTGTGGTGACCCCAAACAATAAAACATTTTTTTTTTGGTTCTTTACCAATATGTGTTTTCCAATGATCTTAGGCGACTCATGTGTAGGGGCCGTTCGACACCCCCCGCCCCTCCAACCAAAGGATTTCAATTTAAAAAGAGATAACCTTACTCTAAGGATACAAGGAGATACGGGATGGTCATAGCAAGACAACAACAAATAGAGTTCATTGCTTGGTAAAAGGAGGGTGGAAATATTTGTATTTAAATATAATTCAGGAGCGTGCGAAATGTGTCTGGTTGCGTGCGAAATGTGTCTGGTTGCGTGTGAGATGTGTCTGGTTGCGTGCGAAATGTGTCTGGTTGCGTGTGAAATGTGTCTGGTTGCGTGTGAAATGTGTCAGGTTGCGTGCGAAATGTGTCTGGTTGCGTGTGAAATGTGTCTGGTTGCGTGTGAAATGTGTCAGGTTGCGTGCGAAATGTGTCTGGTTGCGTGCGAAATGTGTCTGGTTGCGTGCGAAATGTGTCTGGTTGCATGTGAAATGTGTCTGGTTGCGTGTGAAATGTGTCTGGTTGCGTGCGAAATGTGTCTGGTTGCGTGTGAAATGTGTCTGGTTGCGTCTTTAGTGGGTTACCATCCGACGGATTATTGTATTGATGTTTCTTAAAAACTTAATGAAATAGTTTGGTTTGGGGGGGGGGGGGGGAGGAGGGGACGGGTAAATTTAGGATTTTCCTTCAGACATCACCAAGGTACGACAAAGGGCTTTGTGCACTGAATTCTTCTGATGTCTGAGGGAAAATCCCAATATATACATATACATATATACTTTATAGGGTGTTCGCTTCCTTTTACGCTACTGCATCGTAGGAAAAGATAACAATAAACATTGTTTGCAACATGAACCACCGTCTTAGTCCGCCCTTGCAATGCAGCAATAAAAAAAAAATCGTCCGCCATTTCTAAAGACCATCAAGGGAGATGACTTGTTTTGAGATGGGGTTGGTCATAAATGCAGATACCGAGAAGTTATCATGACAAGGGTAAGTGGGTGGGGTGGAGGTGGGGATTGGGGGGAATAATGTGAAACGGGAGGGGTTTGAAGGGAGGAAGACAAGCTGGATTAATACTGGTGACGTCATCTTGTTTATGGCATTTGCTCGAGGGGGGCCCACGGCGCGTATGATAGGAATACATCAAATTATGGTTGACGTGTGGAAGCTATGCGTTGCTTCTTTCGATCTTTCTTGCTATTCCTATCCTTTCTTTCTATTTTATTCCTTTCTTTCTTTTCATTCATTAAGTTTTTCTTTCTCTAACTTATGGAGATGTCGACAATTTTACTCTCTTTCTTAGGGACACTTACAGTTATTTTAGAACCGTTCATGTTCTATACTGTTCACTGTGTTTTTTCGTTTTATTCATTTTCTCTCTCTCTTTCTCTCTCTCTCTCTTTCTCTCTCTCTTTCTCTCTCTCTCTAATTTGTCTCTCTCTCTCTTTTATCTCTCTCTCTCACTCTCTCTCTTGTATCTCTCTCTCTCTCTCTCACTCTCTCTCTTTTATCTATCTCTCTCTCTCTCTTTTATCTCTCTCTCTTTTTCTCTCTCACTCTCTCTCTCTCTCTTTTATCTCTCTCTCTTTTTCTCTCTCACTCCCTCTCTCCCTTTTATCTCTCTCTCTCTCTTTTATCTCTCTCTCTCTTTTATCTCTCTCTTTTTCTCTCTCTCTCTTTTTCTCTCTCTCTTTCTCTCTCTCTCTTTTTCTCTCTCTCTCTTTTTCTCTCTCTCTCTTTCTCTCTATTTCTCTCTCTCTTTTTCTCTCTCTTTCTCTCTCTCTCTCTTTTATCTCTCTCTCTTTTTCTCTCTCTCTATTTTTTCTCTCTCTCTTTCTCTCTCTCTTTTTCTCTCTCTTTTTCTCTTTCTCTCTCTCTCTCTTTTATCTCTCTCTTTTTCTCTCTCTCTCTTTTTTCTCTCTCTCTTTTCTCTCTCTCTTTTTCTCTCTCTCTTTCTCTCTCTCTTTCTCTCTCTCTTTTTCTCTCTCTTTTCTCTTTCTCTCTCTCTCTCTCTCTTTTATCTCTCTCACTTTTTCTCTCTCTCTTTTTTTCTCTCTCTCTTTTTCTCTCTCTCTTTCTCTCTCTCTTTCTCTCTCTCTATCTCTCTCTCTTTTTCTCTCTTTTTTTTTCTCTTTCTCTCTCTCTTTCTTTTATCTCTCTCTTTTTCTCTCTCACTCTCTCTCTCTTTTATCTCTCTCTTTTTCTATCTCTCTCTCTCTTTTATCTCTCTCAATCTTTTTCTCTCTCACTCTCTCTCTCTTTTATCTCTCTCTTTTTCTCTCTCACTCTCTCTCTCTCTCTTTTCTCTCTCACTCTCTCTCTCTTTTATCTCTCTCTTTTTCTCTCTCTCTCTCTTTTTGTTATCTCTCTCAATCTTTTTCTCTCTCACTTTTTCTCTTCTTTTTATCTCTCTCTCTTTTATCTCTCTCTCTTTTTCTCTCTCACTCTCTCTCTCTCTCTTTTATCTCTCTCTCTTTTTCTCTCTCACTCTCTCTTTTTTTCTCTCTCTCTTTTATCTCTCTCTCTTTCTCTCTCTCTCTTTTATCTCTCTCTTTTTCTCTCTCACTCTCTCTCTCTCTCTCGCTCTCTCTTCATCTCTTTCTCTCTATGTGCTGTTATAGTAGCCAATGTCCTGGCATATTTTTTGCGACTTCAACATACAGCTATTAATAGCCACCACTACTTGTCTATCCCTATGTATGTTCTTGATAGTGACGTCGCCGAGTCAATGGGCTGTGTCATCCCTTACCCACCCACCCTTGTTTGGGAAAAGGTTGTTTTTCTCTCTCTCTCTCTCGTTATTTTTTGTTCTAGATGGCAGTAATTTCTAGAATGTCTTTGCAACTTTTTATTCTGATTGAATCTGTAAATAAAGCCCGCCAGGTTTCTTAACGGAGACAGAGCAAGAGAGAGGGAGAGAGACTTTTTCCTATACGAGACTTTATATAATTGAATGTGTGAACATAAATATATGTATTTTTAAGGAGTGTACCTTTTGCACTTCATGTAAGTTGATATAGTTTTTTTAAAAATTAAATACTTTATTATTAACTTCACTTTTGTTCGTGTCTTTCTGTGATTGGTTAATCGACACACTTTCCGTCATCCTATCTAAATGAAACTTGGAAAATAGGCTCGTCACCGATGACAACACATCCGATCAAATTTCAGCCCCAGCCCCCAAAAAAGCAGTTTTTCATATTTTTTCAAGTGAAATATGTCGACACTGATTTCACTAAATACAATTCCCCATAACTGCGCTCATTGAGATCCTTTAAAAAATATCGTTGACGCGTTTGATGCGTTTGGTGCGTTTGATGCGTTTGGTGCGTTTGGTGCGTTTGATGCGTTTGGTGCGTTTGGTGCGTTTGATGCGTTTGATGCGTAATATTTTATTTTGTTTTTTCTGAAATAGTTTGTTCAAATAACATGTGGGTTTAAAAGCGGGTTCGACATTAGAACATTAACATGGTTCAGGGGTGAAGAAAAAAAATGTGCTGTTGCGAGCCTTGGGGTGGGGGGTGGGTCGCACTAACTCAGGCTCTAATAAAGGGCGTTACTTGAATGCAGGTTTAGCCAAATTCTCAGCCCAACCCCCACCGCCAAAACCCAATGAATTATTTTAACTGTACTTTTGTTCGTGTGTTCCTCTCTTGGAAAATATTCGGAAGGCTAATTGACCCAATTCACCGTCATCCTATCAAGCTGAAACTTGGCACATTTTCAGTCCCCCCTACCAACCACAAAAAAATGCGTTTTTCCTGTTTTTCAAAGGGAAGATGAAGGAATTATGATGCAAAGATTTCTTAAGAACTGTAGCCATTGCCAGAGACAAAATATGCGTATATAGTATTTATAATAAAACTTTGTTTTTAAGAGTTGTTTAATTTTTGTTTCTGTATTCGAATTGGAATTTTTTATAAATGTAATGGTATTTTTAAATTAAATGATAATAGTAACCATAGCTTTGGTATCGTTTTCTTTGCATACTGCTTTTCTCAGTCCATTGTTGCGAATCGTTAATTCTATGAGCCTAATCATGGAAAAGATTAAAATCTCTAAACCATTGAGTTACGTCACACTGTAAAAAGAGAGAAAAGAGGGGAAAAAAACTCTGTCGTTTCCATTTTGATTTTTTGGATTTCCATCTTTTTGCCCCCCAACCCTCCCCCCATCCTCATTCTTGCCCCCCCCCCCCCCCCCGAGAAATTAATTATGCTTTAAATTTTTGGCTTCGGGTGATAAATAAAACTAATTGAATGAAAAAAAGTACACAATTAAATATTAAAATTTTAATTAAATATCACGAAAGAAGTTGCAAAAAATACATCATTGCATCAATCATTTAATAACTAAAAATCATTTAAATTCTATCAATTTTTTTTACAAAAACTTCTTTTTTGTTACAGGTTTTTAAATTGACCAGTTAAAAACTGTCAGAACTCATATTAGTTGACATGACCTCATATAAGTTGACATGACCTCATATAAGGTGACATGACCTCATATAAGGGGACATGACCTCATGTAATTTGACATGACCTCATATAAGTTGACATGACCTCATGCTTTCTCTCCGTGGAAAGAAAAAAATACAATCTACCTAGAATCCACGTACTACATACGATACACCTTCTATACACCTACCATCTACACCAACTATCTACACCTATTATCTACACCTACCATCTACCTAGAATCCACGTACTACATACGATACACCTTCTATACACCTACCATCTACACCAACCATCTACACCTACCATCTACACCTACCATCTACACCTACCATCTACACCTACCATCTACACCTACCATCTACACCTACCATCTACCTAGAATCCACGTACTACATACGATACACCTACGATATACCTACCATCTACACCTACCATCTACACCTACCATCTACACCTACCATCTACACCTACCATCTACACCTACCATCTACACCTACCATCTACCTAGAATCCACGTACTACATACGATACACCTACGATATACCTACCATCTACACCTACCATCTACACCTACCATCTACCTAGAATCCACGTACTACATACGAGACACCTACGATATACATACCATCTACACCAACCATCTACACCTACCATCTACACCTACCATCTACCTAGAATCCACGTACTACATACGAGACACCTACGATATACCTACTATACACCCACCATGTACACCTACAATTCCAAGTATCGCTAAAACACTTACTTCATTGATTTAAAATACCTTTCCAACATCCTCCTCTTCTACCTCTCTCTCTCTCTCTCCAATCTCTCACTCTAAGTCTCAGTGTATCCTCAACCTCTATCTTTATTTTTCTTCCCCTCGCTCTCTCCCCCGCTCTCTCTCCCTCTCTCAAATATCCCTCTATATTCGACTTTCTCTCTAAAAAAATACCCTACACCATTTCAAACACTCTCTTTATTTTATTTTTCAGCCTCCCAGAATGCACTATGGCGTTTCCTATTTGACACAATGCGCACGCGACAGTGCCGAAAGCGTGGGAGACGATAATGTAGAACAATCCTTCCTTGTCTCAAGAAATATCTTTGATTTTTTAGAATCACGTTTCTTCATTTTCTCTGTCAGACTACCCAGGCGCATCTGCACGCTAGCACGTCCACGATGAAAGAAAAGGAAGAGTGAAAAAAAAGAAAGACCTCCCCAAAGACAGTAGAAAGCAAAAGAGAAGAACAAAAAAAAGACCTTTTTCTATCACAAGAACAGGGGAGAGAAAGAGAAAAGTGTGTGTCCAGGCGGGGCCAGTGTAATCTGTTTGCGGTAATGAGCACTCCATTCAGCAGGGCCAATTGGCCACGCGATTAACTGGCCCTGAGCTAGGGGGGCTTAAGATGTGTGCGCAGAGGGCGCGGGATGGAGGAAAGTGGGCTTTACGATGGTTGGGATCGGGAAAACGCTAAGATTATACAGTTAACATTGGAGCAAGTCAGACACCGGATCAATAGGGCGGAGTGGCTATTTCTTTTGTTTAGCGAACAAAGTCAATGAAATGTTGTGTTTACGTCATTAAAATGTGAAAGCGGGGATTTGTCTTAAAATGTCAAGACGAATAAGATTAGTAACAGGTTTTGACTTTAAAACAGTCATGTGACAAAGTTGCACTTTGCAATTTGTCATCTGATAGTGATTGGACTTTGACATTGTTCCCGTGGTAATGTTGGAGTTGGATTGATCATGTGACGGAGTTGACAGGTAAAGGGATTGTTCCTAAAATATCTTGTTAGTTATGACATAAATATGAGACAACGTGGGAGTAAGGGGCTACTTGCTGTCCGCGTTCACATACCCATACAGCCACATCAGCCCCATCAGCTACACAGCCACATCAGTCACACAGCCACACCAGCCACACAGCCACATCAGCCACACAGCCACACAGCCACATCAGCCACACAGCCACATCAGCGGTGTTAGTTTTATGCCTGTCTTTGATAGAAATATTTTTGGTATCGATTTATTTTTCCTAACTCCTTTCCTGTTTATGTGAGACAACCTCTTTCTTTGAATCTATACTCCACCACCTTTCCCAATACTCTCTTTACAACTTACCTGATTCCTTCTCTTTGTTAACTAGTAGACATGGAGAAATAGCCAAGAACTAGTTGACAATGACTAGAAGACAATAGCTAGTAGACAAGAACTAGTAGACAAGAACTAGAAGACAAGAACTAGTAGACAAGAACTAGAAGACAAGAACTAGTAGATAAGGACGAGAAGACAAGGCCTAGTAGACAATGACTAGAAGACAATAGCTAGTAGACAAGAACTAGTAGATAAGAACTAGTAGACAAGAACTAGTAGACAAGAACTAGTAGACAAGAACTAGAAGACAAGAACTAGTAGACAAGAACTAGAAGACAAGAACTAGAAGACAAGAACTAGTAGATAAGGACGAGAAGACAAGGCCTAGTAGACAATGACTAGAAGACAATAGCTAGTAGACAAGAACTAGTAGACAAGAACTAGTAGACAAGAACTAGTAGACAAGAACTAGAAGACAAGAACTAGAAGACAAGAACTAGTAGATAAGGACAAGAAGACAAGGCCTAGTAGACAAGGCCTAGTAGACAAGGACTAGAAGACAATAGCTAGTAGACAAGAACTAGTAGATAAGGACGAGAAGACAAGGCCTAGTAGACAAGGACTAGTAGACAAGAACTAGTAGACAAGGACTAGTAGAAAAGAACTAGTAGACAAGAACTAGTAGACAAGAACTAGTAGACAAGGACTAGTAGACAAGAACTAGTAGACAAGGACTAGTAGACAAGAACTAGTAGACAAGAACTAGTAGACAATGACTAGTAGACAAGAACTAGTAGACAAGAACTAGTAGACAAGAACTAGTAGACAAGAACTAGTAGACAAGAGCTAGTAGACAAGAACTAGTAGACAAGGACTAGTAGACAAGAACTAGTAGACAAGAACTAGTAGACAAGGACTAGTAGACAAGAACTAGTAGACAAGAACTAGTAGACAAGAACTAGTAGACAAGAACTAGTAGACAAGAACTAGTAGACAAGGACTAGTAGACAAGAACTAGTAGACAAGAACTAGAAGACAAGAACTAGTTGACAAGAACTAGTAGACAAGAACTAGTAGACAAGAACTAGTAGACAAGAACTAGTAGACAAGAGCTAGTAGACAAGAGCTAGTAGACAAGAACTAGAAGACAAGAACTAGTTGACAAGGACTAGAAGACAAGAACTAGTAGACAAGAACTAGTAGACAATAACTAGTAGACAAGAACTAGAAGACAAGAACTAGTTTACAAGAACTAGTAGACAAGAGCTAGTAGACAAGAACTAGAAGACAAGAACTAGTAGACAAGAACTAGTAGACAAGAACTAGTAGACAAGAACTAGTAGACAATAACTAGTAGACAAGAACTAGAAGACAAGAACTAGTTGACAAGAACTAGTAGACAAGAACTAGTAGACAAGAACTAGTAGACAAGAACTAGTAGACAAGAACTAGTAGACAAGAACTAGTAGACAAGAACTCGTAGACAAGAGCTAGTAGACAAGAGCTAGTAGACAAGAACAAGAAGACAAGAACTAGTAGACAAGAACTAGTAGACAAGAGCTAGTAGACAAGAACTAGAAGACAAGAACTAGAAGACAAGAACTAGAAGACAAGAACTAGTAGACAAGAACTAGAAGACAAGAACTAGTAGACAAGGCCTAGTAGACAAGAACTAGTAGACAAGAACTAGTAGACAAGAACTAGTAGACAAGAACTAGTAGACAAGAACTAGTAGACAAGAACTAGTAGACAAGAACTAGAAGACAAGAACTAGAAGACAAGAACTAGTAGACAAGAACTAGTTGACAAGGACTAGAAGACAAGAACTAGTAGACAAGGACTAGTAGACAAGAACTAGTAGACAAGAACTAGAAGACAAGAACTAGAAGACAAGAACTAGTAGACAAGAACTAGTAGACAAGAACTAGTAGACAAGAACTAGTAGACAAGAACTAGAAGACAAGAACTAGAAGACAAGAACTAGTTGACAAGAACTAGAAGACAAGAACTAGAAGACAAGAACTAGTAGACAAGAACTAGTAGACAAGGACTAGTAGACAAGAACTAGAAGACAAGAACTAGTAGACAAGAACTAGTAGACAAGAACTAGTAGACAAGAACTAGTAGACAAGAACTAGTAGACAAGAACTAGTAGACAAGAACTAGTAGACAAGAACTAGTAGACAAGAACTAGAAGACAAGAACTAGTAGACAAGGACTAGTAGACAAGAACTAGAAGACAAGAACTAGAAGACAAGAACTAGTAGACAAGGACTAGTAGACAAGAACTAGTAGACAAGAGCTAGTAGACAAGGACTAGTAGACAAGAACTAGAAGACAAGAACTAGTAGACAAGAACTAGAAGACAAGAACTAGTAGACAAGAACTAGTAGACAAGAACTAGAAGACAAGAACTAGTAGACAAGGACTAGTAGACAAGAACTAGTAGACAAGAGCTAGTAGACAAGAACTAGTAGACAAGAACTAGAAGACAAGAACTAGTAGACAAGAACTAGTAGACAAGAACTAGTAGACAAGAACTAGTAGACAAGAACTAGTAGACAAGAACTAGTAGACAAGAACTAGTAGACAAGAACTAGAAGACAAGAACTAGTAGACAAGAACTAGTAGACAAGAACTAGTAGACAAGAACTAGTAGACAAGAACTAGTAGACAAGAGCTAGAAGACAAGAACTAGAAGACAAGAACTAGTAGACAAGAACTAGTAGACAAGAACTAGAAGACAAGAACTAGTAGACAAGAACTAGTAGACAAGAACTAGTAGACAAGAACTAGTAGACAAGAACTAGTAGACAAGAACTAGTAGACAAGAACTAGTAGACAAGAACTAGAAGACAAGAACTAGGACACAGAGACTAGAACACAAGAACTAGAACACAGAGACTTGAACACAAAGTCTCGTTCTGTGGATTTTTAAATTAAAACAATCAGGAAACCAAATAAAACCGTTTGCCTAGTCGGTGAAAAATGATTTCAAGGACTGGAATTACAAGGGACAACTGCTCTGGATATTGGTGGTGATTCCCAGGGCCTCTCAAACACGCGTCATGTGTTACAAACCTATGATAGGTGTCCATGAAAATGTGATGAAAATATGGGAGACTTCTCAATCGCACACAAGCTGGATGGTGTAGTGTGTAGATGTTAGGTGTTCTAATGTGTAGATGTTAGCTTTTGCAGTGTGTAGATTTTATATGGTGCAGTGTGTAGATGTTCTGTGGTGCAATGTGTAGATGTTAGGTGGTGCAATGTGTAGATGCTAGGTGGTGCAGTGTGTAGATGCTAGGTGGTGCAATGTGTAGATGTTAGGTGGTGCAATGTGTAGATTTTAGGTGGTGCAATGTGTAGATGTTAGGTGTTCTAATGTGTAGATGTTAGCTTTTGCAGTGTGTAGATTTTAGATGGTGCAGTGTGTAGATGTTCTGTGGTGCAATGTGTAGATGTTAGGTGGTGCAATGTGTAGATGCTAGGTGGTGCAGTGTGTAGATGCTAGGTGGTGCAATGTGTAGATGTTAGGTGGTGCAATGTATAGATGTTAGGTGGTGCAGTGTGTAGATGTTAGGTGGTGCAACGGGTTAGAAAACTTGTAAAAATATGACGTGCTAGAAACGACGTGCGAGAAAATGCGTGAAGGAATTGACCTGCAAGAAATGACGTGGACGTAATGACGTTCAGTGATTGACCTGCAAGTAAAGTCTGACCAAAATTGGCGTAATTCACATGCGTAACGTATAAACTAATACTGCTTCACGATTAAATCACAACAAAGCAGACACTCACACACATAAACACATACACACACTCTTAAATATCTATATATATATAGTGCATTGTGACGATGCATGTATATATTAGCAGAAGCTTCTTAAAAACAAGAAATCCAAACGGTGGATCGCAACCAAATTCGACATGGTCATCTCCCCTGAACTACATATGTTTTTTTTTTTTTTTTGGACACGTTTGTTTGGTCAAAATCACTATATCAAAAAAGCAGTACTTTTTTTTTTTTTTTAAATTGTCAAATGTAGAAACAGGCGCCACAAAATAAAGTCCAAATGGCTTGTCGGTGACGTTCTACACAAGAATCACGACGCTCCAGTAGAGCTAATGTTGGAGTGCGCATTAATTTGTACTAAGCTTTTTATCAGAATGGCGCGCCTTCAGAAATTTAACAATTTTGCTTTCAAAGATGTATCGATAGGAGTTGTACGTTTTTTCAAAGATGTATCGATAGGAGTTGTACGTTTTTTCAAAGATGTATCGATAGGACTTGTACGTTTTTCAAAGATGTAGCAATAGCAATTTTAAGGATCACTTTTTAAGATACATCAAGAGAACGTTAATTTACCTAAGGTTAAAATTTTTGCTATATAAAACTACATGTACTATTGTTAGCACTATTACTATATACATCTCCATGTGACATTGTGTGTGTATATATATGTATATATATATATATATATATATATATAGATATATATATATATATATATATACATATGAAAATGTTAGATCGGTCTGTTAAATATGTACTTTTTTTACCGGACCCAGCTTAAATATAACTTGGTGTGAGATTGGACCCACATTCCATGTTTACAAAAATTATAAATCTGATTTTAGGACGAAATTTTAATTTTTTATTTGTAACATAGCCAAGTGTTTTTGACAGGTCCATCAAGACACGTGTAAGCTGATAACGCATGAGATGATTTTTTTAAATTCCGAATGCAAACCCTAGTAACACTGGGCATATTGGCTAGTTCAAGAGGAGATCTTATTTTTATACCAACTTTGACTTAACTTCCTTTTGGTGAAGTCGTTTACATTAAAATGTCTATAGTTTGCTTTAAATTGCCCACTAACTGAAGAAAGACCCACTGCAGCTATATCAGGACTTACTGAAACTATATAAAGACTCGCTGAAGCTCTCTTTAGGTTCGCTGAAGCTCTCTTTAGATTCGCCGAAGCTATCTTTAGACTCGCTGAAGTTATCTTTAGACTCGCTGAAGCTATATTTAGACTCGCTGAAGTTATCTTTGAAGTTATCTTTAGACTCGCTGAAGCCATCTTTAGTCTTACTGAAGATATATAAAGACTCACTGAAGATATATAAAGACTCACGGAAGCTATATAAAGACTCACTGAAGCTATATAAAGAGTCACTGAAGCTATATAAAGACTAAGAGCAGTAATATAAAGACTCACTGAAGCTATCTTAAGCCTTACCGAAGCTATATAAAGAGTCACTGGCGCTCTCTGGGGACTAACTGAAGCTATTGGAGCTACCGGTATATGAAGCTTACGCTAAACCTATACTGTCCGAGTCTGTCTCTATCGCCATTAATTCCTACTTGCCACTTTAATCCCACCCCACGTAAACGAGTGCCACTGATGCCCCCCCCCCGCCATCCACCCGCCCAGTGCCCACTCCGTCGTTTGGGTATCTTGTTGTCCTACTTCCCCCTCCCTCCTCCCCCGGCTCGTCCACTCCACGTATCTCATCCCACCGCGCCCTCCGCGCTGCATGCAATAACCGCTCGCGTCTGTGACCGGAAGACGAAAATTATTTATTTATTCGTTTGTTTTTACTCTATGGCCTGGTGGTCGATAGTGATTTTTGTTTTACCGTGTTCTGAACACACAAAAACCTTGATGCCTTCTTAAACGCTGGTGTTTATTTGGAGGAATTGTTCGTTTTATTTCTTAATAGACACCCGGACGAATCCGGCTGTTGTTAGGAGATCATTAGCAGGTCGTTGTTTTATTGTTGTTTAAAACCAGTTACTGTTGTTGTTTTTCTTAAATGTAATCTACCAAGTGTTACTATGATAACGTATTCTCTTTTTACACGTAACATTTTATCCAACAGCAAGTTCTTTTAAGGAAAAACCACTGGTCGGGCGTATTTGCTTGGTTTTCGCGAGGAGCGTTGCCAAAAGGTCTGATGACATTGCGTTACATAGCAAACCAATGAGGAGGCGTGCCTGCTGTCTCTAACAGTTTTAGACTTTGTGGTGACCTAGTCGAAAGAGTTCATTTTGGATCATTTGAAACTCGTGAGGCGGTATCTGTGCTCTTTGTGAATATCTGTAATGTATGTGCTGCGCCTGATTGGGCAAGGGGGGGGGGGGTTGTTGAGCCTAGAAAGATTTGCTAAGCCTTGTGGGATTTGCAGATCCCCAGTGGTGTTTGCTGAGCCTAACGGAATTTGCGTAGCCTAGTCGGGGGTTTCCGGTTCCTAGTGGGGTTTACTGAGGCTCAAGGGGTTTGATGATCCTAGAAAGGTTTGCTGAGCCTAACGGGGTTTGATGATCCTAGAAAGGTTTGCTGAGCCTAATGGGGTTTGATGATCCTAGAAAGGTTGGCTGAGTCTAATGGGGTTTGATGATCCTAGAAAGGTTCGCTGAGCCTAACGGGGTTTGATGATCCTAGAAAGGTTCGCTGAGCCTAACGGGGTATGCATTGCTTATTGTGGTTTCAAGTTCGTAGTTCGGTTTGTTTTTCCAAGTGTGGTGTCAGAACCTAGTGGTGTTGTGATGGGAGCGCTACATTCTTTACTGAATGTTTCTCGCGTTTATTTAAAGTGTTGTAGCATTTATTATAGATTCTTTAATAATAATAAAAAAAAGGTTTTTTTAAAAATTAAAATACAGAAGTATTTCTTGATTGCTTAGAAACCCATTTTGACTTCAATCATACATAACAGAATAGATATGCTCTGCGCCCGCTAATTATGATTTTACCGAAATATCAGAAGATCATTGCGCTGGTATGTGTATGAATATTGATATTTAAAGGAGTTGATTTTGGTCCAGTTCCAATATAATGAAATTACTGCTATATAAACGACCAGTTCGGGTAAATAAACATATAGCAAATCATTCACATTCAGCTTGAAATAAAACACACATTGCCAATCATTCAAATGAAGCATGTATAGACGTTGCGCGTCTTAGTGATAAAGAGGTTGATGTTGATGTGTTGTACACTCTATCTTATCTTAGCGCTGGCTTTAATTTTCTTATAAAATAAAAGGGAAAATTCGTTTGCATTATTTATTGGTGTGTATCACAACATTTCAGATGGAACCTCACAAACCTCCCCCACCCCCAAGCCCAACGTTCAAATTGAGGTGTTATCCTTATAGACACATCCCGCCTTCCCAACAAATAACCAAGACACATCCCGCCCTCCCAACCACTCACCAAGACACATCCCGCCCTCCCAACCACTCACCAAGACACATCCCGCCTTCCAACCCATTACCAAGACACATCCCGCCTTCCCAACCCATCACCAAGACACATCCCACCTTCCCAACCCATCACCAAGACACATCCCGCCTTCCCAAACCATCACCAAGACACATCCCGCCGTCCCAACCCATCACCAAGACACATCCCACCTTCCCAACAACTCACCAAGACACATCCCGCCTTCCCAACCCATCACCAAGACACATCCCGCCTTCCCAACCACTCACCAAGACACATCCCGCCTTCCCAACCACTCACCAAGACACATCCCGCCTTCCCAACCCATCACCAAGACACATCCCGCCTTCCCAACCCATCACCAAGACACATCCCACCTTCCCAACCACTCACCAAGACACATCACGCCTTCCCAACCCATCACCAAGACACATCCCGCCTTACCAACCACTCACCAAGACACATCATGCCTTCCCAACCACTCACCAAGACACATCCCGCCTTCCCAACCCATAAACAAGACACACCCCGCCTTCCCAACCCATCACCAAGACACATCCCACCTTCCCAACCCCTCACAAAGACACATCCCGCCTTCCCAACCCATCACCAAGACACATCCCGCCTTCCCAACCCATCACCAAGACACACCCCGCCTTCCCAACCACTCACCAAGACACATCCGCCCTCCCAACCCATCACCAAGACACATCCCGCCTTCCCAACCCATCACCAAGACACATCCCGCCTTCCCAACCACTCACCAAGACACATCCCGCCTTCCCAACCACTCACCAAGACACATCCCGCCTTCCCAACTCATCACCAAGACACACCCCGTCTTCCCAACCCATCACCAAGACACACTCCGCCTTTTCAACCCATCACCAAGACACATCCAGCCTTCCCAACCCATCACCAAGACACACCCCGCCTTCCGAACCCATCACCAAGACACACCCCGCCTTCCCAACCCATCACCAAGACACATTCCGCCTTCCCAACCCATCACCAAGCACACCCCGCCTTCCCAACCACTCACCAAAACACACCCCGCCTTCCCAACCCATCACCAAGACACATCCCGCCCTCCCAACCACTCACCAAGACACATCCCCCTTTCCCAACCACTCACCAAGACACATCCCCCCTTCCCAACCCATCACCCAGACACATCCCGCCTTCCCAACCACTCACCAAGACACATCCCCCCTTCCCAACCCATCACCAAGACACACCCCGACTTCCCAATCCATCACCAAGACACATCCCACCTTCCCAACCCATCACCAAAACACATCCCACCTTCCCAACCCATCACCAGAGTTGACCACCTCATCAAAGCAATGCAGGATTAAAGATATTTTTTACCGTTGTTTAATGACAAATGAAAAACTTGTCTAGCTGAATGACGTATGTATTTTACATGACAAAATTACAATTCTTTGAACCTAGTTTAAGTATTTTTAAAAATCAAATGGTTCTCTTTTCTTCAAAAGAATTAATTTTAAAAAAATAATAACTTAAACGGCTCACGATGCTTTTAACCAGAGTTGCCTCCGCCCCTGGGATTTCGATAGACTGTGTCAGGGGATGACGGCAAGATCCAGACACATTTTTATCGCGAGATTTGCTGGAAATGTTTTGAAATCAAGAGAGTTTGAGGTGTCGTACACATTTTAAGAGCCCCTGTTTGAAACCATTTCCGCATGTACATGACTGGTTATGTATAAGACTGGTTCAGATTGAAATTAAATCTATTCCCAAGTCTTAAGATAATACTTTCTTATTATTTGACGTGTAGCACAGTACTACCAGTACATAGCTAAGAAGGTGTATATCCATTCTGAAGCTGGTGTCTTTATGGGTTTGTTTGTAGCTCAGTGCTACCAGAACATAACTAAGAAGATGCATATCCATTCTGAAGCTGGTGTCTTCATGGGTTTGTTTCTTAACCTGAAGCGAAAGCTTCGTGAGGTTGTTTCAAGTTCTGGCAATGTTACTGTGTTACAAAAAGTGTTATGCAGTGACTGCAACAGCCCTATAATTACAGAAAAGGATTGTTCCGTTACTCCAAAATGAAGGGTATGACTTCTGGGCATGCGCAGATCACAGGAAGGGAGCATATGAATATGTTTGAAGTAGAAGGATTCTTAGAATGTGCACATACATTGTAATGGAAACGTAGTGAGATATATATCAACGGTTCGTCTATGTTTTACTTGTTATAATCACAAGAGAATGGAGCTATACGATGTGATTGCTCCATTTGGATATATTATATATATATATATTGTGACTTATTACAGTTCCAGTTATTAACGTGATGAAATGAAAAGATACTCTGCATTGTCGTATGTCTTGTGAGTTCATAGTCATAGTAATTCATTCAATTAATTGATGGTAAGAGTCAGACTGTAATTAAGAGATAAATAACACTTGTTAAAGTAACAGTCTAAGTAAACGCGACTATCTCTGGCTAACACCATCATGTCTAGGCCGACACTTTGAGACTGGACGTTTGTTACAGTCGGACCGTTAAGGCGAGATGCATCGAATTTCCCCATTGGATTATTCACTGTCACCTTGACGTTAATTTGTAGTGCTTTGGTGCAAAGATGTACACCGGTGGTGCTGTAACGTGCTAATATGTGGTGCTTTTACTATTACTGCACAGTTTTTAGTAATGATTGCATGAACTTTATTCCATAATAATCACACGCAAATTGTACTGTGATAATGATATTCCTAGATCAACGGTAAAGATCAATATTTTTCCTTCGCATCTAATTTTTATTTTTATCTCACTATATCTTTCCAACACAATTTTTTTTTTTTAAATGTCAGCTCTTGGATTATTTAGATGAGATGGAGAGATCTAGATAGAGGAGAAGATTTACTGTAACATTTAAATCTGTTGTAGAACACATTGTTAAAATCTTTAGGAAAAAAAATTGTTGTTGATGCCATTTTAAAATTCCTTTTTAAAGCCATGGTGGAGCCCGTGATGAATACTATTGTTAAAGGCCATTGCTTAAGCCATTGTGAAAGCACTGGGGGAAAAAGTCATAATTAATTTGTATTAGTCCAGTGTGTTCATTGGGATTGAGTTTGAGAATAAATGTAACTAGGAAACTTGCACTGGAATATAATCAGTTTCATGAGTTCAATTTCAATTTTTGTTGGAAAATTGTGTCTTTTCTAAATTTCAATTTTTGTTGGAAAATTGTGTCTTTTCTAAATCTCCTTTCATTTAAACACGTTATTTCAACCGTTCTTAATGGGAGGAGAAAAATAGTTACTGGACTTTTAAAATTATTTTACTTGATGTGTTGTTCCATTGGCAGACAGAGATGCATACCTATTAAGCTGGACTCGGGGAAATTGGGGCGAGCTCTGTGTACTCCATCTATTCACTGGAAAGAAATTATTTGCTGAAATGTAATTGTTTCCTCATGTGATAGTGTCTTTAGTTGTCTAATTTCAATGTAATTATTTTATCATGTGATAGTGTCTTTAGTTTACTAATTTCAATGTAATTGTTTTATCATGTGATAGTATCTTTAGTTGTTCCGCTTTAGCCCTAATTTATTCTTTATTAAACTTTGCCATGTCTTTTCAGAGTTGGTTGATAATAGTCGTTTACAAATGTCGACTCCTTATTTTTTGTAAAAATGTGTAGTACATTATTTTTACATTACGCAGTAGAATATTTTTACAGTGTTATAAAAATAACCAAATCATAGTCGTGTATTTGAGTGCGGTTTGCGATTCGCTCAGTAACAGTTTTACAGTACAAGTAAAATAAACACCAGCCATAAGTATTAATGCCAGTTTTACGGTACAAGTAGAATAAACACCAGCTATAAATAAGTATTAATGCCAGTTTTACGATACAAGTAGAATAAACACCAGCCATAAGTATTAATACCAGTTTTACGGTACAAGTAGAATAAACAGCAGCCATAAGTATTAATGCCAGTTTTACGTGGAAGGGCTGAAGACTCTCCGTGTTGTATTGATCTCAGAACTCGACGGTTAGCTCCAATGGTGTGTGTGTGTGTGTATATACACAAGGGATAACTTCCGCATGATTCCAAATTTTAACAAGTGCTTAGTCTGTGTGTAATGTTTGGTGATACACAGTCAGAAAACTCGTTGGTTTGATAATACAACGTCAGAAAAATCATTGATTTGGTAATACACACTCAGAAACTCATTTATGTAGGTTTTTTTGTTTGTTTTTGTAATAACCTAAACAACCTATATGGTTTCCGTTCAGTTTTAGCATTTCGAACTCATTTGCATCATTCAATACACTCAACTGTAATCAATAGCACCATTCAATATACTCCATCGTAATCAATAGCACCATTCAATACACTCAATCGTAATCAATAGCACCATTCAATATACTCAATCGTAATCAATAGCACCATTCAATACACTCAATCGTAATCAACAGCACCATTCAATACACTCAATCGTAATCAACAGCACCATTCAATATACTCAATCGTAATCAACAGCACCATTCAATATACTCAATCGTAATCAACAGCACCATTCAATATACTCAATCGTAATCAACAGCACCATTCAATATACTCAATCGTAATCAACAGCACCATTCAATATACTCCATCGTAATCAATAGCACCATTCAATACACTCAATCGTAATCAATAGCACCATTCAATATACTCCATCGTAATCAATAGCACCATTCAATACACTCAATCGTAATCAATAGCACCATTCAATATACTCAATCGTAATCAACAGCACCATTCAATATACTCAATCGTAATCAATAGCACCATTCAATATACTCAATCGTAATCAATAGCACCATTCAATATACTCAATCGTAATCAACAGCACCATTCAATATACTCAATCGTAATCAACAGCACCATTCAATATACTCAATCGTAATCAACAGCACCATTCAATATACTCCATCGTAATCAATAGCACCATTCAATATACTCCATCGTAATCAATAGCACCATTCAATATACTCAATCGTAATCAATAGCATCGTTACATAAACTCAAATTATATTTCAATACACTCAATAGTATCATTCAAAATACTCAATAGTACTAGATAGTATCATTCGATATAATCAGTAGTTTTCAATAGTACTCAATAGTACCATTCAATAGAGCTTTATGGTAATCAGTAGTACAACTCGATAGTACCCAACATTACTTTACAGTAGAACTCCATAGTTATCACTAGTACTTTTCAATAGTACTCATTAGTACCTTTCAATGGTAATTCAACTGTTTCATTCAATAGAGTTCAATTCCATAATACATGTCTAAAGTACTCAATAGTACAATTTAATAGTACTCAATAGTACCATTCGATAGTGCTAAAATGTACCCCTCAATAGCAATCAATAGTAACACTCAATAGTACTGAATATTTCCATTCCATAGAACTGAATAGTAATCTATAGTAATGTTCAATAAAACTCAATCCTTATTATACCTTCCAATGGTTCTCAATAGTAATCAATGGTACCATACAATTAGTACTCAATATTACCATTCAATAGAACTCAGTCGAAATCAGTATCACCAAACAGCTGCCACAAGGACCTATCGATATATTCATGTGTTTCACTCGACTCATAAGTCTGTAGAATGTTTTCAAAGGGCGGCATGTTCCAGGGAAAAATAATACAATTCAAAATAAAACATGTGTACATGCAACTCGTCTCCCGCTCCCCGTAGCCTAATTACTAGTCTAGAAGAATACATGTTTTACAGTAATTCTCCATTATGAGCAGGCAGTGACGTGTCTAACGTATGTGCCACCCGGGGCGGGTCCAGCTTTCTACTGCACACACCCCCCCCCTCTCTTTCCACGAGAAGCTCTGCATTTGGCCGAAAAGGCCTCCCATAATATAGGACAAAAATGTGCCGCCGCTACCGCGCCCCCTTCATATGTCACTGTGAGCAATGATAAGGCAGGAAAGCGCAGCAGAGTGTCGGAGGAAAAGGAAGGCCAACAATTTATTTCACAAGTAATCAGTTTAAAATTCCTGACACAAATAAAATGATTTCCGTAGTAGTGACAATGAGTCAAAACTGTCGGTTGACTTAGAATCTGGACAATGTGTCATAACTGTCGGTTGACTTAGAATCTGGACAATGAGTCAAAACTGTCGGTTGACTTAAAATCTGGACAATGAGTCAAAACTGTCGGTTGACTTAGAATCTGGACAATGAGTCAAAACTGTCGGTTGACTTAGAATCTGGACAATGAGTCAAAACTGTCGGTTGACTTAGAATCTGGACAATGAGTCATAACTGTCGGTTGACTTAGCATCTGGCGAAGTAGAATATATCACCATCAAACTCAAAGCGCCAGTGATGCTGACTGCAACATGCAGATCTCTTCATTAAAGTTTCAACAGTTTTAGTTCATTCCTCACATATGCTCAATGAATGAATGGAAGATTTCATCGGATTCATAGAAACTACAGGGGCAAGTATGGAAACTTTACTTCAAAAGCTGTTCATTAAGGCATTTGTCTAGTTGACATGAAAGGAAAATGATACGATGAGAACCAGCATGAGATGGATACACGATGGAGTCCAAGCAAGAGCTGGAGAGCTCAAACAAAGAATTATTTTCCCATTGAGTTCGGATCCATTGAAATTTTTTTATATTTTTTATAATGGTTCTGTTAACTTGTCGGTTGGAAACAGTAATGTATTATTTAAGATGTATACAATCGAATATCTGCATCGAAATCATCCATCCCTGTGGCAACGCATACCATGTAGGGCTTTGCCCTGCCTCGCCACATCCTTCCACTCAGACCTAATTGATGCCTTTCTTCTCCATGCCTGGATTCCAAGCTGCTGTAGATCCCTCTCTAAATCATCCACCATCAAAGCCTTGGTCTGTCTTTGAGCCGTTTTCCTCTACGTTTTTGGTGGTGCACCCTAATCGGAATCACTGAAATGATTTATAAAAATATCTCAATGAGACTAAAGGTTCATGGGGTCGTGTGCAATACGTTAGAAAAGAAGAGTTAATGCTGCGAAAGTTATACGTTACGTTTGAAATTTACAATGCATTCGTCTGAATTTCAAACTAGATCTCACGAACTGTATCCCTTGGGACTCAGTCTCACGCTAGGTTTCACTAACTGGATCCCACGGGACTCAGTCTCGCGCTAGGTCTCACTAACTGGATCCCATGGGACTCAGTCTCGCGAGAAGCTAATGAAATTTCGCACAAAAATCCTCGATTTAAAATCCTTTTTTTTCATAGTGATTTGGTATGAGATTTTTTTTGACATCAATATAAATAGCATTTGAGGTGGTTTTTTTTTAGAAAACTAAAAACTAGTAAAAATTGATGACTAATTGATATTTAATGGATGACTGATAAAAACTTAATTGATGACTGAGTAATATTTATAATAAAGGGCGGAACTTGATGTTATTGCCTGTAGCAACAGCAAAAAATGCTCTCAAGTCGCCACTGCGCACCAATGCATGAATTTTAAAAGATGGTTCTGCCCAACACGCCATCTAATCTGAAGAAAAGCTACCCTACCATCTTTTGTAGGCAGGGGTAATTACCCCAGCTCATATCGCTAATTTCATAAGTTAAATAAGTGTTTCTCAATCTTTTTTGTTCTTTTTTAAAACCTTTTTAAAACTCTAATCCCCCCCCCCAACCCATGTATCGTAGACATATTTTTTTATATTCCCAAATAGGATTGTTCACTGAAGAAACTTAATTGATAGCTTTTAGGAAGAAAACACTAGGAAATTGGTTAAGTAACATAGGAAGTAAATTTTTCAGAACAATAAATTGAGAACTGAATTTCAATTATAAACTAATTTTAATGAAATATTTTTATATTATTAGTTTAATTATTAGAAATGATTTATAATTTAAATTTAGTGAGATGTTTGTGCTTGGTGCTTCCTGCAAAGAGATTTTATGTTAGCTTCCAATTTAGTTATCTTCAGTCTCAAGTCTCACCGTTGTATTATATCCAGCCGATTTTATTTTATATTTAAAAATATTGTTTATCTTTTTCTTTTGGGGGGGGGGGTGGGGGGGGTTTGGGAGGGAACAAATCATTTATGGCCCTAAATCCACATTCAGCATGGAAACAGTAACAATAGTTTTCTTGCACATTATGGTGAATTTGGATATTTGATTTATGTTTCCTCACAAAGCCATGCCATCGCTCCTTTTATATTATTTAATAAAGTTTTAACTGACTCATCGTTTTGCACGTCTGTGAGTTCTTCTTGATACTGCATATTTTTAATATCAAACAAATCCACTAACATAGGATGCATCATCCAAGTTGGAAAATCAATTTGTTTCAAATCACAATTTTTTTTTTATAAATCAGCCGATAGAATTTTCAGATGATCTGCAATAAAAAGTATAGCTGCATGAGTCACTTCACATTTTTGGAGCCAATGAAACTTTTCAAAATTTGGTTTCATCATATTAGGAGCACCATCTGCAGGGCAAGATGATATGGATATTATTGTCAGCTAAAAAATGTGTTAGCTTATTAATATCTATATCTATATATATATTTCTTTGGCGGTAGTGGTGCTTTCCGATGATTTACAGAACAACATTTCTTCAGGAAAATACCTTTGATCAATATGTCTTACGTAAGTTATCAATACAGCCTCATTGCCTCTCAAAGTCCACTCATCCATTTGCACTGATAATTTTCTCATTTTCAGCTTTTCAACAAGTTGTATTTCAATATTTTAACTCATTTCGTCTATTCTTCTGCTGACAGTAGTGTTAGTGAGTGGCATAGCTTTCACGTCTTTTTTCAAATTCTTCCAGAACCGGTTAAAGAAAATGCTGAGATTGATGGCTTGATTAAATTCTTTCCTATAGTAGGATTTTTCCAAGATTTAGCGATGAGTAGGGAAATTTCATAACTAGCCTCAAGAGTACAATTGACAGTTGCAGTATGAGCAGTAAATAGAGACTGTAATGTTGCTCTTTTTTTCAAAATACAAGTTAAATCACAGCAGACGGTAGGTTTTCAAATTCTAAATAACTCATTATCCAATTGCCCCCCTAAAAAAACAAATTTCCCCCCTGTGGGGCGTGGGTGGGCCCAAAGTTGGAAAACACGGAGTTAAATGATAGAGCACAATTCATCGCCATGCCCTTAAATGAAATGATCTTCTCATTGATTTTAATGGCTTTAAATGGCTCTCAGTGGCTCTAAATGGCTCTATAAATGTTCTCAATGGCTCTCGGTTGCTCTCAATGACTTTCAATAGCTGACATTCAGATAATAAGTAAACTGTATGGTCTCAAAGCGAAACTTAAATCAGTTATTGAAAGTATTTAATAATTCAAAAAGTTTTCCTGTAACAGCGTGCCATCACCCATCCCTATCATGACTTTTCCTGCTCTAACCAGCGCCCTTTCCTATCATGACTTTTCCTGCTCTAACCAGCGCCCTTTCCTATCATGACTTTTCCTGCTCTAACCAGCGCCCTTTCCTATCATGACTTTTCCTGCTCTAACCAGCGCCCTTTCCTATCATGACTTTTCCTGCTCTAACCAGCGCCCTTTCCTATCATGACTTTTCCTGCTCTAACCAGCGCCCTTTCCTATCATGACTTTTCCTGCTCTAACCAGCGCCCTTTCCTATCATGACTTTTCCTGCTCTAACCAGCGCCCTTTCCTATCATGACTTTTCCTGCTCTAACCAGCGCCCTTTCCTATCCTAATTCGTTTTCTTCATCCACGCCACCCTCTTTTTAATTATCTTTATCCCTCCAGTGCACCTCTCTTTTTATTTATCTAGCTGTATCCAGTGCACCTCCACTCCATTGCTCCATCCGGCCCTCATATTATCCCTCCAGTGCACCTCTCTTTTTATTTATCTAGCTGTTTCCAGTGCACCTCCACTCCATTGCTCCATCCGGCCCTCATATTATACTTCTCTCGCTCCACACAGCGCCCCTAAAATTTATGTATCTTGCTCCATCCAGCACCCCCCAAATGTTTTACTTCTTTTGCTCCATTCATCGACGCTCACATCTTCTCTTTCTTGATTTAGAGGCCTCATCCCCAACACACACGCAAGCAATCAAACACACACACACAAACAAACAACCACACACAAACAAACAACCACACACTCAAACAAACACACATACACACATTTACTTCTCTTTCTTGATTTAGAGGCCTCATCCCCAACACACACACAAGCAAGCAATCAAACACACACAAACAAACAGCCACACACTCAAACAAACACACATACACACATTTAATTATCTTTCTTGATTTAGAGGCCTCATCCCCAACACACACGCAAGCAATCAAACACACACACACACACAAACAAACAGCCACACACTCAAACAAACACACATACACGCATTTACTTCTCTTTCTTGATTTAGAGGCCTCATCCCCAACACACACGCAAGCAATCAAACACACACAAACAAACAACCACACACTCAAACAAACACACATACACACATTTACTTCTCTTTCTTGATTTAGAGGCCTCATCCCCAACACACACGCAAGCAATCAAACACACACACACAAACAAACAACCACACACACACACAAACAAACAACCACACACTCAAACAAACATACATACACATATTTACTTCTCTTTCTTGATTTAGAGGCCTCATCCCCAACACACACACAAGCAAGCAATCAAACACACACACACACAAACAAACAACCACACACTCAAACAAACACACATACACATATTTACTTCTCTTTCTTGATTTAGAGGCCTCATCCCCATCACACACGCAAGCAATCAAACACACACACACAAACAACCACACACTCAAACAAACACACATACAAACATTTACTTCTCTTTCTTGATTTAGAGGCCTCATCCCCAACACACACGCAAGCAATCAAACACACACACAAACAACCACACACTCAAACAAACACACATACACACATTTACTTCTCTTTCTTGATTTAGAGGCCTCATCCCCAACACACACGCAAGCAATCAAACACACACACAAACAACCACACACTCAAACAAACACACATACACACATTTACTTCTTTTTCTTGATTTAGAGGCCTCATCCCAATCCCACACGCAAACGAACAAACACACACACACACACAAACAATCAAACAAACAAACACACACACACACACATCTTACTTCTCTTTCTTGATTTAGAGGCCTCATCCCCAACACACACGCAAACAATCAAACACACACACTCAAACAAACAAACAAACACACATACACACATCTTACTTCTCTTTCTTGATTTAGAGGCCTCATCCCCAAGTTACACGCAAACAATCAAACACACACACTCAAACAAACAAACAAACACACATACACACATCTTACTTCTCTTTCTCGTTAAACAATATTCACTTTTCTCCCAACAATATAACATGCCTGTATGCAACCTCCATCAATGTGGAATGTTGTGTTCTTAATCCTAAGTGAATTTCATTGTAGTGTCTTAATTATGTCATTAAAGATTTAAGGCGATTAAGCTATCTACACTGAAACCTTTCTACTGAAAACATGGGAGTCTGCGAGATGGCATAGGAATTAATCAAGATACGATTATAGGATAACACCGCCCAGTAATCCTGTATCAGTTCGGCTCCCCTAAATCATCATTTCAAGCTCCGCTGAGCGCGTGATTTAAAAAAAAATCATCGATGACATTTTGTGAGCGTGATTCTGTGCTTAAATCAGATGATTTTTTTTTCTGAAAAACAAATCTATTTCATTCTGGTTTTATAATAACTGCGGTGTTTAACGAACTATACGCGGTTATACAAGATAATGTGTATTTAAGGTATAAGAGAGAGTCGAAGCTTACGCAGGTTAACAATAGGAAGTCTGAAGTCTCATCGCTCTGTGATAGTGACCTAGTGCTCCCAGGTTAGCAATATGAATACTGAGGTTCCTTTCTCTTTGATAGTGACCCAGTGTTCCCAGGTTAGCAATATGAATTCTGAGATTCCTTTCTCTTTGATAGTGACCCAGTGTTCCCAAGGTTAGCAATATGAATACTGAGGTTCCTTTCTCTTTGATAGTGACCCAGTGTTCCCAAGGTTAGCAATATGAATACTGAGGTTCCTTTCTCTTTGATAGTGACCCAGTGTTCCCAGGTTAGCAATATGAATTCTGAGATTCCTTTCTCTGTGATAGTGACCCAGTGTTCCCAGGATAGCAATATGAATACTGAGGTTTTTGTATCTTTGATAGTGACCCAGTGTTCCCAGGTTAGCAATATGAAGTCTGAGGTTCCTTTCTCTGTGATAGTGACCCAGTGTTCCCAAGTTAGCAATATGAATTCTAAGATTCCTTTCTCTGTGATAGTGACCCAGTGTTCCCAGGTTAGCAATATGAACTCTGAAGCTTCTGTCGAGTATGGCTGCTATCTTGTAATTGTTGCGCTCCTAATGGGCGGTGTCTTATTGTGCGCGGTGTATCGTGCATGTTATTTTGGTTAATGAACGGTTATTTTTAGCACCAGTAGGGTTGTGACATATTGATGACGACATATTTTTTCTGTGACTATGTGTCTATACTGCTTTTTGAGTACGTAATATTCGTTTGGCAGTTGCTGTCTGAGCCCTGAGTTCGAAGTTTGTATGATATGTAACTAGCGAGTTGCACTATTACGTGTTAAATTGTTGTATGGCCATATAATGGATAATTTAGATCGCAGTTTACAAAGTTCTTGAACTAGGGCTTGTGTTCAGTTTTCATCAGGTCACGACGCATTAACGTGTTGACGAATTCGGCCTGATTCACACAATCATTACATACTCAATAGGTTCAATGTTCGTTGGTAGAGCCCAGTGTTTATTTAGATCCCAGTGTTTATATAGATCCCAGTGTTTATATAGATCCCAGTGTTTATATAGATCCCAGTGTTTATATAGATCCCAGTGTTTATATAGATCCCAGTGTTTATATAGATCCCAGTGTTTATATAGATCCCAGTGTTTATATAGATCCCAGTGTTTATATAGATCCCAGTGTTTATATAGATCCCAGTGTTTATATAGATCCCAGTGTTTATATAGATCCCAGTGTTTATATATAGAGCCGTATCATTTCAAGAGCCTATTTAAACTAAATCTGGTAAAACACGATCAATAAAAATCATGGGGTAAATTTTCAATGACTTCATCGGGCTCTGATTATAGTTTGGCCACAGTGTTAATGAATTTGAGTGGTGCCAGTCTTTGAGTTGCACGTCCGTCCTGCGATCTTCTCGGAGCTTAGCTTTGATTCGATGTTTTAATTTCGCAGGACTATTAGTGTCTGGCTCGTGAATGGTATCTCACTGCTGTCCAAGTGTCAACACGAATAGTCGTTGTTGTCGTGCTGGTGTTTAGTGGTGTTTAGACATGTTTAGTGGTGTGGAGTGGTGTTTAGTGGTTTAATAATTTGTAGTGCTGTTTAGTGGTGTCTAGATGACGTGTGCAAAATCGGCGAAATAGGAGGCAAGGTAACAGTGCAATGGATCCCCAGGCCACGTCAAAGTCAGTGACAATGAGTAAACGGACACTTTGGCGAAATGCGGGGCTGCCCAGCCTCAGCCAGAAGTACCAATTACTTATTGGGAATATAGAACTGGCTGGCAGACCACTTCAGAAAGAAATGGTACAGTCAGTGGGCGGACAATACGACCGCTAGAGGCGTCTTTTCAAACTTGCCCACTCCTAGAACTCAAGACCCATGGTGGGGGTTAGGCCACAAACAGCAGAGCTTAGTGGCCCAAAATGCGCAACGAGCATCGCCACATAGGCACATACTTCTGGCGGCTAGATAACAAAAGGGATTCTACCTGCCGGCATTGCAGCCTGGCACCGGAGACACTATTGCACCTGCTCACCGAATGTCCCCTACTAGATGTCCCGGGGGAAGCCAGGGCGGTTGGGGAACCCTGCGTAAGGAAAATGCTGTGTTGTATAGCTCAGCTCAGCAGATGGCGCTGGTAGCTAATTTACTAGCCGGGGTCATAAGGGAGTAATCCCAGACCTTCACCAGAGTATGTGTGTTAGTTAGTGGTGTCTAGAGTCGCTTAAAACTGGATAAGAGTGAGATGGCTGTTTTATAAACAAGATTTACATATTTGAATACATCATCACACTTCCTCTACTATAGCATTGTCCAAACTTTTTAATTTTGGCGGAAAAGTGGACACATTTCTCAATGCACCACTGTCCGTTACAATATTTAGTAATTATTATTATTTTATTCGTCCAGTAATTTGTCAAAATGGTTTATAATCTTTTAAATAGTTTTGTAATCTGTCAAATGGTTTATAATCTGTCAAAATGTTTTATAATCTGTAATCAGGAATTTCGATAGAAAGCGATTAACTGTCACCATAAAATTAACTTGTAGCCGTTCATAATTGTGTTGTCCTTGATGGTTTAACATTTAAAAAACTTAAGTTCTAGGCCCCCGACCGGATACAAAAAAATTCCCCTTGACAACAAGTTTATCTACGTAGTTCAGGGGTTGACTCACCTCTGGTGGTTTAAGATCTATTTTCAGGGGCTTGTGGAAGGCATCGTCAGGGGGGGGGGTGCAAGAAGACCCAGAAGCTGAGGATTATCTGCACTGTATTACTTTTTTTTATCATGTGGGGTAACCAAACATATCCAGTCTCCCTAAGAAAATGATAATCTGGGTGCCTTGAATCGATTCTGTTTAGAGTCACAGCAGCCATTTAACTTTCCATTAATGTTATTAATAATTAAAGTACGTCTCAAAGGCGAGAAACATGTGAATAATTAGGTCAACCAGGACAGATTGCCAATCAATAGACAAAGGAGTCGATTAGAATTAACATACGCAGATTAAAATCAATGCAAACCTAATTTTCAATCTAATTTTATTAACTTTTGTTGTCCTCTTCAGACTGCAGGTTTGTCCTCTCTGGGTGAATGTTTTTCCCCTACATACTGCAGGTTTGTCCTCTCAGGGTCAATGTTTGTCCCCTACATACTGCATGTTCGTCCTCTTCAGGGTACAGGTATGTGGCATGAAAATACGCGATACTAACTTGAACGAATTTTTGGACATCAAATGTGCTGAAATGTTCCTCACGTCACTTGGGTTCATTCCCTTTGTTCTGTGTTTTATCTGGCATCATCCCCCCTCCCCCCCCCCTTTTTTTTCCTTCATCGAAACATTGTTTGGGGTTGCCAGTTTGGCCATGATCTTGTAACGCCAAAAGAAATGTTCAAGAAATCAATTTGACTTTGTTTTGTGTGATCTTTTAATTGATGGGTCTCACGTGTCTTTATATTTTAATCCGGCTCATCGTTGGCAGCTTCCTAGGCTGCGCTTGATCTATTTTTAGCCTAAAGTCATAATCGATTACTTTAGTTTGTTTTGAAACGAGACTTAAGACGTGTGGCGTTCACCACATTTTCTTGACTAAGGTCGTGAAGACCGACAAAGTAAGGGTGATTTGTAAGAGAGAAAGGTGATGTTGGTGAGACGTTGATTGTAAGAGAGAAAGGTGATGTTAGTGAGACATTGATTGTAAGAGAGAAAGGTGATGTTGGTGAGACATTGATTGTAAGAGTGAAAGGTGATGTTGATGAGACATTGATTGTAAGAGAGAAAGGTGATGTTGGTGAGACATTGATTGCAAGAGAGAAAGGTGATGTTGGTGAGACGTTGATTGTAAGAGAGAAAGGTGATGTTGATGAGACATTGATTGCAAGAGAGAAAGGTGATGTTGGTGAGACGTTGATTGTAAGAGAGAAAGGTGATGTTGATGAGACATTGATTGTAAGAGTGAAAGGTGATGTTGATGAGACATTGATTGTAAGAGTGAAAGGTGATGTTGGTGAGACATTGATTGTAAGAGAGAAAGGTGATGTTGATGAGACATTGATTGCAAGAGAGAAAGGTGATGTTGGTGAGACGTTAATTGTAAGAGAGAAAGGTGATGTTGATGAGACATTGATTGTAAGAGAGAAAGGTGATGTTGGTGAGACGTTGATTGTAAGAGAGAAAGGTGATGTTGATGAGACATTGATTGTAAGAGTGAAAGGTGATGTTGATGAGACATTGATTGTAAGAGTGAAAGGTGATGTTGGTGAGACATTGATTGTAAGAGAGAAAGGTGATGTTGATGAGACATTGATTGCAAGAGAGAAAGGTGATGTTGGTGAGACGTTAATTGTAAGAGAGAAAGGTGATGTTGATTAGACATTGATTGTAAGAGAGAAAGGTGATGTTGATGAGACATTGATTGTAAGAGAGAAAGGTGATGTTGATGAGACATTGATTGCAAGAGAGAAAGGTGATGTTAATGAGACGTTGATTGTAAGAGAGAAAGGTGATGTTGATGAGACATTGATTGTAAGAGAGAAAGGTGATGTTATGAGACATTGATTGTAAGAGAGAAAGGTGATGTTGGTGAGACGTTGATTGCAAGAGAGAAAGGTGATGTTGATGAGACATTGATTGCAAGAGAGAAAGGTGATGTTGGTGAGACATTGATTTTAAGAGAGAAAGGTGATGTTAATGAGACATTGATTGCAAGAGATAAAGGTGATGTTGGTGAGACATTGATTGCAAGAGAGAAAGGTGATGTTGATGAGACATTGATTGTAAGAGAGAAAGGTGATGTTGATGAGACGTTGATTGCAAGAGAGAAAGGTGATGCTGGTGAGACATTGATTGCAAGAGAGAAAGGTGATGTTGGTGAGACGTTGATTGCAAGAGAGAAAGGTGATGTTGGTGAGACATTGATTGCAAGAGAGAAAGGTGATGTTGATGAGACATTGATTGTAAGAGAGAAAGATGATGTTGATGAGACATTGATTGCAAGAGAGAAAGGTGATGTTGATGAGACGTTGATTGTAAGAGAGAAAGGTGATGTTGGTGAGACGTTGATTGCAAGAGAGAAAGGTGATGTTGGTGAGACGTTTATTGCAAGAGAGAAAGGTGATGTTGGCGAGACATTGATTGCAAGAGCGAAAGGTGATGTTGGCGAGACATTGATTGCAAGAAAGAACTTATGGCATGCTCCAATTTTTATTTTTTTGACCTGGATAAATTAAGTCTTGTTAAAATATTGATTTTTTTTTTAAATAAATTTTTTTTTCGCTTCGTCATTTAATAGATAAAAGGTCTTAAACGCAGTACCGGGGGTCCCTCTTGGTGTTAAATAGACATCAAATTCAAGCAGTGGCGGCGACACGACGTGAGAAGCTGACAAACCCTCCCATTAAGGTGTTAAGTGCCAAACAGTGTTGTGGAATTCTGGTTCAAAAAGCCAGGTCCTGCCTGCAGACGAGCCGTTTAACACCGTCAGGTCCTGGCACGCGAGTCGTTTAAACACAGTCAGGTGGTGGCACACGACCAGCTTTAACACCGACTTCAGCAGAATCATTGTGGTAGAGAGAGGGGGCCGGCGCTGGGACGTCTGATAGACAGGCGCTGCAAATGTTTCTCATAAACTTATCGGCTACGTGTTGGTCACGCTTGTCTCACTTCTCTTTCAACATCTGCCTCTGATACCATGGTGTGGATAGCTGTGACCCCCGCTGCTGTGGGGAGCTTCGCCGAACTGGACACATTGTTTACCGTGCCTGTAATGTGTACCCTTCTCTCGGTTGTCGTCGGATACAATGGAGGTATTCCCATAGGTGAGTGATCGGCTTTCCTTCCATTGTACGTTTACTGGCATCTGTTAGATGGTTGTTCAATTATATTTTACTTTTTATTTTTTCACAAAAGTTCTATCTCCCTTTCTCTCTCTCTCTCTCTTTCTCTCTCTCTCTCTCTTTCTCTCTTTCTTTTTTATATATCTTTCGGTCTCTTTCTCTATCTCTTTCTTCATCAATATCTCATTCTATATCGCTTTCTCTATCTC